>JACATO010000021.1:0-472007 GCA_018389105.1 Nautilus pompilius | reverse complement strand
AGTTAACCATGAGTGAAATTCAGCTCTTTGGGTAGTTACTGTATTGCCTGGAATGCATCACCTCGCAAGAGACAATAAAAAAAAATATATAACTTATATATATTATTTATAGACTATTTCATAAAATGAAACAACAAACAAATACCTTGGAAAAGCCAAACCTACCCATAGAAGTGACCGCGAATGAAGTCGTGAATCTTCTCCTTGAATCTTGCATGGAGGTTCTGGAACTCATGAATGGCACTAAATTTTCTTCACATTCAGACCATTGGGTGTGATCATATCTACAAAAAAAAGGAGAGAGTTGAAATGGCATTTGTATAACAGCCAACAGAATGCACGCCACTCTTAAAATAGTTTATAAATTAACTATTATACTAAAATTAATAATAATATAATGTAGTAAATAAAATCTAAATCAGATGTATTGTAAAGCTGTTGGAAAATACTTCTTCCTATTAATTATTTATCTGAAAATACAATTTCATGCAATTTCAATTAATATCAACAAAAATAATTTGTTTCTTTTGGTGTATGCATGCATGCAAAATTATAAGTCTCTTAAGCCATTTCATACCTTTAAGATGATTGTAAGGAACAAAGATTTTATATATTGTTGGAAATAATTATGGATACAGGAAAAACAACATAAAATGCAAATGAAACATGATCAAATTGCATATCCTGTAAAATTAAAATGCCCCATAATACAGCCATGTGCTGATATAGTACATTGTGACTGGTTGTCATGCAATCAGTCAGAAAGTGACATACCTGCCAGTATGGCATCTTTGTGGTGGTGAATATTACAGCTCTTGGAAAGGAAATACCACATGACCAGCATATAGAAATCAAAGTTTAAGCTAGTGAGGGCTACTCCATGTAGCAGATTGCAACCTGACTTCATGTTTCAAAAGGAACTGTAAGCAAGACCCTACAGAGAATAAGCAAAACTGGTACTGTAAACAAAAGAAATGGTCGAGAAAGGAAGTTAGTCTTCAAAAGTGATGTTAAGTACCTGAGTGTATATTTTCTACATGGTAGATAATAAGCCAGTAGTGATCTTGTGAATGACCTAACAGCAAGTACAGGTGCTAATGTTTCTTCAAGAATGGTAAGATACACATTAGCACAAAGTGGCCAGAATAAATGTGTAGCTGCCCAAAAATCCTTTCTGAAGAGAGCCAACCAAACAGCAAGGCTTAAATGGGCAAAAAAAATATAAAACAATGAGATGACCAAGACTGGAAGGTGTTCTTTACAGATGAGTCCAAGTTTTAAATGTGTGGCAATAATCAATGGCAGTTTGTTTGAAGGCAGATTGAGGAGCAGTATGTCAGTGTACAACAGCTACAGTGAATCAGTACAAGTGTGAAGCTGCATATAGGCCAATGGTGTCAAAGACTTGCATAGAATCAAAAGGTATACTGACTGCTGAAAGGTACAAGTGGGTTCTTATCCATCATGCTACTATTCACTCAGAAAGACATCTCATTGGGTGAGGATTCATCTTTCAACACAACAATAATTCAAAACATAACTAATATAGTGAGAATGTATCTGAAATGTAAAGAGCCTGATGGAACACTCACAAAGATCTTGACATGCACAAAGTCCCAACATGATTATCAGAGTTATACAGGGTTATATTAATATTGAGAAAGTCAAATGGCAGCTAAACACTTTAGGTGAATCATGGAAAGTGCTACATGATATTTGGAACATTCCAGTTATACAATGATAACCTGTATGAGACCATGAAAACAAGGTGTCATGGTCTATAAAGCAAAAAAAGCTTACATACCAAATACTAATGCACTGTACAATATATTCATGTTGTTTTTGTATATTTTCTGTAATAAGCATTGTTGTACACCTTTAGATTAAAAATAAAAATAAAAAAATTAAAACCAAAAATTGCAATTACTATTAACACTGGTCAACACAATATTTTTGGCAGGAAAAGTGAGACTGGTTTCTGGGGTTTTCAAGGGCGCTGAATCCGAATCTGACATTTGTTTTTTCAAGTTGGCTCTAGTTTTGGAGATATCACAGGGGGGTCGTTCGTCTGAAATCACCCATTCGCGACCATAACTAAACGTACAAAAAACGGCTAAATAGTGCAAAAATGTCAGATATTGATTTTTATGATAATCCAAAACCACAAAGACAGTGTAAAATCTCAATCTAACAAGTTAAGTTAGATATAACATCATTTCATTTATTAATAAATGAACACTTTTCATATATTTCGAGAATATACAAAAAATTTGCTAAAAATTTGCTGAATTTTAATTCTCCAAGGGAAAAAAACATTTACATAATCAGTTATATATCATAAATTAATGCAAAGCATTATTATACACTAGATTCTTAGTTACAATGAACACACAAAACAATATTTTATTCACAAAAGTGAAATTGACGTTTATACGATTTTCGCTTGTGAGCAACTTTCGGGCAGTCTCTCAAAAGGTTCCAGCAGTAGTCTGCCATCATGTGCTCATCCCATTTGCCTTGATACCTCTCTTCCATTGTTTTGATGTCTTGATGGAATCTCTCTCCTTGCTCCTCACTGTAATCACCAAGATTACCAGGAAATCTGTCGAGGTGGCTAAACAAGAAATGAACTTTGATGCTCACATTTGCCCCTAGTTTTTCGTATGCAGTAAGCATCTTACGGACCAATTGCTTGTAATTGTCAGCTTTGTGATTTCCCAAAAAGTTTGTCACTACATCTGTGAAGGACACCCAAGCATTTAACTCAACCATGTTCATATGATTAGTGAAGTCAGAATCCCTCATGAGCGTTCGAATCTGAGGTCCATCGAAGATGCCACCTTTAGCTTTTTCGATGGAAAGACCTGGAAATTGCCTGCATATGTACTTGAAGCAATCCCCATCTTTGTTCAACGCCTTAACAAACTGCTTCATGAGCCCTAGTTTTATGTGCAATGGAGGGAAGATGATTCTATCCCTGGGTACCAAAGGCTCATTGATGACGTTGGCTGTGCCGACTTCGAGACTTTCTCGTTCTGGCCAGTTCTCCCTTCTCCAGTGCTGGATTCTTGCTCTGCTATCCCACAAACAAAGAAAGCAGGGATACTTTGTGTACCCACTTTGCTGACCAAGCAGAAAATTCACCATTTTCAAGTCCACACAAATCAGCCATTTATGAGTGTTGTAATTTAGCTTTTCAAGAACAAATTGGATACCATCATACTCTTCTTTCATCTTGGTAGAATGGCCAAGTGGTACAGGAGCAAACTTATTGCCATTATGCAAAAGTACAACTTTTAGACTTGCTTTCGAGCTATCTATAAAGAGACGCCAATCTGCTGGGTCATATGACGAGATCCCCATGCAGTTAAGAAGTGCAGAAACGTCATTACAAAAGATCAGGTCATCTTCTTTAGAAAAGAAACGAAGCAAGCTGCCTTCCCTTGTCCTATAGTATGTTATAATGATTCAATAATATCAGAAAATTATTATTTACTGCTTCTATATTGAAGTATTTCAGGGGAAATTTTAGCAGTTTAGGCTTATTTGAGGCTATCAATATCTTCTAAACTAGAGCCAATCAGACAAAACCAATGTTATATTCGTAATCAGCGACCTTCAAAACCCCAGAAAACACTCCTAGATGGTCTGCCAAAGAAAAAAAATAAAAATTTGTTGACCAGTGTTATTTGTGTTTATCCTGTGTGCTTCCATAACTATTTCAAATACTGTACATCAACTGCTATCTTAGATTATACCTCTAATTCTATTAATATTTCTAAAATATAAACAGAGGTGGAAAAGGTCAGGTATATTGAAAAATAACTCTAAACTTACAGTGAATAGAACAGAAATTTTATGTTCAAATTATACACATCAAACATTTCTTTTGGTTGCTGTCTTTGAGAGTAAAATCTTTTCACACTCTCTTCCATTCCTATTTACAAGGAAATCAAGTAGGATAATTACCTTGCAGCTGTGAGCTAGCTATTAATAGTGTGCATAAACACAAAAGTCATATTTCCCAGCATTATGGTCAGAGATGCATAAATTCACCAAGTTGCTAAGATTCTTGGCAATAAGTTTGCTCCTCCAGTGAAAGGGAAGGAGGAAAAGCAAAGGAAAAAAAAAGGGAAAATTACTGTTCATTAAAAATATATTATCAGACAGCAATAGGGAAGGGGCATCTGAAAGGATCTTGGCAGTAGGCTAACCATTTTCTGCAGATCTGGTCATGGTGGTGGATCAGAAAGTTGGGACCATTCAATGTCAAGCTAGTGGTGCACTGCCTCCTGCTCTTCTGTGCTGATCCAATCCTACTTCCAGCTGTTAACTATTTTTTTTTTTTGTTAAGGTGACTATTGCATCAAACACTTTCATACCAGCCATTGTTTCTGGTGCCACAAGCCCTTCCAACAGTCCCTCTACCAATGCAGCATCCTCTCCCTACCCAGAAAAACAACTTATATGAAACTATTTTCCAGCTAGTAGAACCCTTCTATGATTACACTTCCCGCTGGCCATCTGTGAAAAAATATCCTGACCAGGTTTTTGGTCAGAACTCTAACAGGCACATTTTTGTTGTCATTATACGTAAAATTTACAATACATCTTTAATACTGTTTCCTAATTAAATTATACCATTATCAAGTGGTTTTCTTTAATTAAATTACATAAATATACAATCATCATCAGCAAGATGGAATAACTAGATGAGTGAGCACCTCTAATGTACAGTAATGTTTGTAGTTAACAGAGCTATGATGCCAGTTGTAGGTACAGTTTTATACTAATAAGGAATACTGTGCAAATTTCATTGCTAAAAAGATCCTTCTTTAAATGAAATTAATTCCCAAGTTGTTAAACCTTATTTGAGACTCAATAACTATAAGATAACCTTTACAGTAATTCTTTTTTAACTAGAAAGTACTGCTTATTAGAATTGTTGGGTGGCAGGTTAGTCCAGTGGGATATTTGTCAAGGTAATGGACTATTCCTTTCAGTCTTCCAACAAGTGTAACCATTCAAAGTTTAGCCAAGTGGCCTGGTTTCTGTACCAAGCTGTTCCATGTAAATTTCCCTCACTCAAAATGTCCTCCCTCACTAGTCAAAAGGGAGCAGGTTCTTTCCCTATTGGTTGCCTGATTATAAACAGGTGCAGCTACACGCTATCCTCACATACACTCATAAAAAAACAGCCTTCAATCAATTTTCTGAATATGCTACAAACAAAAATCCTACAAGTGTTTTGTGTTGCTTGACTTCATCTTTAATCTTTTCCCCACTCAGGAAATGCAATATTTAATATGCACAAATGTTTAGACAATTTCCAAGATAGCTGCCCAAAATGCACCTACTGATTAAAATTATTAAAAACATTAAAAAGACATGGAATGATTCCAATAGCACTAATGACTTAGCACAACTTCAATAATCCAAATAAAGAGAAAATATGTCCAGAAAACAAAAGTTATAGTGCAGAAAGTCAAAAATTGTAGAGTAAAATCCCTTGATTGTTGTCACAGAAAGACCAATACTGATTCAAATTTCTTTAATTTCCTCAATCTCATTGCTTTCAACACTAAGTTGTTGTCCTCACTTCAATAATCCTTAATGGATGGCACAGAATTATAGTTATGTTTACCTCTACAAACACTTATCTCCTCCCTTGTGGTATATGTCCAAATGTTGTAAACTCTGCCTCTGGGTCTGCATGCTAGAGTGGTTAGACTCCTTAGCCATATGGTGGAAGAGATATTCTGGTATCAGAAGAAATCCACTGGCCTAGGGTTGTCAGGGGCATCAATCTACAGGCCAATGGACTGTAAAAACACTGGCATCATCGGATGCAGAATGTCAAATTCCACTTGATGACCTTACTCTCCATTTCCAACACAATTCTTGATGTGTTTCCATCACTGTCCAACCAGCTAAATGATGAGAGATCTGAGGTATGAATGCTCAAGACCTCCACATCACCAGAAGGAAATAATATACTATTGGATTTCATCAAATATCGAGTAAATAAAAAAATCGTGTAAGGCACATTGTTCGCATTAGTAGCTACACTAGTAAAATCACTTTCGTAGGAAAATAAAGCAATATAAATAGCCAGAAGTCATAATGTTGACCAGCATCCTCCTACACGTACAATCTATAGTACAGATGGAAATGATCATTAAATGACTTATCATCGCCCAGTCATTTTGGGTGATTTTGACGGACTTGAATGGGAAAGGATTAAAAGCAAGAATAAGTTATAAAATATCACTTTTAAGCCACACACACACTCTTTCTTTCTCTAATTGATATCTGGAAATCTCATGCAAAGTTTATTAAATAAAAATTTTTTTATGTACATAATCACAAAAAAAGATTGAGATATCTCACTAAAAAATGTAATATAGTCTTCATTTACCTGGCTTTCTTTTTAACAGGTGTTCTGCTTCTAATCCAGTGACTTCAGATACTGTTGTAAACACATGTGTACAATGAACTGCACATCTTTCCATGCAGTAACGATGATATATCTGTCTGTCACCAGCTTCCTTATCCACATTGAACTAAAACATTAAAATACACAGACTTAGAGAATCCTTTTATATATATATATCACTATACTAGATGTTATACAGGGTGCGGCAAAATGATCTGACACATTTGTATTTTTAATAAAAGCCAAATAGAGTAAAGAACAAAAAATTTGTTTTTATTTTCGAAATGTACATAGAATGCCATTTTTTTCCATTTGGTTTTAAAAATTAAATCACTCAAGTGGGTACCGTTATTGTCCACACACTGTCGAAGGCGTTCACGAAAGTTGTCCATAGCCTGGCGGGTCATTTCATGTGGAATGGCAGCATTTTCTTGGCGAATGACATCTTTTAATCGCTCAATAGATCGAGGGCGATGAGTGTATACCTTTGATTTCAGATATCCCCACAGAAAAAAAATCACACGGGTTCAAATCAGGTGATCGGGCGGGCCAACCGATGTCACCACGCAATGAAATCAAATGACCGGGGAACATCTCCCTCAAAATTCCTATCGCACGTCGAGAAGTGTGGGCTGTTGCCCCATCCTGTTTAAACCAAACATTGTCCTTATCGTCAAGTTCATTCAATTTGCGTTTCAGAAAAGTCTCTAGCATCACACAATATCGATCAGAGTTCACAATCACTGTAACATTGTCTTCTTCGAAGAAGTAAGGACCCCAAATGCCAAATTCTGCTACCACACACCATATGGTTACCCGAGGACAATGCAAAGGGCGTTGGTGCAACTCACGAGGGTTGTTCTCGGCCCAGTATCGGACGTTTTGCTTATTCACGCTGCCACAGGTGAAAATGCGCCTCGTCACTGAACAACACAACAGCTGCACGGGGGACATGTTGTTGGATTTCCAAACACGATGCTCTGCGAGTTTTAAAGTCTCTTTCACTGAGTTGTTGTGCCAACATCATTTTGTACGGATGCATTTGCAGTTCCATGTGAAGAATTCTTCGCAAACCTCTATCGGAAAGGCTAAGAGCAGCGGCGTGTTTCCGTGCCGAACGTCGTGGAGACTGTTGAACTGAACCTCTTACCGCTGCCACATTTTCCGGAGTTCTGGCAGTCCGAGGTCGGCCGGTTGATTTTCGTTTCAATGCTGATCCACTAGCTCTAAAGTTGGTAACCCATAACAAAATCGCGTTTCGAGTAGGTACGGGATCATGTCTACCAAGCCTGAAGTGTACACGGAATGCTCTTTGTGTTGCAATTACGGATTCGTTGTTTTTGATAAAGGTTTCCACGATGAAAGTGCGATGTTCGCCTGTCCAATTCATGTCGGCAACTGAAAACGAAATGAAACAAAATGGCATCCTATGTACATTTCGAAAATAAAAACAAATTTTTCGTTCTTTACTCTCTTTGGCTTTTATTAAAAATACAAATGTGTCAGATCATTTTGCCGCACCCTGTACATCATATTCAGTTAGTGATTAAAAGCCCAAAATGTAATTTGATTGGTTAATAAAAATGAACATCATCTTAGAAAATTGTCTACATAGTATCAATTATAGATAAGACCTACCTTTAAGAAAGCAAGCAAGAATTTTTTTTTAATCTAACTGGCAGAGTTACACAAGTTGAACAGCTCAAACAGGAATCCAAACATATTCACTAATTACAACATTACCAGAAATGCATGGCAGGGAAGTAACCATGGTGCCATATATAGTTAGTCTTGTGATTTCTACATCTATTGCAACTACACCTCGTGGAGCTAGTGAGTGCTGTTTAAATAGGCTGAATGAGTCAGATTCCTACCCAGAATGGATAGGTGGATAGGTCAAACAAGGAAAACTTTCATGTAGATTACTACTTGTTTACCAGCATCTTTACCCCCCCCACATTCAATGGCAATGCAGACATCCTTACTACAAAGTTAAATCCCTTTCTAATAAATAGATGTTTGTTTTAAAAACACATTTTAACTTGCCTTGTCTAGATTGTTGTAGAAATCAGCTTTACTTGCACAAAGGTATCTACCCAGCAAGGTGGCATGAGTGGTGAAGATAGTTGTGCAGTCAATTTTCCTTGTGCGACAAAACACCAGGCCAACACCTGCTAACCACTCGTGAAAATGTGTTATAACCATAGGAGCAGTTGGAATATTTGGAAGAGCTTTCTGAAACTAAAAAAAAAAAAAAAAAAAAAAAAAAATACTCTGTATACACAATATTTAACGACGTAAAATTACAACAGTTCTATTAAACCATTACCTGTCATGTTTTAGTAAATTCTGAATGTTTATTGTGAGTCATTATGCTAATCCTATTAATTTCAATTTCAGATTCATTCCTCTTTCCTGTGACCTCGATAAAAAATATGTATGTTATCACTTCCTGATAGTTACTCAGTGTTTTGTACACTGGATAAAACAATACAGAGATATTTCAGGAGTTCTTTATACAACTACTTACTGTCACCTTGATCATTGTAGGTCATATATGATCCTTTAACTCTGAGTGAAGTATATATGCAAAATCTGCATCACTATTATCAAATCAGATATAAATGTAGCAAGATTGGTTGAATAATGAAGTTATTAAACACTGAAAGTATGGCACTTCAACACCAATTACCAATGAGCAGTAATATCTAGTCATAGCTAGGCTATGGACAGGAAGTAGACAGACAGATTTTGGTTGATATTGTATCAGTTTATCAGCTGCCTTTGGTAAAGGTAGAGATCAGTTCAATTCACAAAATGCCTGGCAATAATAGAATCACAACATCTGGCTTCATGTAACTGTGCTGACCAGGCTGCATAAAATTGGGTACATTCTGCTCCTTAACACATTAAAACACTCTAGAACAAGATTGGAATTTGGAGAAGGCAGTGTTCTAGCCTATCATGCCGAGACATGATCAGAAAGTGAAATTTTCTTCTTTGACAGAATTGTTACAGGTCAGTGCTTCCTGGGTGAAGTCATTAAACCTGCTTTTATATCATGTATATAAGTCACAGCATGAAGTACAATGAGAGTGGCAAGATGAAAAACACTTGACACCACATGCAATATCAGTGACTGAGAGCATTTGACAACATAGATGCTATTACACCCTCTCAACTTAGTGTGGAGTTTGATTTTGGCCAATGGATAGTCACAACTGGTGGTCTATGAAGCAACTGTAATTTTTGGCCAATACATTATCATTCTCTAAGAGGAACTTTTGCCTCTCTATGCCAATGGTAATTTGTTCAAAGAGGGCAACTAACCGTGACAAGCAAAGATGGAAAGTAGTGGTGTCACATGTCTACCACTATGCCAAATGCCATGATGATCCTTATTTAGTATGTGGGGTATCCTTGGTCAATACCTGTAAATTGCTGTTCTGTGTAAACCCATTTTCTGGACTCCCTAATACAGAATCCATGCCAGGAATGGACTGTAATCCAGATCAGGATTGCTAATCTCATCTACACAATGTGTCACCAAATAATTGCCTTGCATAAGACAAAGGGCTACACCATGAAGTATTCATCAACTCATATTTTCCCACATGTATGGTTACAGATTAAACAGGTGTTCTTCCAAACGTGGGTGCGTATGTACTTGACATGTCTATGTATATACTTTTTTTTTTTTAAATAAGGGTGTATATCACATTTATGACTTCATAAGAAGAGCTGCTTATGAATAAAAGCAATTTGATAAAGCTGATTTTTTTTTTATTATTTCATGTCTACCTTGAAGTTACCTTAAAAGTAATATACTCTCGTGTTAGGCTCATTTTCGTACACTCTGAAAATACTTGCTGACTGCTTCCACATGAGGACTTTGTTGTCTAAAACTGAATCTAAATAAAATATTTAAAATTTGCAACTGAAAGAGCTGGTAAAAAAAATGACATTTTTCATAATTATTTAATAAACAAAATTAAATGTCATTATTATCTTGTTTAGTAAAGTCTGATATTTTAAGAATGATTTTAAATAATCAATTTTAATGTACTGCATTTCCAGTTTCTCTTACTTGTAATTAACCTGTATACAACTGCAGATTAACACTGTATAAAAACCTATAATTTGGATTAAATTTAAATGTTAACCAGCAGAATTCTTTCTTTTAATGGTTCATTTAAGTAGAACTGGATTTCATACAATCATTATTAATTATTTTAGAATGTCTTGTATACTGATGGTCTACAGGTGTTTTTTTAATGACGTGATTAAAGTTTATCAAGTTAGATAAATCCTTTGATTAGTACGTCAGGTATGACCATAAGTAGAAAAAGTGGTGTTCTTGATTAGACATCAGGAAACAGAATCTCTCTTACTGAACAAGTTTGTATGTGATAATTATAAAAATTAAACCAAAAGCCCACATTTTTTAAAGAAAGAAGCTTGATATAAGTTTCATTAACTTTCTGCTCTTCTGACTTATTATATAACAACACACACTATATCTGATCCAGCTGATTTTGTAAGAGACAAAGAAAAAAAGAAAACACAGGAAGAAAATTGCTCATATGAAATGAATTTTCCCAAGGGAAAATCAGTTTGTTTAGTCTTTCCCACACGCTCAGTGTGCTGTTAACCAACAGAGTAACTTACATCTTCAATGAACCATGCCACTAAAGAACCGAACACTACAGCATCATTTGCTTCTCTGTCATGCCATGGTAATCCAACTTTGGCTGTTTCCCACAGCTCATGTTTGAACTCATCCAGCTTCCAGGCTGCTGAGCCAATGTCAAAAAGAATCACTTTGGGATACCCTTCTATCAGCCATCTTCCAAAGTACACCTACATGTAGAAGAAGCACTAAGTAAATATCAAACACTTAGTTTGCAGTGCCTCCAACCACCACCACAGGGGCAAACTAAAAAAGTAAGTAGAATGATCAAATAAATTTACTGCAGTTAACATTGTTATGGTTTTGACATCCCAGCTGCTGGGTTACGAGTACCTCTACTTGTCAGTTTGTATGATAATATATATCAAGGAGCAAAATCATTTTTTAAAAAATTAATTAACAACTGTTGATAATCAAGAGATTAAAATGCTACTTCAGTTAAATAGCAAACATAAAAAATGTAGATAGATAAATACATAGGGTAAAATTTAAAAAAACAAAAAAAAAAATTCTTAAAAGCATTTCACTGGTTAATGTCATATTTCTAAAAGCTGTGACTATTTCCATTGGTTCTAATGAGAAGAATAGGCTTTTACTACTTTTCTGCATAATAATGGTAAATGGCAGATATACTAAAGCATAACAACAAGTTCAATTTATCTAAAATTTAATGATCATTTATGTTGATTTACAACAGTTGTTAAATGGGCATTCTGAATCACAACTGCTAATCTAACATGCAACACTGGTTAATTAGTACAAACTGTGCAGACATACTAATATGTTTAAGTAATAATGCAAATTTCCTGAATATTTCAGTAATATTGTGTAACTTCTGCCATTCCTAAAAACTTTGCATACTTAAATTTCTAGCAGTTATACATAACCTTTTCATTACCATACTAGTTTTTAAATAAAGTGAAACTTTAAATTCCACGCCTGTCCAGCCTGGTTTTCTTTACTACTAAAATCAACAAAATAAAAAATTGTTTCTCTTTAGAAAGTGAGACAAGTTAAACTGGAGGTGCTTTAAGTATTCTGCCAGCCAGAAGATTGGAAACAAACTAAAAAATTAGGACAACTAAAGAAAAAATAGACAGTCTGCATAATTTGAAAATATGCTTAGGGTCATTATCTTGTTGCAAAATGAACACTGCACCCATCAGTCAACTGCCAGAAAGGATTGCATTTCTTTGCAGAAAATTGTGGTAATGCTCTTTAGTTAATGTACCATTAACTGTACAATGATCACCAACTGCATTAGCTCCAAAACAACCCGAACTAATATACTATCTCCTCCATGTATAAATGTAGGAGAAACGCAGTTATGACGAGTGATTTCCTGGCTGTCTGCACAAACATTGCACGTTTGGTCCTGAACATCATTTACTGCAATCTTCTATAGTCCATTGTTCACGTAATTTTGCCCATTGCAACCTTTTCACTTTACTAGAAGGCCTAAGCTGTAGTTTTCCACTGTGATATGAATATTTAAACCAGCAGTTTTAAGATGACATTTTACTGTTGTCAGGGAAACTGGATTTTCTTTTCTGCTATATAGCTAGGTTAAAATTTCTGGAGTTGTAAGTTTTCTACTTTGTTTGCTCAACAGTGTATTAAATTTGTCCTCTCTTAGATGTTGCTCTTCTTCTCCTCATTCATTTTCTATCTATATTGCTTCCAGTTGTATGGCTTCTTTGCAATGTTTTGCTGGACATCCTAAGCATCTCGGCAATCTCACTTTCTGTCAGGTCTTTCTTGCCCAAAGTACAAATAGCAGATCAAATTTCAAGATTAGTTTGTTTTTCTTTTGCCACCCTAACAACAAAATGTTTCAATAACTTTGGCCTTCAACAATTCTGACTTCTCTGCAGTTTAGAAACACACACACACAACTGTTCGATTTATGATGTTCTGTGACATTCAGCATCATATGGGCCCATTTCTCATCCATAGAAATTGTATCACATAGATAAGAGTGTTCTGGAAATCTTCCAGCTTCTGAGGCACAATAGAAAGGGGAATATTTTGAATTATTTCTTTTTTTAAAATAATTGTCCCTATATTTGTTTTCTTCCAAGCATTTTGCTAGTAGTGTAACTTAATAGAGTCCTATGTAATACGAACACATGGCTATCCCTACAAAAACCCTGACATGAAAACTAGTAGTTTCTCTGAGAACTGCAGCCCAGCAGCTTCAATGCTAGGTTCGCCATCAGAACTGCCAAATACAACATTTGCAAATTATCTGCATTGGTTGTAATTCTTTGCCCTTTTCCATTATGGCTCAAAGTAGTAAAGATAATTTCAAATGTGCTCTCTATCTACCATTAAAATAAAAGATCCTAATTCCTGAGGAAGTATATTATGCAATTTTTTAAAACATTGGGTCATCGAATACTAGCACTAAGAGCAGGAAGAAAAATTAGGTCGTTACAAAGGTTTTTATACATTCATTTTTTGCATGCTTGTGAAGGTGTATGTAGATAAGTTATGTATCATTTTGTAGTGTGCGCTTTGTCATACATTATGCAAAACCTACCTTTTGAGAAATCATAAAATGGATATTTGTTTCAGGGTTCTGAGTGAAGTGTGGATAGAAAAGTTTTCCGTACCATCTTGCTTCACGAGTTCAAACCAGGCCACAAGTGTGTGAGGCAACTCGTAACATTAAGCAAGCACGGGGCGAGGACAGAAAATGAGCACACAGAAAGTTTTGATCAGGAGATGTGAGCCTCGAAGATAAGGAACCTAGCAGACGTCCTTCTAGCTGTGATGATAACCATTTGAAAGTCTCAGTTGAAGCCGATCCAAGAAAAACAGTGAGAAATTGTTGGAGAGCTTGACTTAAGCACTGCAACTGTTTCCCAGCATCTTGATGCAATCGGCAAGGTGAAAAAAATTTGACAAGTGGGTTCCCCACGAGTTGAATGTACAACAATCGCAAATCATCAGCACAGTGGATCAACAGAGACAAGGCACCTAATCATATTCCAAAACCCAACTTCCACCTAAAAAAAAAGGTCACGGTCACTGTCTGGAGGACTGCAACTGGTGTCATCCACTATAACTTCTTGCAACCTAGCAAAATCAACACAGCTGAAAGGTACTGTCGTGAATTAAACGTTGTTCATCAGAAACTCTCCCAACAACAACCGGCATTGGTGAATCAGAGGTCCAATCCTGCTCCATGACAATGCTTGTCCTCATGTTGCAATGACGACTCTTCAGAAAATGAACGTTGGGTACGAAGTTCTGCCTTACCCAGCCTATTCACCAGACCTTTCTCCCACAGACTATTACCTTTTCAGACACCTCGACAGCTTCCTCCGCATGAAATCCTTCTCCATCCAAGCAGCAAATGAAACTGCCTTCCAACAGTTTATCGACTCTAGAAATCCAGATTTTTTTCAAAATGGTATAAATGCACTTGTAACTTGTTGGCAAAAGTGTACTGATTGTAGTGGAACTTACTTTGATTAATAAACTTCACATTCAGCAACGATATCAAGTCTCATTGTGGTGGAAAAAAACTGACTAAACGTTTGTAACAACCTAATATTTACTCTCTGGGTAAGTATGCATTTGTAATTTGTTTTAAATCAATTCAATATAACATTCAAGAATTTACCAGGACTTAATGAACTGTATAATTTTGCATTTTTCTTGTTTCATGCTGCTATAGCTTGCATTTTCAGATTCCAAGTTCCTCAATATGGTGCTGTTGAAAAACTAATAAGAAAAAAAGAAGAGGATCCATCATTGTACCACCTTTCTATTTGAGGATGCTTATGTAGTGATTATGAGCACCCAACATGATGGGCGTAATTATATGAAAATGTCTCTTGCTACCAAATTCTTGGAGATTTTCAAATCTTATTATCAAAAATGTTGGAGAGAGAGAGAGAGGGAGAGACTCATGACCAAAGAAATGCAGTGTAAGATATCATGTCCAGTAAATTTTCAACAAAAAGGACCAAATGAATCTATTGATATGTAAACCATGTCCAATGCATCCTTCAAAAAGTTCATGGTCTACCAAAATCATAAAATTCTGTATCAGCAGAGCTCTCACATCACAGTAACTGAATGAAGTCTCTTTCAAGCTGAAAGCCATCTTCCTTCACATTGCATCTGTAATTGTGCAGTGTGACAACAGTTCTAAGTTAACCTTGCACATTATCCAGAGTAGCTCAAGTAGCTATGGTCAGCTCTTTACCTTGTTCATGGCAAGCCTTGCCATCCACAAAGCCAGAGCTCAATCGAGCATGTAAATGGTGGCATTAAAGGCACATTGATTGCTTGGTGGTAATAGTGAAATCCAGAAATGAACAGATGAAATAAGGTTCATCCAGTTTCAGAAAAACTCCACCTGAAATTCAGGAATTAAACATTCTCTGTAGATGACCATGTTTAAGAGTGAGACAAGAATTGGTCTGATATCATCATCACTGTCTAGTGAAGTTATCACTTGACTTGAGAGGATCTTATTTCTACACTCTGCTTCTTCTTCAATTACTAAGAAGACCAGCCTTCATCTCCTGCAGCAGGTCCTGGCTGACCCATCTCTTTACTTAATATGCAAGTCATTAATGAGCCATCATCTCCAGTTACACTACCACTATACCTGCCTCATCAGTCCAACTACAACTCAATCTTTTGCTAGCAACTTCAAGCAACAAGTTGTAAGCAAAGATGTGATCAAGCAGTAAATAGACCTTGATAGCTCAAGTTTTTTAGGCTGAGCATATGATGAAGAGAGAACATCTATGACTCAAGAGCTGGGATTCCAAAGAAAAATGTAGCAGTGTCCATTCCAAACGTGGACAGAGGTAGAAGTGATCAATGGCAGAGACTTAAAAACTGACCAGTACAATATTAATATTAAAGCAGAAATTCTCAAGGGTAAGTATTTCCAAAATGATTGTCCCTACAAATTCTTCTTACTAGGTCCTCTAGTCATCACAGATAAGCTTAAGCTTATATCCATCCATAAAGCAGTCAGCTCACTGCATGTGGCAGTCAAGGTTATTTTTAAAGTGTAACTGAAGTGGTCCAAAGAAACTGAAACCAACCAAAATCTACAAGGCTAAACTAAAATGTAACTAAGCACTATTTCAGCTTCAAATATTCAAACAAAATGTAAACACTGATCATGCATTAAATTGATTGGTGGGCTATGACTGTTCTGTTATCTATTATCTATGACACTACTTTGCAACATTATTCTAGAATAAATAAGTATTAAAAATGGCTTTGTTATCTTTAAAAAGACCTATGCCAGACATCCAATTAATCCCCATGGTAATTTTGAGCAATTACTAAAGCCCCATTTCAATGATTACGCATACCTACTAGAGATTTTATTAACTTCACAAAAATCCAAAGGACATCAGGAATTATGCAAAATTACTGAAACATTTAGGAAGTTCCATAATGACTAGTTTTATTTTTTCCTGTAACACACATATATATATATATTTCATTTTTGTTACAATAAACAGTATCGTTTTTAGATATATTGTAAGATAAACCAGAATTGGTTTCTTTTCATCATGCATAAAGGGAAGCAAAGTTTACTAAAATATGCATTAATCTGGATTTATTACTCTCTTACAAGGTAAAAACAAGTGCATTATTTTGACCAACTAACCAACCTGTATTCCACGGTTTTTCATAGATTGCAGAACTTCTTTATAAACATAATGTTTTGGTTCCAGAATTTCAACTTCTGTACGCACACATTCTTCATTATATGGTCCTATCAGGCAAAACTGTTCACCTAACTCTTCTACGGTTATTGGAGCCTTTGATTTGATAACAGTATAAATGCCGCCAACTGCAAGGAAACATATTGAATCAAAATGTATGAGTATTCATAATCTTGCTATATTTTGAATATATCTATATATATATAAATGACTTAAATGTAGAAGTTGCAAAGTAGTTTATTCTTTGCTATGATTAAGAAAATTAGTTCTGCTGTCTAGTGTAAACCTCTGTAGATAATGCAACAATTATAACATGCAGATACGCTAAAATCTGTTAAATTTAACTTCATGATTAAACATTTTGAAATAACTTACCCATTTTATTAATACTAACCCTCCATATACCATGTTTATCTTTACCTTAATTATACCACTTGGAATCAGCCTAAAAGTACTAGCTTTTGTGCTGAACTCACTGTATATTTAGTAAAGTATAGTACTAACGCAAAACCAAAATGCATGGAATTGAAGTGATACGGATTTGTTGATACAAAGAGTTATAACAAAGACGATACTATGTCTGTATAGATGGTACAATGGAGGAAACTGAAAAAATTTCAGTAAATTTAACTTCCAATACTTTTCAACATATAGGATACATCGTAGCTAGCAGCTCACCGGTCAAAAATGTTCACAAAAAGACTGTGTACTTCTTAGTTGTAGATTATAAGTAACCATGCAAGATGGTGTACTATGTAGCATGTGTGCACGTTCTAATGCCACTACTTATTCTATTTTCATTCAAAAGAGCTAAGAAACACAAAATGGTAATCTCTGAACTATTAATAATAAAAGCATTCAATTACTTATTATATGCATTTCATAATTTGTGATTAAATAATTTTACCACTGAGATCAGATCAGTTGTAATATATTTGTGCAAACTTCAGCATTTGTTTGTTTTATTTTTCTCCAAGCCAATGAACCCAACAAAGGTTTTCCATGAGCTGGATCACTAGTGGTCCAGTCTGACACCCAAACATCTGTTACCTTTCTCAACGACTGCTCCAACCCCACAGAACAGAACCAGCCCCCCCCCTCCTCCTAACTCTAATATCTCTAACATCCAGCACTTCTGGCTCGTTATCAACGCGAAGTCCCTAACTTAAAAGTTACTGGCGCTGTCTTGCACATTAAGTTCGCCAGACAACGAATAAATTAACGATTTCTAAGACGGAAATAAAGTAGATATCAGCCAAAAAAAAGGGTAACCCGACTGTGTTTGGTGTTTAAAAGAAAACAACAACAACAGAGGAGGAGTTTTAAACTGATTATTCCTGTACAGGTTAGTTGGGAAGGACTCCGATTTGCTTACACGTGTATAGGTGGAGGGGGTTAGGGGGGGGGATCTCTTTTATCCAGACTTTACCCAGTCAGCTTAACTAACTCCAT
The DNA here is from genome assembly GCA_018389105.1 of Nautilus pompilius. Taxonomy (NCBI): domain Eukaryota; kingdom Metazoa; phylum Mollusca; class Cephalopoda; order Nautilida; family Nautilidae; genus Nautilus; species Nautilus pompilius. The sequence goes on along the minus strand of JACATO010000021.1, from coordinate 453,718 downwards.
TGGTCACAGGTCCGTCAAACGTCCACCCCTGGGTAAGTCACGCGCTGACACGGTGCCGTTGTTGTTACCTTTGTTGTTGTTGTTTTGTTACCTTTGTTTTTTTCTCTCTAGGTAGATTAGAGAGGGAGGGAGAGAGCAGGGAGCGACATCCGATCGGGGTGCACGACATGGAAGGACAGGCAGGCGGGTGGAGCCGGGTTGCAGGGTGGACGACGACCTTTCAAGGGCTCCTCCATTCACGAGAATGAGTTAATTACTCCGCCTCTACGCGGCGCGAGTGGACGGGACAGACGGATAACGGCGACTTTGTCCACAGGTATCGCTTTTTTAAGAGAGGGTGAGGAGGAGGAGGAGGTGGAGGAGGGAGGGGACACACACCCGGAGTCCGCCTGACGCTGAGGGCGGGCGGCGTCCTCTCAGCATCCCTCACGATCGCTCACCTTTGTTGGCAACCTCCCACGCGATCTCGAAATGCCATATGTTTTGCGCTGCGGCGTAGGCCCCTTTATCCCGCAGGTAGTCGTCCTCCGGCTGCACGTTTCTCAGGGACCTGTAAAAGCTGTTCCTCCGAGTGATCGTCTTCGACATCTTCGCAGCTTCTGGGGGGGGTCAAGGTGAATGTCACACAAAGTCCGCACTGTTCCGGGGGGGGTGTGTGTGTGTGCGGAAAATAGTCACGTGACTAAACAACTCGGAGAAAGGTCCTCCCGGTCCTTATCGGGGTCAATGGCAAAAGATACGGGAAACTTTTTTTTTTTCTTCTTTTTTAAAAGTTTTTTGTTTTGTTTTATTCGCATAAAGAACATTCCACACACACACACACACACGTGATACACTTGGTTCAACAGTGTTTTTCGGCCATCGAGTTATCTCCCCTGTATCTCTCGAATCGCCATGTTGCCAGACGCAGCGTCTGGAGAATTTCTCACCCGAGTTCTACGTTCCAGACCCGTCTGCCGCAGCCGCCGGAAGAATCATCGAGGCCAGAGCTCTCTCTCTCCCTTTTCTGGCATTTGGCTGTGTTTGTGAACAGGGGTTTTTCTTGAATATTAAAAAAAGCCAGCCCAATCAGAGTAGTGTCTCTCCCCTCCCCTCACAAAAGCACGACTTTACTATTATATTCTCTCTATAATCTGAATATTCTATTGTTCTCGTATCCCCTCCCCTCCCTCTCTCTCTAATGGCTAAGCCCTCTCGGCATTCGCTACAGGCTGTGAAAGACAAACGCGCAACAACAAAAAAAACTCTGTTTATTTTTAAATTGGAGTGTTTACCGACCTTAAGCCCCTAATGAGCGATTCTCCAGGTAAACGGAAAGAAGCTCTGTGCATCCCCTCGTTATTCAATGCTTCTTGCTACACTCCACTAGTTCTTTGGTCAAAGATCCTTACATGTAAACGCGGAAGGAACTCGGCGATTCGACCAAATACTGATTCTTCATGGGGTATATTAGTTAGAATTGGTATTTCAGTTTTCATTCTCTGGCAACCTTAAGGTTAGGGTTATAATAATTCCACGGTTTGAATTAGTTTTATAAATTGAAATATTTATTTTAAAATGTCTGGCACATGAACGGAAACCCCCTCCTCTCTCCCATACACACACATTTAACTCATACATGTTAAGAGTTCCTGGTTGACCTGAAATGAACATATGCAGAGAGACAATAAGAATTGTTTCCATTTCTCTCTGCCAGGTGGCTAAAATTGTATGAGTACATGTGCACGAAAAATAAAACTAGTTTGCCATGTGTGCAACACAGCGTTTGTCTCTTTCTGCAGCAGCACACACCAACTACAGACATGGTGGCTGTGACACAGCACTGAGGACAGGAGGTAAAAGACTTGTTGACATCCCTCACCAATTACCCAGCTCTAGTGAAGTATTGTAACTGCACCTCTGTACGATTGAGAAATAAGTGAATATCTGGACTACACTACCATAGAGACAGTAAAACTACACTGCATAAAGTAAATATGGATAGGAACTCTTGCCACTCTACCTCTTGCGCTGGTGTAGATGAGAACCAGGTGGAGGAATACTTACTGATTACTGCATCTTCATGAAAATTGACAAAGAAAGATATCGGAGGGCATGTCTGATTAATACTTCTGCCGCCCCCTCCCAAATCTGAGATTTACTTGTGCAGAGGGTGAAAGACGACATAAAATCTTATTATAAAAGTTTGGCAAACTAAGTGAAACTTGCAAATAGTTTGACTTCAAGCATAGAGATCAAAAACCTGAAGAAATGTTAAACTGTGTTTTTGTGCTACGGACATTAGTGGGTTTGTACACTTCTGTGAACACACCCATGACTTTTTGATTAGAGATATGAGGCATTGCCTGTTTTGTGGTGGAGTGTATAGGGTAAGAAGTACAATAAATGTTGCAAATTGAACCACTCTCTTGCTTATGTCATCAGAAAATAAAACAAGAAAAAACATATCACAGGACTGTGGAACTTTTTCACAAGGGCAAACCAATTATACTTCAAGTATACTGTGGAAAAACAGTGTCATGCCTAAGAAATATATTTTGAAGAGACAGAACTACAGCCCTTTAAGATTGTGTTACAAATATAGGATAAATCCAAAAAATGTATTTTGGGCAAAATGGTTATGAGGATGAGAAATCCAGCAAATGACAAAATATATAGCATTCATTTCCAGGTAATCTGAAACTTCCATGTCAAAAAAGCAGCTGAAATAATTAAGGTCATAAGAATAAACTATGATAACTTCAAGCAGGTGCATGCTATGACTCAAAACAAATTTATTTGCCAGTAGTGAATGAATTTAAGGATATTTTCAACTCTGATGAACAGGCAGCTTTAAAGGATTATGTATCCCCTGTTATTTCAAGACAGCTCCTGCACTACAAAGTTCTTCCCAAGGGATGAACCAGTGCCATGCAACACCTTCCTGAAAGTGGAACTTGATAGAATGACTAACAGAAGAATTATAATGAATGTAGACATGCCCACTTCCCGGATGTCTCATATCTCAGTCCAAGAAAAAGACTAGTCACTTAATCTGTCTAGATTCAATGAGCTTCAACAAAGTACTTGTACATAAGGGATATCCACTATCTATCTAAGAAGTCCTACTGAGACTGGCAAAGTCTTGAGTGTTCTCAGAGGTTCATCTAACATCAGGCTATTGGTACTGCATCCTAGATGAAGAATATAGCTACCTCAACCTTTGTGACCCCATTTGGTAGATACTGTTATCTCAGGCTTTCAATTGGGCTAAATGTAATTTTAAAAATATTTCAGAGAAAATTTCTGTAAGCCATCCAGCGCCTAAAAAGTTTAAAGGTTGCTGATGATGGGATAAACCATTGTTGCAATGAGAAACCTGTTCCAATACTTCCAAAAAAAAAAATCATGTTGAGCCTAATGAAATTCCTGTTCAAGGTATCAAAATTAGAATTTGATGGCCTCTTACATGTACAAGGTTAATGCCTGATTCCAAGAAAATTGAAGCAGTGACCAAGATGCCTAGCATAGAAGATTCTAAGTTGGTACAGTCTACAGAGAGCAGCAGGATAGCTATGAAAGTTCTTACCCAATTTATCAGTGGAACTGAAGCCTATCAGAAAACTTGCCTGCCTTGACACAGAACAGAAATGAGGTGAAAAATAAAGCACTGCTCTTGAGATGATCAAGTTACTCTGCACAAATGCACTGGTACTGAATAAACAGGATCCTGAAGGACAGCTGACTCTAGAATGTGATACCAATGAAAAGGGTCTTGGAGCAGTGCAACTAAAATGTGGCCAGCCAGTATATTACACGTCATGAGTACTGACACCAGCAAAGACCTGTTACATGCAAACAGAGAAAGAGGCACTTAAAGTGGCTTTTGTAGTTGAGAGGTTCTACCAATACACTTATGGTAGAAAGGTGCAAGTTCTCTTGCATCACAAACTCCTGAAATTTATTTAGCACAAGCTGCTATGCAAGGTCCCCTAGCCTAGAAGACTCCAGAAACTTCTACTCTGATACCTGGGCTGGCATACGACATTGAAATAGTGTGCAACACCTGATTTCAGATAAAACTATCAAACTGTTAAAATTGTAAACACAAGCTGACAGAGACCTACATACGTTAAATAATGTGATTTTCAAGGGATATCTAGACTCAAAGACAAATATCCAATGAAATATGATTATATTCCTCTAGAAGAGATAAATTACGTGTCAGATGCTCTCATATTCAGAGGTGAACACATTGCAGTGCCCAGAACTCCACATCCTAAACTTGGGTTACCATTACACAAATCACATTTGGGTGTAGATTGTGTCCTCAGAACAAGAGAATTATTACTCTTGCCAATCATGTTCCAAGAAATTTGCCAGAGATAGAGAAGTGTAAAGCCTGCAAGATATATACAACTGCCAACCTAAGAGATGCACGTGACGCATGAGTTGCTTGAGAGACAATGGGAGAAAGTGGGCATAGATCTATTCCAGTAGTGGATAATCATAGTTCATTTTGGGAACTTGACAAGATAACATCTGCATCTGCTTTAGTGTGGATAAACAAACTGAAAGTGCATTTTAAGAGATATGGAGTTACTAATGATGTCATTAGAGGCAATGGTCCACAGTATGACTGTGAAGTGTTTTTAACTAGCATAGAAGAATGACTTTTAACCCTATACCATCTCACCACATTAATCTAAATCTAATGGGAAGGTAGAATTAGTTGTTAAGCAAGCAAAATCCATTCTTAGAAAGTGAAAAATATCAGACTATTAATACTTTCCAGTGCAAAGATTTTTTTGCACAGAAGGACATACAGCATCACATAACAGTTAGTTGTATCCTGAGGGGAAGAGTATCTACTATGTGATTACGACTGAATCCTAAAGATGAGAGGAAGCAAATAGATCTTGTCACAAGTTCATGAGAGTTCTAGAGGAAGGGAATGTACTGCAAATGCAGCTTTTTAAATTTAGGGATAAGTAGTGTAAAAAAAGCTATACTGCTAAATGTTTGGATAAACAATCTTATAAGAATGAAACAGAAGAATGTGTTGCAGAAATAGTGTACCTAATAAAAGAACACTGAGGATCCACGATGAGGTGCAGGCAGAAGTATGCCAAACAAGAGAACTCAGTTGGAGAGAGACTTAATGGAGAAAAGTAAAGTCCAAAGAAGCCTGCAAGCCCATTGCTAGTTGATTGGTTGACATCTCTATCAGTGCTTGAAACCAAACTTAAGACTTACTGTTATGCCAGCAAAGTACAAAGTATATATATATATATATATATATATATATATATATATATATATATAGTTACAAAGTAGCCAAAATCATTTTGAGCTGGTTACTTTGTGCAGGCGTCTACTAGTTTGTTAAAACTAGAAAGTGCCAGCTGTGTAGAATGTAGCTAGATAGGTTCCACATTCAGCCATCAAAGTTATTTATAAGTGAGGCTTATCTATCCCTGTGAAAGTGTATAAGAGACTACATGAGAGTAGCTGGCCACCTAACTCCTTGGGGGGGGCAGGAGAGGTTCCTTTCACCAAAGTGCTTGCTCCAAACCAAAGTTTTCTCTCTGAATGTCCATATGAGAAAATGAGAATCCTTTTGAGTTAACAAAAGGTATTCCTCCTCCTTTGGCAGTACCCAGACAAGCACACACCTGTGGTGAAGAATTGTAAAGCCAGCTGTCATTCAGCCAGGCACTGTTGTTTCCACTAATTCATTGCCTCAGCTATCTGGTGGAGTGCCATTTGATATCCTGCTTCACTGAAAGGAAGAAAGAAAAGGGGATGGATTTTGTCCAAGAATTCCCCCTAAACCAAAAGGACCCTATCAAAAGCATATCTAAAGTTGCAAAATTAGCTTGTTGCCCAATGTATAGTTTATTAGCTGTTTGAAAATTTTTGTCTGTTTAGCACAGTGGAGCAGTTGATTCTATATTGCTTTTGTAAGAAATTTCTTACCTATCTTCTGAAAATCAATTTGGTTGGAGTAGGCTTTCCTTTCTCTAAAGATGGAGCATCCAACATGTAGCCTTCCTGACCCCCAGGGTGCAGCCCTTGCCTGAGATTTTCAGCAAAAAATTTTTTTACTTAATTAGCTAGCACACATAAACTAGTAGGCCAGTAGAGCCTGCCATTCATTGTGTAATTGACTGCCTCTAGGTGTCATGTTAGCAGGCTTGGATCCATTAGTGATTGTAATTTATTGTTCAAGTTTAATTCCACTACAATTACATCATAAAACTGGGTCATTATGAACTTAGGATTACTGACAAAGGAAAATAGGTCTGAGTAAAGCCTCCATATGCATTTGACTCACGTTCGAGTCATATCCAATACCTCTACATCACACTGGACCCTCTCAACTTCAATGTTCAGTGACAATGTTGCCACGTCAGAGTTATTGAGTGGCTAAGATTGGGGATGGTCACACAAATGCAGAGCCTCATAGATTAAGGAACAGAGTATCTACCTGCATTTTATGTTTTTATCTTTGCCTAAGTTGTTTAATGCTTATAAGTTTCTTGTCTTCAGCACCGTCAGATAGTGTTTAGCATAGCTGCTATAGCAGGTAAATTTTTTCACTCCAAACTTCAGCTAGGAGTTGCAACCTTCCTGGAACTTCTGATGATTAAGTCCAATGAAGAAATATATCAGCAGCTTCCATGTCTGAATTGAAAAAAATATTGCACATGGAAAGCTCCGCTAGAGGGGGGAATAGGTTGAAGAGACTTGTCGTCTGCTCTTGCAAAAAAAAAAAAAAAAATCAATAAAAACAATGCCAAAAAAATGGAGGCTATGAATGTGGCACAGCCAGTGAATTTTAAAGGCAATTATAATTACTGAATAATGTTTTTTGCAATCAGGGTTGGACTGAATTTTTTTACTTTAATAACCTGTGCCATTTTCAGCTTATTTTCAGGGCTTGGTGTGTACTTTGAAGATGGATAAATGGCTAAAAAAGAACAAATCCCCAGGAATCCCACACAATGGAGTGAGAAGCCAACAGTGGTTATGGACCACCAAGGACAACAACTCAAATCCTGGAAGCTGAAAGTCATAGGATCTATTCCAAAAGGGAAATGGAGTTTTTTTTGTTACAGAATGAGACCAAACCGCACTGCCCACTTTGCAGCAAGATTCTGTCCGTTTGTAAAGAACACAACAGTGAATGCCATTATAACTTGAATCACAATGAAACCAAGAATAGATTCCTGCCCAAATCTAAGAAAAGAAAGGAGGAGATTAAAAAAGATAAAAATTGTTTTAAATGTGGAGTGAATGAAAAAAAATTCGTAGGCGAAGGTGGAATGATTCAGGTCATCTCACTCAGATGTGCTTGAATCTTGGCAAGACCAAAGAGTCGTTTTTGGATGCAGAAGAAACCCTGCTAACAGCAGTGGAACCATTTGCATTTGATTTGAATTAAAAGAAAAAGGAAAAACTGACCAAAAGAGATGACTTGCTTGAGCTGACAAACGGCAGCTAGAAGAACTGTAGATTTGGCTGAGAACACTGAAAACTGAAAAAGGAAATGAACTCCTGCCTGGCATTTAGTTTTGCACTTGAAGAGTCCGCAGACATGAGACGCAGCACAGGCCTGCATTTGGATTAGACAAGTCACTGAAAACTTTGAAGTCCAGGAAGAATTACTAGTCTTGTCCCTACTTAAAGACCACACTAGAGACTGTGATATACTGGAAGCTACTAGAGACTGTGATATACTGGAAACTACTAGAGACTGTGATATACTGGAAGCTACTAGAGACTGTGATATACTGGAAGCTACTAGAGACTGTGATATACTGGAAACTACTAGAGACTGTGATATACTGGAAGCTACTAGAGACTGTGATATACTGGAAGCTACTAGAGACTGTGATATACTGGAAACTACTAGAGAGTGTAATATACTGGAAACTACTAGAGACTGTGATATACTGGAAGCTACTAGAGACTGTGATATACTGGAAACTACTAGAGACTGTGATATACTGGAAACTACTAGAGACTGTGATATACTTGAAGCTACTAGAGACTGTGATATACTGGAAACTACTAGAGACTGTGATATACTGGAAGCTACTAGAGACTGTGATATACTGGAAGCTAACAGTAAGGAATTTTAGAAGTTGGGTCTAAACATGAAAAAGCCAACTTCACTTGCCACAGATGGGGGCATATGCAATGAAAGGGGGGGCTTCAGCAGTTTATTCAAGTTAAAAGAGAAAGTTGGTGTGCCCAGCTTCCATTGCATCATTCATCAGGAGAGTTTGTGCTTTGAACTTTGCAAATCAGGTTCATTGCATGATGTGATGAAAGCGATCAAGATGGTGAATTTTATTTGTGCTCGTGCCCTTAGCCACTGTCATTTTATGGGATATTTGGAAGTTGAAGCAGAGTATGTAGATTTTGTTTATTTTCATGCTGTCAGATGGCTAATTCATAGAAACTTGCTGAAGAGATTTACTGAGCTGCTTCCTCAGATAAAGGACTTTTTGGAATTAAAAGGCTCTGAAAGATCACACTTGTCAAACCCCCAGTGGCTCACAAGATTGTACTTTCTTACTGATGTGACAAGACATCTGAACACACTGAACTTGAAACTGAAAGGAAAAAAGCAAAAGCATTGCTGATTTATTCAAAGAAGTGCAGACTGAAACTGGACCTGTGGATTGAGCAGATGGCAACTGAAGACTGCACTTATTTACCATTGCTCAACTGCCCTGAGCTTAATAGAATCTTAGATTTTGAAAAATTGCAGAGCTATTTGGTAAGAATGAAGTCACAATTTCAGAAGAGATTCACAGATTTTGATGAGTGTGAATCATACTTTAAGTTTCTGTGGCTGCCTTTGGAGTGCAAACCTCAGAAATGTGTCTGAGTTGTCAAGCATCTGCCCTATCAGTGTGTCTCAAGAGGAACTGATTGAGCTGAAAGCAAACTATGCCCACTAAGACAACACAGCATCCCTGGAATTTTGGAGACGAGTACATGAATCGCAGAACTATCCTGAAATTTCTGGCCATGCAGCCAAACTCTGGGTAATGTTTGGATCCATCTGGTTCTGTGAAAATACAATCTCTTTCATGAAACTGCTGAAATTGAAGCTGAGACACACCATCAGTGATGCAAATCTGGAGTCAGAACTAAGATATGCCTTGACTGAATACACCCTACATTTCTTGAGAATACTTCAGTCTGTTAAATACCACTCTCATTGACTTGATCAAAACTGATCAATGAATAACTAGCACTAAGCCTATAACTGTGCAATCTTGTACAAATAAAGTTGATTAAACTGTTTTTGGACTGCTTTTGTATTAATGCTAAAAAAATCGATATTTTTGAATAGCTAATAGGCTATACTTCACCACTGTTATCAATAAAAATTTCATATGGCCTGTGCACAGATGGATTTCTAATCATGTGGCTCACTACTGAAAAAAAGTTGAACTCACTAGCTCTAAAGCCTTGCAGCTACTCAAAGCTATCTGCTGGGCAGTGAAGGCCAGAAAGTTTGAAAATCGGTCCTTTTTATTTTTTGGGAAGGGGTGAAGCCAAAAATGCACCTGTGCTGGCAACCTTTAATTTGTTGTACCAAATATTGGACTAGATTCCATATTTCTGTGTATTGTGAGCATATAAGAATACCGTGGACAACCGTATCACCCAGCCTCTCACAAACAAAGCATTTTGGTGAGTTAATTAACTTCCATTTGTACTTGTTCTCATGTGAGGCAATTAGCAAGTGGATAATTTTCCAATGGACATCAGATGTATGGCTGTCTAAATGACAGATTTGGTAAGTTTACCATAACAGCTGCCAGGTAGGTTAAGTGTGTTAAGATGGGTCTCTCATAGCCTCCTGTAGTTCAGTTTGGAGATGAGGCCAAAACTAGCAGGAGATATGTCACGTTGTGATTCTGCTATAATTAGCTGTTGTTGTTTGATCTAATTAAACAAAATTCCCTAGAAGGGTTATTTTGCTCTTGCTCCATATTTCTATGCTAGTTTTATGGAAATTATTTAGATTACTGCTAGGCTTTTGGTGGATTATAGGTTTGCCACATAGGGAGACTATCCCATTATCCATATTAAAGGCTTTAACTATATGCTGCACAAAATATATTTGCCACTTTTTCATACTATTGCTATCACTTATGATATCTAGCATGTGTTTATTTTTTGAGTGCTGATTTTGCTCTGTTTATCAACAATACTTAAATCACCTAAGTCCCAGGGAAAGATGAATTTTCTGTTTATTTACCAGATGTTTATGTCCTTGCCATAGGAAACTGATGAACTCTGCCTGTATGGTGGTGTGCACCCAGTCTGGCATCCCTATGATTTTACTTCTAAACCATAGGGGGAAGGTTACTAGGCTATTGATTACTGTTTCCTTACCTACATACTGTAGCTAAGGTTATGGGCTTGCTAATCTTTTAGTTTAGAGTTTAGGTTATCAACTAGCTTGCACCAGTTGTCCCGATTTGCATTTGTGTGACCTGCTAAAGGAAACACAAGACCCAAAATTTTGAGATGGTCTCTAGCTCATTTTGGCGTTGTTTATTTGGGCACCAGACCCTGCTTCATATAGCTGGAGCTTGTCAAAAACAAACATCCAGCTTTCTGCATTCTGAAGGACAATCATGGTGTCATAAGCATACTGAATTATTTTAGCACTAAGATTTTCAGTTATTGTCCTTCTATTTTATATTTTATCCTCTGCTCTGATGGTGCAGGCCAGTCTCCTTAATGATTACATAAAGTAAACCACTGAGGAGACAGCTCTGTCATATACCATATGAAAATTTAAAATAGGCTGACATAAAACTGTTCTGACTATTCTCATCTGGATGTTGGTGTAACAGAACCTTGTCCACTGGTTTAGGTCTTCTCCGAAACAAAACTATTTTTAGTGTCTTGAACAGAAAACTTTTCTCTACCATATTGAAAATTTTCATCTGGTCAGTGGCTAGCATGACAGCTGGGGAACGTTCCATGTCTACTTTGTGTAATATTTCTCTAATACCAATTTGAGGGAGTACACAATGGTTCTTCCCTGAACTAAGCAAATTTGGTTATTGTTAATGATTTTAGGCATAACTTTGGCTAGCCTATTACTACCACTTTAGTTATGATTTTATAGTCTATATTTAGAAGTGAAATAGGTCTCCAGTTATCCAGACAGTTCCTGTATCCCTTTTTAAACAGCTGGAAGACAGTGGCACTGCATTGGCTAAGTGGGAGAACCCTCTATATCAAATGCATCATTATTAGCTACAACTGTCAAATCACTAAGTAGTATCCAAACCCTTTAAAGAACTCAGCTTTATGGTCATTGCTCCCTGGGGCTTTATCACAGTTTAAAACCTTAGTGGAATCTTCCATTTCAGCTTCTGTTAGTAGACCTTTGCAGAGTCATCTACATGGTCTAGTTTAATTTTTAACTTGTTCAGGAGTTCATCCTGGGCTTGAGCATTTGTTCCCTCACTAGAGTAGAGCTGTTTATAATACAGAGCCTCTCCTCTAACAATAAGCATGCAGCTGTCTGGGGTAGGTAGACTAGTCATAGTTAACCTATTGCTCTAGGTTTTCTAATCTGCAGAAAACTTTGCTACATTTTTCTTCACTAGCAGTCTGTGCCCTGGCTCTCATTATGGTGCCTTCTGCTCTGGTGTTAGTTAGGTTGTTAAATTCTCTATTAATGACATAGATCTGATCTCGATTAGGGAAACCTGATGCCACTGTGTTTAATTCTATTTTAAGATTGAATCTAAGGTCCTTTTCTTCTTCTTGCCTATACATGCTTCTTAATTTACAGTATTCTATATGGAGTTCCCTCAACTTTCATTTCTCTCTGTCCCACAATTCAATTGAGGGTGGGATCATTTAGGCATATTCTTCAGTACACCCAGAAATCCTGCACTTCCTCGACATGCGTAGGTTCTACCAGAACTGTGTTGTGGAGTCTCCAGGCGCTGGGTCCTCTGGTGGCTGACCCAAATGTAAAAATAACTAACCTGGTAATGACCACTCCAGGAGATTACATAATGTAATGTAGTGGATGATGTCTGCCATTTTAGAACCAATGTGCACTCTATTCATTCTATTTGCCACCTTACACCTATTACAGTAGTGTGTGTATGATTTAGAATCAGGGTGTTTATTTCTAAAAGCATCAACCAAGCCAATGAGCAAGCAGAGAATCTGCAGCTGCCTTGAACCTGCCAGATGTCTTCTAAGTTAGTTTCTGGCCCCTGTCTATCCAACTTGTGATCAGGGACACAATTGAAGTCACTCACTAAGTAGATAGCGTCTGCAGAGTAGGAGTATAATTCTTTCTCTAGTGTTTTGAGGCTCTGGAAGAATTCGATGTGATCCCTTGGAGTGTTGGGGCATATACGGATGCAACCAGTACCTTTGTTAGATTGTTTAACTGTATACTAGTTAAAATTAGTCTTCTGACACTAATACTGTAGGAGTGCCATAAACTAAAATTTAGCTGGGCGTAAAACAAGATAGCTACATCACATTTGCAATCAGTAGTGTCTAAGCTATAAAGTTTAGTACCTTTCCACTTGGCAAAATTAGTATCTACCTCATTTTGAGTATGGAGATGTAATTACAGTAAACAGGTTACATCTGTTTCTGTACAGGTTAAGTTACCTAGAAAGGCATCAAAATGCTTTTTAGATTTGGTTCCTTTTACAGTGAGGGAAGAAATGACAAATGTTGCCCACTTTAAGCATCTACCTCCATGGTTATTCCAGATTCCTGGTCGTAGGGAGTGTCATGGTCGCTTAGCAATTCGGCTCCCAGTGTTTCTTTATGGACCGATGGAGGTTTGTCGTCGTGAACCTCCATTTTACCATTGGAAGAGGGGGCAGTTTCCTACTTCTCTTCCTGGTTTGAGTCTATGACTTCAAAGGGGGCTGGGGGGACTGACTTTCCCCCTTCGCGTTCCCTTTCATCTTTTGTTTTGGTGGCGAGACAGTCGCCAGCGCCGTCGCTGTAGGTTTGGATGCGGCCTTACTGCCTTTGTTTTTGCTAGCGTCCGAGCGGTGCCCTGCCGCGATCACAATTGGTGCAGCTGCCCCCTCCATCGCCGCTTGCCTTTCTTAGACTTCTTTGCTGGGCCGAAGCTGCGCCCAACAACGATGCTAGAGTCTGCAGCTGCAGCAGCCTGTGTTTTAGGTTCTGCCGAGGGTCGAGTCTCATACTTGCTTGTTTCCGAGCATGATTCGAGGGTATGACCATCGGTTTTGCATCCCGTGCTAAAAGGAGCTCTTCTCGGCTTATGTCCATCCGCTCCATCTTATAGGTCAGTTACTCGACAAGGTACTGGTGCTATGGTGACCATTTTTGCACTGTGCTGGCCCGACAGAAAAGGCATGCAGGGTAAGGTATCGAACTTAAATGGGACAAGTACTTTGCCGTATGTCTTCAGAGGGACTGCTGGTTCCTCCTCCGCCACGTTGAAGGGCAAATCGCGCGCCTTGACCCATGCAATCGGGTTCGCACCCGATGCCATTGACAGTGATAGGGAGTTTGGACGCTTCTAGAACCTCCTCGTCCGTTTCGCACACAATCTCTATTGTGTTTCCGGGTTTGGTCGAGATCGCATACAGGCGTGATGTGCCCCCCCCCTTTCCCGTGCGCCGCCAACAGCGATCTCTTTCTCCCTGTCTGCCCCCTAGGTCCAGTCATAACGGTCGGGCCTGCTTCGGAGGTGGTTTCTGGACATAGGGAAGGGTACGGACCTCAAGTATACTTCCATAAGAAAGTACGGGAACCAGCGTCCTTACCGTCATCCGTTCTGAGGAATTGGATTCCAGCCCGCGCTTACGTCAGGACAGGGGCCGCAACCTCTTCGCCTTCAGGTTCGGTTTCCGCCCAGGTGAGAGTGTTTCGTCCCACTTCCGGGTTAGGGCATCCAACTCTCCCCCCACCTATAGGTACAAGGCTGCTAACCCTGGACGGGATATCCCGATGGGGTGGATACTGACGTCGATATGCCAGTTATTTTGAAGGTTACAATTTTTCATGCTTTCCATAAACTGTTCTGTTATGGAAAAAACAAAAAAAAAAGAAGATGCAGCAGATCTGTGGATGCTAACAGTTTGTTGAGGAAGTTCTGATATCACTTTATGATACTTAAATCCATGATAGTAGGAGAAAGCAAACTGTCGACGCCTCCGAATTTTTCAGATAATGGATCATCCGAAACACAGGGATGCTTTCCTTAAAGAAACGCAAACAGCATTTTCATTATTTTCAATACTTTGAATCGACTGAAGACAGAATCAGCACAATGGTATCCTGCTGGGTTTCATTTGAATACACACACACACCCCTAGTATAAAATACATGTAACTATTTAATTTCATAACATAATAAAGGGAAGTCTTCCGACTATTAAATATTTCTGAATGTATATTAAACATCTACAAGGGTTTCTCTTGTAAAAAGTAACAATAAAGTATTGCAAAGTTGTATAAGAAGAAAAGGAATTGCCTAGAGTAGGGTCATTTGAAAGGGCTATTGTGATAAAAAAAAATTCATACAGTAGAATCTTGCCAAATAAAATAACTGGATGTTCTGCTGCACGTGATCAGTGACAGTAAAACCCCCTAAAAACTATCAGTATTGCCATAAGGTATGCAGAAGGCAGTAAATATTTTAACAGCTTTTGACAACTTTGTTTTTTTCCTTTCTTTAATTGCTATAAGTTCATTTATTCTTTAATGTTGTTGATTGCCTTTCGACAGATATTTTAGAAATTTAAATGGGAAACTAAGTTGTCTCCATCTTGAATAAATCCAAACAAACAAAAGCCAAAAAAAAGTTAGTAAATGTTTTTACTTTGTTCATTAAACACTAAAACATACAAACAAAAATTATTAGCAGTTCTATTAACTGTTTCACCGCTGCAGGTCCAGCATTGTGGCTCTACTGTAAGCTGCGGCAGGCCACACATTGCGGCCAGGATAACATCATTGAAAACTCTGGTAGGTTCAGAATTGTAGCCTGCCAAACTTGTTGTAAAACAGCCACTTTGATTCATCAATAGCATTTTTAAAAGTGTAATATGTAGAATACTACTTTTATATGTTATACATCGAGAAATCTTGAAAACTTAGCGGCAAAATGGTTAATATGAGAGGTTTTTGTTTTGTTTTTTTTTCATATTTTCATAAATTTTTTGGCTTTAGCATTATGTTTTGTTTTCAGAAAATATTTTAAAAAGTAATTTAGAAAACAGAGGCTGTGCAGTACAATAACTGAACATGAACAATACAACAAGACAATTATTTAAACAAGAACAATGCATAGGAAATTGTGTAACAAAAGATTCAGAAGCCATGCACCCACCTGTAAACAATTTTTTTATGCTACAAACAGAATGGTAGTCTTGATGGACTAAATCATGGACCACTGGAAAATGGAGATCAAGTAAATGACTGCTTACATTGTTTGTGTGAAAAGGGTAAAGGTTTGGAAACAACTTCGTGAGGTTATTTGCCCGAACTGTTTCTACTGTGCAACCCACTGGAGGTTGAGGCAATAATTTGCAAAATATTTTTATAGCATAGACTGGATTCCACGTTCTCTCTGAAGAGTTGCACTGCATCCCTTGAACATCTTTTCATTATTGAGAGCAACTACATCCTCTCCTGTTCTACTTTTATGGTTGCACTATTTGTGATACTTGTTTAGTTTTTTTATTGCTTTCAAGAACATGATGCAATCATCTTTATTAAACCACCACAACCACTGGACCTCTGAGAATCTGTGGATAAATTTGGACATGAAGTTGGAGTTCATACTCTACTAAGGTAGACCATTGCAGCTAGTTGTTACAGAACCAATAATTCATGATGAACTGTATGAGCTATAAACTCGAGCCTCTTGTTCAAATTAGTTAATTATTTTCACAGGCATTTTTATTAGGCAATGTGTTAAGATAATCAGGTAAACCACTAATATATATATATTTTTAATTTCTTTTTTTTTTGTTAAATGTTTCATTTCTAATGTAAAATGATCAAGGATTGATTCTTCAAACCTGCTGCCAATATTGGCACATATACCATCCATCAGAGAAAACTTCATTTCAGTTTCCTAAACCAGGAGGAGGACAGGGTGTGGTCAAAGGTAAATTGGCTGTTACAGTTTGTCAAATGTGTATATATCAACACTGTTAAATTTAATGTTTTCCAATTTTAAGGTGGCAAGTAGTTAAATATGGAAAGTTAAAATAGATTATCAGTATATCATTAATACTTGGTTGTTAGCAGTAAAAAGAGTCATATTAAATATTTCAGATGAAGGAACAAAGAAAACAATGCACATGATTCCAAAACCCAGGCAGGCCTACGCCAGTGAATACCAACACCTTTGCTCTCTTGGCACATGTTTGTGCTATTTGAATTTCATTATGTAAAAATGAGCTTTGTGCCTGAAATATAAGTTAGAAAAATATTTAAAAAAAAAAAGATTTTAGAATATAGAAACTAAAAAGAAAGAAATAAATAATCTTGTAAGTGAAAAAGATCTCTTGAAAATAGCAAACAATTCTTTTGGTCAAAGTCCTTGTTAAATTATAATAAATGTTCTACAACAACACAAAGAACATGGATTAGTCACTCTATCAGAAACAGAATTTAATAACATTACTGCATTGTTTTTGTTCTTTATGCTGCAGAATGGCTAAAATATTTTTAAGGACTTTTTGTATTTTTTTGTTAATATATAACAGATATTTTCTGCCCAAAGTTAAATTATCAACATATTCAGAATTTCTGTTTTGTTTGATACCATGGCAACTCAACTGTGTTTGAAATGGTCCAAAATCTTCAACATTAAACTATAATAACCATGTAGATTAGCCTGTAACTGATGCTGAACATGCCTTTTTGTGATACGTCATTCGCAAGAATAGTTTACTATTCATGTTGCCTTGGAGCCAAATCTATTCATCTGTCTATATATCTTTATATTTCTTTAATCTGTTAGTGAGAAAAAAGCATTGTTGCCATTTAAAAGCTTTCCAAATTTAATTTAGTCCAGCTCAACTCCAATTTTCTTTTATTTTGTTTAATAATGTCTTGCTGAAAATGTAGGTGGTTATGCATTAAGTATAATATGTATATATATGCAGGATTTCTCCAAACAGTGTATCCTTGATATCACTTGTTTTCAGTGTGTAGCAAAAACATACAGACATTTTTGGATGAGCACTTTACTAGGAGGTGGATAGGATGAACGTGGATTAGTTGAATACCTGCTACATTCTCCAGATCTTCACCACCAGATTTTTTTCTTGTTAAAAAACAAGGTGTATGCCACAAAACCAGCTACTGTTCACAAACTCCTAGAGAGAATTGTTGATGCTTCAACAGCTATTCCTTTGAAAACATTATATTGTACTATTGATGGATGTTGATGGTGGACATTTTGAATACATACTGCAGTGCATCATGTTTGAGATATCTGACATATGAAGCAAAATTTTTATGTAGCAATATTTTTTGTTTATTAGGGTACAGAAAAATATGTTATACATCTTTTTGAGACATTCTGTATATGTATGTATATAGTCTGCATTCTATTTTTGATATATTAGTTAATGTGCATAGCATACCAGCCTGCAGTAACTAAGGGCCTGTGTTCACTCGTGCATAACTCAGTTTGACAAACCTTCATTGACACTGTTCCTTCTTACTCTTTGTTGTCTGTCAGCAAGGATTTTTTCCCCGGTTACTCTGGTTTTCTCCCACAGCTAAAGAGTGGAAAGCTAGTAGGAATTTTTCCATTAATCAGTGCAGAAATTCTGGGTGCCTGCTGTATCTATAACCTCTGAGAAAATTCATGGCAACCTGATTTGCAGCTTTTGTTTTTGAAAATGCCATCTTTCAGAAGAAACCAATACAATCATGGTTTTCAGGTTGCATTTTCTAAACACTAAACCTGTTTATATTCACTACAGTTCTAGGAGTTTGGTGGACCCTTTTCTTTCAGCATCAGCTATATAATTAACCTTGAATGCTCATTTTGCTGGATAATTACAGACCTTACTGCCAAAGAAGTTTAACTAAAGTGTGTGTGTGTGTGCAGTCAGTATGTCTATTTCCATAGCTTTGCATTGTGGGAAGGCTTTTTTGGTTATCTGTGATTTAAAATTTTCTCAGGATTCATATACCCCTCACTAAGATCACCTCTACTTAGGGATGATTTAAAGTTATGAAAGCATGCATAAAATCAACCTGATATTCTCCACCCAGGCATATTCAATGCCATGACATGAGTTGAGATGACCAGAGAAGACTCCAGGTTGCAGTGTGTGACAGTGGTATCTCATGCACAGACACCATTGCTCTTGGTACTTTACACACAAACTCTTGCTGCATTATGGCAGACATTTTCACTAGACAGTACAGTAGTAAGGAGAAGCCGATAATCCATTACAATGCATACTAAACCTTGAATATTTAAGAATAGATTTATCTGATCTATGATTGCACAGAGGTTATCTTGTGGTTTATACTACATGCTAATAGGGGTGATGAGAATATGACTTTTTCCTGATACTGAGTCATGCTCAAGTGTAAACTAAATTGTCACAGATGCTTGTGTCTCATTAATGCTCTTAGAATTGAAATAATTCACCTAAATGGTCAAAACGAATAATCATAATGAGGAAAAAACTCCAAATCCAACATTTTTAAATTACAAAGTAAATTAGCTAATTCTAGCAGTCCTGGCTAGATACTAAGGATTTCAGATATGTGCTTGTTCACAAAACATTATTTCAGAAAACTAGTATTACTACATGATTTATAATGTATAAATATTTTGTTTTAAATAGGGGCTCTAATCCTGTGAAGCATATTTTTAGGTAGATGGGAAGCTAGCCCAAGAGAAAAGTACTCTTATTTTTTTTTAATGGAATGGTTTACAATGCCAACTGTTAAGATCTGTTTGTATCTGAATTGAGCTTTTATTTTATATTTGGAACTCTTATTCATGACAAAACCAAGGTCACTTTCAGAATTAAATTTTCTGTTTTCCAATATTCTATAGAATTATTATTTTTTATAGCTCTGAAAAGTTTACTTACCTCATTTTCCATAACTATAGCAATTATTCCAATTGGTAAGCAACAACAAACAGTGATTAAAATGGCTTCTTTCATGTAGTCATGGAATTGGAAATTCATTGGCAGCACTGTTTGCTGAGTTATCTTAAAAAAGGAAAACTTAACTCGTCATTGAAAAATTAAAATGAAGGGAATTGCAGTATTGTTTTGAAAAGGAAAATGCAATACAGGTCGAGAATTCCTTATCTGAAATTCTGAAAACTGAAAAGCTCCGAAATACGAAATATCTTTGGAGCGCCTTCAGTGGAAAATTCCAGAAGGTTCCTGGGTGATGCACAGGTCCCAACATGCTTGACGTACAAGCATTACTCAGCGTAATCTTTGTGCTTTTTCTGTGCTTTATTGTTGGTGTGAATATATTTTGAAAATGTTTAAAGATCTGCGAATACCCCTGTGGTACTGGTAGGCCTACATAGTGATAGCTTACCTTTCTGATGGTTAAATGTACCTCCTATGGTTTCATGCACAAAATGATTTTAAAATATTGCATAAAACTACCTGTAGGCTACATGTGTTCATATGCTGTTATAATGTTGAAAAACGAACTTGGGCCAAGTCCCCACTCTCCAGTTGGGTAGCAGCAAATTATGCCAATATTTATCTATATTCCAGAATCTGAAAAATTCTGGAATCCGAAACGCATTTGGGCCCCAAGGGTTTTGGATGAAGGATTCTCAACCTGTAATAAAAATAACAAGATTGACTGAGTTTTCAACCAGGTACAAAAGTCTGGTTTAGCCTGGTTGGTCAAAGTAATTATCCTTACAACTTGAACAAGGTAAAGGAAACTGTATTTATCACTGAAGTTTTTAAAGTTTTTGGACCATATTATTGTGTTATAAACACTAAATTTTAAAAAAGATTTGGTATGGACTTTTCCACACATTCTTATATGTACCACAATTGTTTTTTTTTTCTAAAAGCCAAACTGAATAACTCTTAAAAAAAATTGTAGAATTAGAAATCAGAATTAAAGCAAGGTTGGTTGCGGAATTGAAACAAGTTTCTTCTCTCTGTTGATATTAAGCAAATTGAATGTAATTACAGACCATTCAGCTTTATCTAAAATATTAAAATAATATGTATATACATTTTTTCTAAAATTGCATAAGTTATTTCTCTTAGAATGTTTAAAAATTTTAAGAGCATTTTTTAAAATGGAGAACTATTCAATATAAGTAAGTTAAAAAATGCAACTTCAAAACAATTTTAGTAAATTTATCTCATCTGCAATTAATTGCATTTTCATTAAAA
This sequence comes from Nautilus pompilius, assembly GCA_018389105.1. Lineage (NCBI taxonomy): Eukaryota > Metazoa > Mollusca > Cephalopoda > Nautilida > Nautilidae > Nautilus > Nautilus pompilius. The sequence goes on along the minus strand of JACATO010000021.1, from coordinate 433,302 downwards.
ATATACAGTATTTTGATTAAGGATATACTTATAATTATCAAATATCATGTGATTTTGTACACATTAATCTTGATAATGACAACAATTTGTGCAACAGAAAAAATGAAAATAAGAGCAGAGTAAATTCAACTCTTTGGCAAAATCTTGGAGAACAATTTATTACAAAACATTTTTAAAATTAAAACCAATATTAAATTATTAGATGCACCCACATGCATATGTCATGTGCACATACAAACATGCAAAAGCAAAAGAGACATTGAGAGGGTGGTGTGTTTTACTATTTTAGCTTCCATATTTTCTGTTCTAGATGAGTTAAGAGGCGTGTGCAGATGTGAAGAACTTGGCTGGTGACTGGGTGGTAGTTGCTTTGGTTGCTGAAAGAAGACTGTTGAGAACGAAATGTATCTTTAATAAATTTGCAATCTTTTTAATGGTTTGAAAAACGTAAGATTATGTGAATGAATGAAGAAATGTCTGAAAAGTAGAAAACCAGGAAATGAGATGATTCCAAATTTTATTTGGTTGAGTAAAAAGATTGCTAAGTTGGTTATATTTTTATATTACATATTTTAAATAAATTTGGCAGCTATTTTTTTTTGTTGTGCAAAAAAACTGCAATAAAAAATAGCAAAAGGGAGATAAGCCAATATGTTTTTTTATTGTTTTTCATGAACACTTCTTGCAAATAAGCTTATATATATATATATATATAGTATGTTTTTTGTCTCTTAAGAAATTCCATTAGAAACTTGGCTGTTGTCATTGTTGCAGACTTCTCTCTATCCAAATGATAGAAATGTAGTAATCAAAGGAATGAATAAAAATTCTTTTACCCCTGTTTTAAAATGGTTGGCTGTTGCAAATATAGGATATTATTTTGGTTCTTATATTATTGTAATCACCAGTCAAAATAATAATATGCTACTATAACTATTATTATGAGTCATCCATAATTATTACATTAATTTTTTTATACCTGCATATGTACTCATGTAATACTGTTAAATCACTAATACCACCACAATACAACAGAAGGCTCTATATATGCTCTATCCATACTGTACAATAAAGGGTCATAATAATATACAGTTCATATATGCATTGACCCACCATGATAATTTGGCCAGCTGTTGTTATTACAGTTTGTTGGTTTGCTATGGAAAACAGAAAATAAAGACAAGCAATAGAGTGACATTTTTTGTGTTAGTACTTGGCCGGCCAAGTCATCTTTTTCAGCATGAAGAGCCTCTACCCTGTTTGACATTGAATCATTGAGATTTTGTATCACAGTCCGGTCCAAATTTCTCCATATTTGTGTGACAGCTTGCTTTAATCATATTGTGGATAATTTTCTCTGAGTTGATGATCCAGATGTTTCCACACACACTTGATCAGATTTATATCAGGGTGTTGATGTACCCAGGTATGAAGATGAATGTCTTTATTTGACTACCAGACTGTAGTCTAATAGGAGGTCGCATGGAGCACCATCTACCTGAAGAATGTTTGCATTAAATCTCAGTTTGCCTTATTGGTACATTGGCAAAGAATGTATCATTGAAACATCTGATCATTGATAGAATTCAAATATCCTTTGGCAAACACTATTTCTGTCTTTCCACCTGTTAGACTACAGTCAATAGCATAACACTCCTGCCTCCATACTCGACAGTGGACCGAAGATATTGGAATTAAAGGATTTTGTTAGATCTCCAAACCCAGGAGTAACCCCAGGATGTCACTAAAACCTGGACTGAGTATACACCTTCAATAATCAAGGGTCTTTGCAGACATGTTCTTTGACCAGATCTTTTGAAAAATGTTATACCTTTTAGCCAGAAGGGGCTTTTTCATGTGTTAAACACCCTCTGTAATTAAGTCATTGGAGATAATTTTGGATATTTTTTGTCTAATTTCTATTGCACGGATGAAGGTAAACAGTAAGAGAATCTTGATAGTGTCTGCAGATGTGGCGAATGATGGCACGTTTTTGCTTCGTCACAGCAGCGAAATTTTTCTTGGAAAATTCCAAATATTATTGGCCACAGATCCATGAAAACAATTTCTCAATTTTTGTCAATCTGTTGTTGACTCCAGCAACGTTCAAAATGACCTCAGGTAAATGGAGAAATATCTAAATGAGCGGACGGTACAACGATGGTTTGCAAAGTTTCGATCAGGAGATGAGAGCCTCGAAGATAAGGAACCTAGCGGACGTCCTTCCAGCTGTGATGACGACCGTCTGAAAGCCTCGGTTGAAGCCGATCCGAGAAATTGCTGGAGAGCTTGACGTAAGCACTGTAACTGTTTCCCGGCATCTTGACGTAATCGGCCAGGCGAAGAAGCTTGACAAGTGGGTGCCTCGCGAGTGGAATGAACAACAACAAAATCGTCGATTGGAGATCTGCTCTTCGCTTGTCATAAGAAACAAAAACAACCCATTTCATGACCGAATCATTACAAGAGATGAAAAATGGATCCTTTACGACAATCGCAAACGATCAGCACAGTAGCTCGACAGAGACAAGGCGCCTAACCACATTCCAAAACCCAGCCTCCACCCAAAGTAGATCATGGTCACACTCCGGTGGACTGCAACTGCACTCATCCACTATAACTTCTTGCAACCTGGCGAAACCAATCACAGCTGAAAGGTACTGTCGTGAGTTAAACGTTGTTCATCAGAAACTCTCCCAACGACAGCTGGCATTGGTGAATCAGAGGTCCAATCCTGCTCCATGACAATGCTCGTCCTCATGTTGCAATGACGACTCTTCAGAAAATGAACGTTGGGTACGAAGTTCTGCCTTACCCAGCCTATTCACCAGACCTTTCTCTCACAGACTACCACCTTTTCAGACACCTCGACAGCTTCCTCCGCATGAAATCCTTCTCCAACCAAGCAGCAAATGAAGCTGACTTCCAACAGTTTATCGACTCCAGAAATGCAGAGTTTTTTTCAAAATGGTGTAAATGTGCTTGTAACTTGTTGACAGAAGTGTACTGACTGTGATGGAACTTACCTTGATTAATTAACTTCACGTTCAGCGACGATATCAAGTTTCATTGTTGCGATAAAGAAAAACCAACAAAACTTTTGTAACAACCTAATAGAAAGCTAAAGTTAACGCTATAATTTTCTAGTTGTTCAGATCGGTCATTTACTGATGCTGTAGCTGCGTCAACAACAATATTTAAAAATTCACTCTCATATATATTTTTCAGAGTTTTGTAGCGGCGTCTCATCTAAACTTTCATAATCGAAGAGTCGTTTACGAATCTCTCCTTCGAGAAGAAACTCTGCGGGTTTTTAAATACAATCTGCAAGCTCTTGAGCAGTAATTTTCGTTTCAATAAATACATTTTTTTTCTTTTTCGGTAGTTCTGTAAAAATGTGAATACTTCTCCATTTTTGACGGCCAATTTAATGCCAATATTTGCTGACTGCGAACCGTTTGTTCACAGGATTTATTGTGCTTAAAATTCCGTGCCATATTATGATGCAGCATATAAATTTGTAGTCGGCTGCTTTTTTGCTCAAGATTCTGAATCGGCTCTTGTTTCGATACCATGTGGTCCTTTTAAGTTTTTGTCATCTTTGATGAACACCAAAGGGTCATAGGTCTCTCCAAAATTAAATCGAACTGGTCGTATTGATTCGATACGGGACTCCAAACGAGTTCCACAAAGTCGCTTCAAAGTTAAAGATGGCAAGAATTTTAATAGGATGTTCCATCTGTCTGTGGATGCTGACAAGAAGACGTAGAGGTGTTGTACTAAACCAGAAAATTAAACAGAATTCATTTTGGATGCGATGGGCCTGGGTAACAGGGCCTCTGAGAGGAATTTCATCAGTGGGTACAAAGTTTCTTTCGGGCTCCCTTCCCTTCTCCATTAGTCATCCTGTTTTTATCCACTACGGTTTGACGCCATGAGCTGTTTATAGCCCGTAAGGCCAAAAGGGGTATGGAAGATGAGAGAGGGGTGGAATGGAGCGCTCTGTTGATTTTCTGCATTTGAGGTCTTATGCTCCTATACTCCCTCCATGATAATATGGATCAGAGAGAAGAAGGCACATCTGTTTTGAACATCTTTGTTTATGCTACAATACAGATAAGGAGAAAGGATTCACATTGAAACATCCTTTTATATTGCAATGCAGATCAGAACATCAGAAGACATAATTATTAGTAAAAAAAGGTAGATAGGCTGAAAAATTTCGAATCACAGCATGAAAATTAATTGTGCTGGCAATGTTTGATTAAATACATAGCCTGGCCAAATCCACAAAACGTTCCTGAGACATTGCAGACCTTAAATAATTCTTAATCAACTTGAATTTGTTAAACGACCTCTCTGCAGAAGCTACTGTTGCTGGAATTGTTAATAGCATTCTTGAGCTAACACAAACATTTGGAAACAGGTCACCAAATCTGTACTATGCAAACATTTTCTGAGATCCCAGGAAATTCTCGCCCCCCCCACTTCTTTGGCTCCCGGGCCCGGGTACGATGCACCCCCTCTCATAGGCCCTGCTGGGTAGTGTACTCTTGTTCCTTACTTTTAATCCTGTCTAAATGACTTTTTACTGTATTATCAAACAAAGCGAACAATTACACTATTTTTGTTAAATTTCCGTTATCAGGTATTTTATTCTGGACGAAGAGCCGCGAAGCGCAAGATTCTGAGTAGCTATACAACGTATTATGGATTAATACTGATCTCCAATGTTGAGGTTCTTTATCGATAATTTGATGATTTTGTGCGTCTAGGGTTTGATCCATCTCTTGCCAATTTTTGTGGCGTTGTAACGTATTTGAAAATTTTCTTCCGGTTTCATCTGGAATTATCAATGGCTACTCACTCGGATCACCTGGTATTTTTACTGTTCTTTCGTCTTCTGTGTTCTCTGCTGTATCATCTTTGCCAACCTCAACAATTTTTTTTCATCATCGGATGGCAATAGTTTTCTCATATCAACTGTGGGAGCAGGAAGCGATTTTGGTGAAGTTGATGATCTAGAATCTGCTTCTGATACATTATGGCTCTCTTTTGAAATATTTTGTAAGACTGACTGCTTGACTTTCAACATCCTTTTCGCTTCTCTAATTTTTTAATATGCTGCACCAAATGATCTTCTACGAGGGTACATTTTTAGCTAAAATCAAATTTTATTTGAGGCCCAAATGTAAAATTGTGTATACATATGTTATTACACTGTTAATGCACTCCATGGACTTTTCCTCGAGAACTAGCTACCATGATCTTACCTCAGAATCTACAGAAAATATGAAAGATCTGCATTAACTGTAGTAGCGCATCAAAATGGTGTTCCCACAAGGAGGCTGCCATCTTGAAAGTAGTCGACGAATTCACTCGTTCAAAACAACCGAAAAACGGAATTGATGGAGTTACATTAATGTAGAACTGTTATTTCATTATCTGTGGCGTTGCTAGTTTGTATGTAAGGTCACCAATATATTTTAAACACGGAAGTCGTCCATCTAACCAAAAACCCATTATTAAAAAGGCGGCGGACAAGTTAAAGTTTGCAGCCAATTTTTTCTGCTGAAAATAGTCGTCTCCAATAAAGAGCTATGTGCGATTAATATGCATCAATAATTACATAGACTGGGAGGTTTTATCTGTGTTTGATTTAATCAATTACTTTTTTTTGGTGTGGTGCTAAAGTTGGGGTATGTTTGTGAAGTTGCATGTGTCAGATTGCGAGCTGGGTCGGTTCCACGACCGGCCGCCACAGCTGTTTACGAGTGAGGCCTTATTTCGACCTGTGTATTGTGTGAATGTTCCTCAACCTAGCGAGAGCAGCGGGCTATCCAACTCCTTCGTATTGCACGCAGGAGGGGTAGGCTTCTCCAGGCTGGACTCTCTAGAACAGAGTTTTCTCTCTGTGTGTCCTTGAACTGAGAGGGAAAGTTTGGGCCACTGTTTACTTTTAAAATTTCCAAATGGAAGTATGGGATGGGGTGAGTTCTGTTTTTATTTTTGCGGGATGATGGATGGAGACATGTTCTCCCTCCGTTTTGATCTTTATTTTAGTCCTCCCTCGTAGGGGAATCAGAGATTCCCGTGATGTTGTTGGCAAAGACAGGTGATCTTTATGACCCCTGTTTTACTCCCACGTAGGGGGGGACCAAAGGTTCCCTAGCTGGTGGTGAAACCAGGAAGTAGCTCGACCGTTGTGGTGATTGTCATCACACCGGCCGATGCCCCATTCCACACCACTTTCAATTTTCTTAAGTCTTCTTCTGTATGCTGTTATATGGACTTCTGTGTGTGGATTTAAACGAAGAAAGAATCATGGTTAGTCCATGGGAAGTTATTTGGGATGGAGTACTTTATAAATAAATAGAGGCTTACACTGAAGAAAAAAGGTGGGGTGCTTGGGATGTTTAATAATATTGTTTTAAAGTAATTTAGATATTAATGTTACAGAAAGTTGGTTATAGTAATGAAATTACATATAAAAGTTATTAAATAATTTAAAAGGCGAGAACTCTCGATAAAGAGTTATTATGTTTTAAACAGAATCCTAGAAGGATTCATTGGATAGTAATAATTCCTAAGTAGTTAATTATGAAAAAGTACAAATTAAAGTATGCATAGAATACGAAAGAGAGAGAGGATAGAAGAAGAAGAAGAAGAAGAAAAAGAAAAAGGAAAGAAGGAAGGAGTGAGAAAGAAGAGGTTCTTCTGTTTCAGGAAGCTAGAATGACTTCATCTGAAAGAAAAAGTTAATTTAAACAATGGAAGGGGAAAGGGTTGACTCAGGTAGGTCGGTCTAAGTTAATAGTTGAAAGTGGTGATGTGTCAAAGTGTATTTGTAGTTGATTATCTGTGGTGATATGTCCTAGGGCATTATTAATTAGCCAAGTGAATGAGTAGGTTAGTCTGTCATTAATACTAGATTTCATGACTGTGTATTTTTGTTGTAACCAATTGGTTACATAGTTTTGGAATAATAGTTTTGTTGAGGTAGGTTGACCGCCTTCCAAAGCCTTCCGGCTACCCCAGGCTATCCGCTGAGCGGTAAAGACCAGAAAGTTCCAAAGACGGTCCTTTTTAGTTCTATTGTTAAAGCCAAAGATGCGCCAGAACGAAGTAGGTTTGTTCTGGGGACTCTTAGTTTTGAAGATCAAGTCTCGGACTAGGCACCACAGTTCTATATTCATCGGACACGAGAACAAGCAATGGATTTCCGGTTCAATTTATTAGTTTCCATTTATGTTTGTTCTCCCTTGTGGGAAGAACATTCCATAGTAATTTCCAGTGAGTGTCAGATGTATATCGTATATCCGTCCACGAGACGATTAACGGAACTAGTCCAAATTCTGCCCATGGAAGTGTTCCTGGATTTAGGGTACCTTCCCACCTCTTCCTATAATTCGGTTCCTCGATGGGTCGTGACGACAGGAAGAGGTAGAAATCTCTCTGGGATAATTTGTCTAGATCGATTTTAGTATCTCCTAAACTTACTTGGTTATCTGTTCCTATAGAGATGTTGCAACTAATCCAGTGTTGTAGGGCGGTTAGTAAGTTTTTCTGTGCTCTGTATAGTTTTAGTTTGTTAGTGAGAACATCGACCCCGTCGAGGGGGTCGAATGCTTTCGCTAAACGGGAAATGAGGAGTTTTTGCCATCTTGGTCTATCGTTTACTGTTCTTATGATATCTATTATGTTTAGTATTTGTTGAGCACCTATTTTGCTCTCTAGGTTTATGAGATTTGAACCTCCTTGGCTCCGAGGAAGTCTAGTTATTTGTTTATTAGCCAGGTGCTTGCGCCCCTGCCACAGAAATCAATCTAACTCGGCATCTATGGAGGAGCGCACCCAACCTGGCATTCCTATTATTTTTTATTTATAGTATATTTTAGGAGCTAGATAAGTATGTATTAATTCTGTTTTAGTGAAGAAGGATAGATTTAGCGAGGACCATGCAGTTAGTAAAGCAGTGACTTTATTAAATACAGGTTGCCAGTTATCATGCTGCGTGTTAGTAAGACTGTTGACTGGAAAGTAGATTCCAAGCAACTTAATTTTGTCTTCCACCCAGTTGATGTTGTATTTACGCAGGGGCTTTTGATTGCCCCCGAGCCATGATGCTGTAGTTTTCTTTCGGTTGCTTAATTTTGATACCATTAATCCCCCCTGATTGATGGTGTGGAACGGATCAAGGCGGCCAGCGGTTCTGCAGTCAGGACATACAGCATGGCACTTAGGGGACACCCCTGCCTGATTCCTCTTGTTGGGTGGATAGACGAAGAGAGAAAACCATTTTGATATATGTGGGTGATGGGGTTAGTTTGAAATAGCCTAACGAAGCTAATAAAATACTCTCCGAAGCCAAGGGTTTTAAGTGTTTTTATAAGAAAATTCCAGTCTACCATATCAAAAGCTTTTTTCTGGTCTTTCCGCATTTAGATCCTGCTAAAGTGTGATGTTTAGGAAGATATGGCACTTTACAGCCCTGGTTCCTGCATTTTCACTGCTGCAGCATCCCCTAAAATTCCTGCTGCGTGTAAGTCTGCTGAACGCCAGGAGAAGGTGCACAGAACCAAAATGTCAGTTCCCCTTTCCTTTTTCAAATGGTAATCTACTTCAAGTCCAACCCCTTTTCGAGCTGAAATTGCTACACTTTCCGTGGACCATATTAATTTTTGGTCCAGCGTTACACCTGGAACTTTAGGGTTTAGTTCACGCTGTAGTCCGTGGCCAGGTATTTGCAAATTTACTGATTCTACTTTGTCCCCCCCTCCGGGTAAAAATGCTATATCTACTTTTCCCCCTCCTCTCTCTTGATACTGAAACTTCTAATTTTTGCGCCAAGTTTATATTAATGGTCAAACTCTTCTTGTTTCCACGTCTGAGCCAGTTTATAATTTGGTGCTACAGTGTAGACTTTCCATCGTCTGAGGAAAAAACCTGCGTCCTTTTGGCTTCTTTGTGATTCTTAAACATAGTTGGACTTGTATTTGATCTCGGCAAAGTTCCTGCTTCCACTTCTGTTTTCGATAACTCAAAACTTCCTATATTGGTGATAAAACGTCCTAACCTTTGTCCTCATCTTGCTAGGTGATGCTAATCACGCTCCACCATGATTTATCAAAAACACTTTCAAATTTAAGAGAGCTGCCACCATTATCTGTTGTGTGAACAGCGCTTTCTGCGCTGCATCTGTTATTCTGATCGATGGTCTCGCCGTTCCACGTCATACCCGTAATAGGATCTTCTCAGTTTTAAACCTTCACGACATCCTATTCAAAACTTGGATTTTGTCCCTGTGGTTTTCAGTATTGGATTGATCAGTCCTGTTTTTCCATTCACCTGGATGGGTTAGATACATCTAAACCCTATTACCCGTTTCCACAAATGACTTTATCGTGAATTCTGTTAGAACCTGGAGCTTTCTTAAATAGTTTGGCCTTCAGCTGTTCGTCTACATATTTTCTTCGGTCCTCTTCATTGAGATCGGTATTAAGTAGATGCTTGATTTGCTCCATCAGAGATTGATACTCTGTCTAGTTTGCTTTCTTGTCATTCCCTCCTGTGCTTCATGCTTGAGATTCGCTAGTCACTCCCTCCTATGTGATTTCCTACCTTTCATTCTTCCATATTCCTATATAAAGATAGTGCAGTAGTAAACAAATCTGCTGCGTCTGTAGAGACCATGGTTTGAACACTGGTGTATTTATCTACCACTGTTTAATATTATTAAACCACTGGTACAGAAACAATTAAATTTTTTTTGAATGTGTCAGTCTTTGCACTTTTCCATATTTGTAGCTTTCATTTGGATTCCCGAACAATATCATATTTTGCTTTTGGTCAGTAATCGTTATAAATCGAACTATTTCTCGTACTTTCATTGGAATACCTTTGGGTATGCCAAAACTACCTGTGGCCTTCCTTTCCGACTGTCTCATTAACATTTACCTTGATTTGATTTTCATTTTTTATGATTCCACTTTCTGCATCACGAGATGCAGAATTTTTACTTCTTTTGCCACATCTAAGTCTCCTTATTTTGCTTGCTGCTCTTCTCTCTGTTCTCGTACGATCGATTTCATTCGTTCTGGATAATTCATCCCTTTGGTCCAGAGGCAGTCGCACGACGACGGACTTCATCAGTTTCTCTATCTGAGATGCTACATCCCCCTCTTGAGTCTTGTAAGGGGTCAAGCATTCAGGCCCTAGCTTCGCCAAACGTTTTTATTCCGGTAGACTTTGAAATATTTTTCACTTATTAAAGTTTACTTGTAGATTTTCACTTGTTTTCCCAGGGGTAAGAATGCTTTCTAAACCAAAATTTCTTAGTGTATAACTTCCTGCAAAGTTTACATTTTATTTTCTTTTTGTCTCGCAGATTCGACTCTTCTCCATCCTCTCGTAGTATATTCTAGCACCCGCGCTAGATTCCAGTCTGGTGACTGCACTTGCCCTTGAGCCATGGCAAAATCGACCCAGAGCGGAAGCCTTATTGCTTCTGGCGACGCCCAAATCGCCAGGTATTCTTCTTACTTACCTGATCTATTTGAGATGGAGGAACCGGTTTCCCGGCTGCAGACAAGCAAGCTCGAATGTCGTTCTGATTTCAGTTCCTCCTTCATTTAGATTGGTTGCCAACCAAGGCTGCAGGGTCCAGTCTGCCCCTGCCCAGTTATTTCGCTGGGCATTCGGTCGTCTGTCGCATTTTAGTGAGAATAAAGCCGCAGCGTCTGAGCAGGGGGGGGGGGAGAGGATGTCTGCTGTATACAGGCATCAAACCGCACACAGATGCCCTGAGGGCAGAGAGTTACATGCGCACGCGACCCCACGGGTGGGAGTGGCTGTCTCGCGTGTCACAGCCACTTTGGCCCCTTCTCCAGAAATGTTAATACACGTTTAGCTCTATGTTAGTAAGCGGCTCCTCCGTTCTTTAAACCATCAAACAGTGGCAGCTCCCGGAGAAAGCGTCTACACACGAATTATCCCTTTAAACAAACTCTCTCTGTGGCTAAAACAAACACTGAAGAGAAACGGGATGTAGAAGTACAATAAGACGTCTTAAGAAAAATACCACATTTCATATTTACAATTCCTTTTATAAACTTTTAATTATCTGAAAACACTGTTTCAACTCTTACTTTTCCAACAACACTTGTTAGTGAATCCGTTTTTATATTATTATTATTTCTTTTCGTTCAGTCAACAGCTGACTTCACAGTGTGTCGCAGCATTCAAATCCAGCTCTCGCCATCTTTTTTTTAAAAATGGCTGTCGCGAAATAGATGTAGGGGGGGGGGCAGACCATGCAAGAGATCTTCATTATTATCAGTGGCAGATCCAGAAGTGGGTGCGAAAACAGAAAAAAAAAAAAGGAAAAGGGGGGGGGCTTTCCTCTGGTAGTCCGTGTCCTCCAGAGAAGCTTGTGCGTCTCGATGCTGACACGTGGCCCTCCGGGGTCAAGAGTCCGACCCGCCATTTTACTAAGAGACTTCAGATTCTATTCCCCGTGGGGGGGGTGGTGGTGGTGGTATGCTCACGGGCATTCCTGGATAGAATTCTGTTCAGGGCCGGCTCCCGGAAGACATTAAATTCCCGGATCCACCGCAAATTACGTCTCGCTTGAGGGGGTTGGGTCACTGAAGTTAACCAGTCGTAAGTCAACTCCTCTCACCGGTGAACAACAACAACAAGCGACGAGGGCGCGGACGTTGACGTAAGACGTCACGTGACGCTAATTAATTGCCACACACCCATCCCACCGTGTCCGACTTCCTGGTGGTTAGGGACAGATACAGATACAGGTTCAGACCGAGTTACTCGTCTCCCTCCCCCGCTAACTGGACAGAGGTCGGTCAACCAGGCTCTCGGTCCATACCCCCTCCCCTACACGACGAAGTGCGGGAAGGTGCGATCCCCATCCCCTGCCCTATTTACAATCCCTGTCAGGGGTGACCGTCGCTCCCTCACTGCCCCACTTCCCTGATGTATTTCAGATTTACCTCCCTAAAAAAAACACAAATGGGAATTGTTCTTATTATTATTTATATGTAGTCATCTGGGTCCGGGGTGGGGAAGCCAAGCTCGACCTTACGCGAGGGTCTTGACACACAGGGGACTCGTGGGTCCCCCCTTGCGTATTGTAGACTCTCCAGGGGGGGGGGGGCAGGATTTAAAAAAAACAAAAACAAAAAAAAAAAACGGAAAAAGCTTGCTAGAAAACCAGCGCCCAGAATTAGAAACGGAATGAGATCAAACGAAACAAAAAAAAAAAAAACCAATTTGTCCACCTGGCCGACTCTCGGTGATGCAGGTACTGAGATTTTAAAGGGTCCCCCCCAGATATTTAAATTAAAAAAAAAAAAAAACAACAACAACAACAGCAGAAAAATGAGGAAATAGTACAAATACCCGCGAGGCTACAGTTGTATAGGTAATGGTGTAAAATGTCGGTGGGAGGAACCTGTAAACATTATATCAGCTGCAAAAGAAGTAAATAAATATTAAATCCGATAAAATGTCTCATGCTCGCACGGAATTTCTTGCAGTAATGGAGAAACCGAATTTTAATAAAATCTCTCTTTAAATAATGTTTTCCTATTATTATTATTATTATTTTTTAATTTAAAAAAAAAAGCAAGTCCGTGCCGGAATTCCGCGTTTTGGCGCCAACCCCATTTTTTTTTTTTTTTTTTTTTTTGCACGCTCCGCCCAAATAAACATTTACACTTGTTGACTCTGCCCAGGTCGGAGGCTCTTTTCAGACGCAATGGAGAAGCAAGAACTACCAGGTATGTAGGTCTGGTCGGGCGAGAAGTTACCGCGGGCCCGCCGATGGCTTCTGTTCCACCAGCCGGGGGATCTTCGCGCAGGTCGACGCTCCTCCGGAAAATATGGACGGCGGTGCTTCCTTGATGATTAACAAACCCACGATGGGTTCCGGAAACCTCGGCTGCTGGTGCGGACGGGGACCTGTTCATCTGGTCAAACCCCCCTACCCCCCGGGGGGGGCGGGAGCGGGGCGATGATCTCGCGTATAGCGACGACGAGGAGGAGGAAGAGCGGAGATGTTTCTCGCAGGTGCGCCAATTAGCGAAGGTGCTCTTTCAAAACCCCTCCCCCCGGGGGGGGGGGTGGTGGGTGCGTGTTGTTGTTTTTTTTCTTCTTCTAAAGTCATTAGTTCTGTCCTCTCTCTCTCTCTCCAGGACTCTTGTTTCAGGTAAAAAAAAAGAAAAAAAAAAGGGGGGGAGGAGGAGGAATCCCTCGCACGGTGCCTGTCCCCTGTCCCGCCTCGACGCGGACTCCCAGATGGCGCGTACAAGTGACATCGGTCTAGGGGCCGGCCGATCCCATGCGACTCTCATCAGCGCCCCACCATCGTTTTGGTTCTGTATTTAAATGGTCGACTGTTGGAGGGCACATCACACCCGCACCTATTCTGAAACCCCAAAAGAACTGTTCTGCTTGCGAATAAATGAGTTCATTATTGCCGTCGGTTTGTTTTTTCATTATCGAATTAGTTACCACGGCTATGGACTGAATACACACACATATCTGAAAAAGAAAGAGATACTGCACCCGGAGTACTTCGAGAATTACTGTAAACTGTAATTTGTTGAAAATGGCATAAACATCCATAGCACAAGCTGACTCCCACACTTATTTGTATTTGTTGCTGCATAAATTGCTGACCCCTGCATTGGAAATACTGCTAAGTTTGTTGCATTATTGATTGTTTTATTTATATTGTCATTCCTAGCTCTTTCTATAGCATGAGTTTGAAACAGATTCCAAATCTAAACACTTATGTTTATGTTTACTATATATATATATTAATAATTGGTAGTCTTTATATTACATATGTTAATCTATTTTAGAAAATATCACATAAGCAGAAATTCTTTGTTGGTACTTGGTCAAGTCACTTTGCAGCAGAAGAATCTCTTCCTTATTTGGCAGTTTGTGTTGTGGCCTGGTCTGCAGTCTGACTCCATAGCTGCTGCTGTTCGCGGCAGTGGGCTGTGTAAAATGAAAGGAAGGTTCTGTCTGGCTGCTAAAAATTGTCGGTCGTGTCTTGCACTCGTGGTAAATGTCTTCAGCTGCAGTGCTTATCACTTCAGTCATGCTTTGTTTCCCAAACTCTCCACTGGTTGTCAGAAAATCTGGACTCTCACCTTAGCTGGGAAGCTGGAGAAAGGCCACAAGACACCTGCCCTTTTAAAATAGAAAACTTTTTAAAATGTTATTTTGCTTCTCTCACTTGGACTGCGTGTTCCCTTTTTCTTTTTTTCTTTTTTTTTTTTAAATCTAAGCCATTTAAAAGCAACCAACCATTTGGTTTATTTTAGTTTAACCCTTCTAGTGCTAAGCTGCCGAAAAGGTTGGTAAATCGAGACACCCAGCTTTTTATTGACACATTGTTTTTAAACTTTTGATGTTTGTAAAATTTTTTAGAAGCTGCGCAGTCACCGTATCCAACCTACCCCCCACCAGCATACCCTTATGCAGGTCCTCCAACTGGTCATCATGCACAGCAGCAGCCGCAGCCACAGCCGCAGCCACAGCCGCAGCCACCACCGTATGGCAATCCAGTGGCATCTGGTTATAGCCAGCCGATGCAAGGTTACCCAATGAACTATGGATATCCTCCTGCAATACAGCAGCAATCAACCACCAATGTTGTTGTATGTAACTAGTCATATTATAGCTTTTAATTTTAAATAGAAGTGTTTTTTTTGTCTTGTTTTATTTGTATTTGATACTCCTTTGCTTGCGATACATACAATTAAAAGTGTTTTAACTTCTTATAAAGCTTGTATTTCTCTTCTGTATGACAGAGCATGGATTTCTAAGTAAAATTGATTGCTGATAAATAATTGTAATACAACATTCTGAAACTTTGTAAATTTATGCTTGCTTTAATGTAATAATCAGCAATCATGGTTTATGCAAGGGGGTGTGCAAGCAAGTATTATTGGACATTTCTGTGTCTACATGTTCAGAAATCTCTAAAATTTCATTGTTACCTTATTGGTAACTTCGTCTTTTTGCTTGTTTTAGGGTTTTAAAAACTGATAGCAACTGACTTTGTCATTTTTTAGATAATCTTATTGCATAATCATTTCCTGATGAGTGGTTCTGTTCATCTTCTGTTAATACAGATTTTTGATTAGATGAGTGCCTACTGAAAATTTGTTAAAGGTTCTCCATTATGAATTTGTTTAATAAGAAATGTGGCTGGAATGAAATATTAATATAAAAGTTCCTCATTAGGTAGTCCAGCCTGTTTCCTCCCACATGCTGGAAAATTACTAGTTCTAGTAGGATTTTCTGGGTTGTGGGTAATTTGACTGGCTTACATCTCAATCATTGCAGCTGTACCCAGGTGACTTGCTTGGTCACCAAGGCTAACACCACCCTGTATCTTCCTCCTATCTCACTGCTGTAAGATGTCTTTAGATTTCAAAAGTCAGGACAGGCCTGCCAAGATAGAAGTAAAATAAAAACTGTATTTGTAGAAACAATTTAACAAGTGCAGGTAGTGACATGCATGAATCAGTGGATTGACTTGTCATCTCTTAGTTATTGATGGTATTAGTGTAAATTAATTTAAAAATCTCTATTCTAATGACTGTTGACAAATTTTTTTTTCAGGTTTCTCAGCCAGCTGCTAGCAGCACTATACTGATGACTCCACCAGACTACATGACTCAGGCCATCCTAGTGACACTGTTTTGCTTCTGGCCCACAGGCATTGTGGCAATAATGAGGGCTAGTGACGTGAGTTAAAATATCTAGTCAACATAATAGCTGTAATTATATTTTAACAAAAACTGGTGAAATGTGCAGGTAACAGTACTGTATTTTTCAGAGAATAAGTTTGTAATCATGTAGAGATATCTGAAACAAACTGCAAACATTATGATCAGTTCTGGTATTGAAGGACGAGGATCATCATATTATCCTGTTATCTTTTATGCTGTGTTGAGTTACCTACATCCAAAAATTTTATATATCTTTGACGCTTATTTGATTTTTAGATATTACCAAATATTCAAATTCAGAAATTCAACTTTCAATTTTATTTCTCATAGCATTAGTTGATATTCAGCTCAGTTTCAAGTTGTCTGACATTTAGGGTTCACAAGTAGGCAAATGCTTAGCTTTTCTCTGAATATGGTACACACCTCCAGGAAATCACCATGATGAATACTGTACACCAGCGAAAGAAAGAAAGAAAGGAGAAAGGTAAAGACAGCAACCATCAGTTGCAATTTGTTTGGCCTTCAGTCTCAACTGTACAGAACTTAGTCTGCAACATGTTTGGTTATTACATTTTCCTCCAGTTTATCGTTTGTTAGTCCATCTATCTATGCAGCTGCAATTTGCCTTTTGGGTTTTCTTTGTAGTTTGTAACATATCTTTGCTGACATCGTATTTCCTATGCACTACTTTATTACTATCATTTTCCTTAGTGGACTTAACAACTTACAACTTAAAAGTGGCTGTGTATGTTTTTATGGGAGGCATTCTGAGACGAGGTAGAGAATTTTCTGGGAGTATTCATTCATACATAATTAGGATTGAAAAGGATAGACAGGACTTAATTGGTGAGTGCATGCTTGTTATTGGATAATGTTGCATTCTTCAGTGAGCAGATTGACGGCGAATTGCTCACTCAATTGTTCCAGGCAGGAATTTCTGTAGTCTGTTTCAAATTAACAATTTTACAGTCAGAAACTAACATCTCTCAATCAGTTTCATTGACTATTCATATATATTTTGATTTGGAGTATAAGTTGGAGCTTGGACTCTTGGGGGAGTTGAGTATTCACTCACGCATACACATACATATGGACCCACTATGATTTTGTTTTTGAAAGTATTTTTGGTTCTTTGCCAGTTATGGATCTATTGTTTTTTTTTTAAGCAAGTTATGGATAGTTTAAGAAAAATAATCCGTTAAACAGAAAGAAAAGAAGGAAGATGATGACAAAATGTTGCAACTTAAATTTTTTAAGGGGTGATGATAACTCCCATTATAGATCCTAAAGATTGAATTATCCTTCTTCATCTCTATAGTATAGAAACTTTCTTTTGGTATGCACCTAATTTCCATATGTATTTTATAGTCCAGCCATTCTCATTAGGCAACATGGTAGATTGCAGCAGGGTATCCCTGCTTGGACTTTGTGACATGGATGAAATTATGCACCTGTGTGCATTACCATTTATCTGCACAGAAGCACTTCCCAATAAGTGATCCGTTGAACTCACTGGTCAAAGATTTCTTCAGGCTGTAACAGTTTTGAAAGGTAGTGTTGACTTTTAGCCTCCAAATTTTGTACATGCAGATAATTGGCTGTATGATGGGACCACTGATGTAAGTGACACCATAATTTTGAGCCACAAGCACTGCCACCTGGTACCAAAGTTCATCATTGTTTTTAGTGTCTAATTATTTTAAGGGCCTGTAGATAGATAGATAGATAGCTGCTGTTAATGCCTAGAGTGGGAAGTTTTGAGTAGGGGTTTGGTAAATGAGAACTTGTGCATGGAATCAGCCTGAACACCTATGATTTGCAACAAGCAAACCATCACCACAGATTAAAGATTCCAACAAGCAGGTGGAATTTGCTTTTAGTTAGTGATCTCATGAGTTCATTCAAAGAATATTTCTGTCTCAGAATTCTGATCTGTCTGTTTCAGTTTATCTTTCCTTGCGAGGAGCTTCTGTTCAGATTTCAGGGTATGCTGCTGTCAGAATATCAAGTGTGAAAGAACTAAGTACATAGGCACAGGTTCCTTGGTTCCTTCAGAAAGTTCACCAGATAGTGCAAAAATGAACAGGAACCTTCTTTACTGTGGCTGAAAGAGGGCGTCACAAAGAAACTTGCCTTGGGGCGGTTTAACACATCACACTGTCCCTGTTTAGAATAGCATATGACGACTTGCATGGTCTCTAAAATTTTGTTGCTCCATAACAAGTTACATGTTATTCCCGTAATTTTATATAGAGGGACTTATCTGACTACATTCAAAAACAAATAATACAACAATCAAATAATTTCTCAAATTCTCACTTGAAGTTATTAGAAAATAATTAACTTTGCATATTTTTTATAATAATCAAAATTGTATTCATATTTAAATAAGAGAAAATAGGGCCAGGAACTGTAGAGGCATCTTGATGTAGTGGCTTGCCCTGAACCTTTATCTAAATGGTTGGGACTGCTCAGACTGAAGGAATGAAGCTGTCCCCTTCCAGCTACATTTGATGGATTAACGTACCTGTTATGTCTTTAAATATTTATAATTTATATGTTTATTGTATTAATGAAGTGTTACTTATTACATAATAACATTTCTGATATATTATCAATGAAATACTCTTCCAATTACTAAAAAAAGTGTTAGAAATGCTTTCCTGACAGAACCTAATTTTACAGCGCATTTCTGAGAGTGGTCAGATAATTTTTGACAAGCACTAGTTGTGTATGTGGTTTTTTTTCCCTTTCACAGGCAAGGGCAGCTGCACAAAGAGGTGACTTTAGCTCGGCCGTTCATCTTGGAAGCTCTGCCAAAAGCATGATCAACCTCACCATCGGCTTGGGCATTGCTTCCATCGTGATCATTGTAATCATCCTTGGAGTCTATGTTGGAGCTGTCAGAAGCACCATCTATTAACTACAGGAGAGCTGAGATTTCAATGCGAAAAGGAAAAGAGAGAAATTTGCTGAAATTTGTATCTACTCTTTAATTCATTTAACTGGCCATGTATATGCCTTTTGTTTTGTTTTTTTTTTTTCATTGTATGTAATTAAAAAAAAATATTGATATAAAACAATGTATTTTGTTAGTACAATGTATGCATGCATACACATGTATATGTATATATTTCTAACAACTGAAACATTTGAATTGTGCTGATTAAAAAGAAAGATTTATGTATCATAATTTTTGCTGCAAAAATTTTTTCTCTTATTTTGAGAAATTCATTGTAGATATTCAGGCTAACGTTTGATAGAACCCAGTTTTTATTAGGATTATAAACCATCCATGCTCCCTTTATTCTCAGTAGACCTGTTAAAGTATATACGTTTTTTTAACTTTACAGTAATAGCTGAATATGCTCAACTTTTATATTTGGGAAAAAATAAAAAAGTTCTTTCATTTTTAACTTTCACTGAAAGATTTATTTCTGTTGTCTTACAAAAAAGCTGGGTTGGTCAGCTGTGTGTTCCGTTGGTGGGGTTGTTCCTTGATGAAAGTGTACAACTGTTTCGGGAGAGAGATTTGTATTCAAGAGTTTATACATCTGTGTGTGTGCACATTCTATTATTACGTGTGTTTTTGTTTTTAATTTGTATATTTAGTTAGTTTTTGACAACATTATGAATTATTTTAGCCATGGTTGGTGCTTAGAATGGTATGAAGAATTTCAAGTTTCACAATAAGAATTCGCTTAAATATCTCCTTACAAATAAATGGATGATGAGAGTGGGGGGGTAGTGTAAGTTATGAGATAATTCTGTTTTTAAACATTAAAATACATATTAGTGTCAACATTCCATTTTTTAACTTTTAAACCAGACCTTAACACTCTTGATTAATTACCTTTCTATTCTATTCAATACATAACTATGAAGTGCCTTTTGAGAATGTTCTGAAGTAGTTTGATTTTTATATTGTAATAATTTTAATATTAAGCTAATGTATTGCTTTCTAAAAGCCCATTAGAATGTGTTATGTACTTAATCTGTATCAAAATGTGCTGAACATTAGTTGTGTTGTGTGCTTATATGCTTTATATTCTTTGGCTGGCATGTACAACAACTTCTCTTAAACGTAAAGCTTCAAATACAGTTTATTTACCAACTCTTTCAAACAGAGCCTCTCATAGCTTTCTCAAAATCTGTAACTAATTAGCTGAAATATATTTAATATTTTAACTAATATAACATTTTTGTGATTAATTAAAATGCACTGCTAGCTCCTGTATCTAATCTGTAAGTGGACCAGTTTCATAAATAATATTTAAATTATTTAAAAAAAAATAGTCATAATGGTAATGATAACCAAATATACAAAAATTCATTTTAAATATTTGACAATATTTCTCATTTAATCAGTCAATGAAGAGTTTAAATTTGATTAGGTGTGTATTGCTGTCACAACTCTATTTGTCAGGTCTGTAGTCTAATGAAAATTCCTTGTATTTAGGTAAAGCATTGTTATGTTGTAACTAGACCTGTTAATTGATTTAATAATAAAAATTTTATTGATTGTAATGTCCTGCAATATCTTTATTTCTGATACAGGTTGAGAACCCCTTATCCAAAATCCTTTTGGCCGAATGTCTTTCAGATTCTGTTTTGATTTTGGAATACAGATATACCAGCATAATTTGGTAGCTGACCCACTGGGGACAAGTTCATTTACAACATTATAACTGCATATGGATACATACAGCCTACAGGTAGTTTTATGCAATATTTTAAAATCATTTTGTGCATGAAACCATAGGAGGTACATTTAACCATCAGAAAGGTAAGCTATCACTATGGTAGGCCTACCAGTACCACAGGGGTACTTGCAGGCCTTTTCAACATTTTCAAAGTACATTCACTACAACAACAGCACAAAAATTACTGTGAGGAATGCATGCATGCATGTGAAGTGTGTTGGGACCAGTGCATTGCCCAGGAGCCTGGAATTTTCCACTGAAGGTGCTCCAAAAACATTTTGGAGCTTTTCAGAATTTCAGATAAGGGATTCTCAACCTGTAGTAGTAATATCCAAAAATATATATTTATTTTTTCAAAAAAAATAGAAATTTAAGGATCATTTTTTAAAATATAAATCCTTGTTGACTAGGTGTATCTGAGATGAATGTAGTGCATGAATTCTTAGTAATAGTATCATTCTGATTGAAAATAGGAAAGCCAGGTGTCTGGAAAAAACAAAGGTAAAGAAACAAAGTTGCAATATATCAATAATACGTGCATTTTGTTTATATCTATCCATTTATTTTAAAGAGGTGATGTTTAAAGAACCAACATTGCAGTTTTCCCAATTTGGTGAGAAAGTAGTCTACCTGCCCAGTGGACAAACAACTGTGTGATTCAAACCCCTTGTGTAAGATTATGAAAACTCAAATAATAAGTCTTAGCACTTTTAAAGATTAGTATGTCTTAGTCATATAGTTTTGATTAAGCTCTGAAGAGAAAAAAAAAATTATACTAAATATCTCAATTATTGAATAGATTTGATTATCAATCAATCAAGTGATAGATTAATGTTTAAGTGTATGAATTGGAAAAAGAATGTTTATTTTGATCAATAATAAATAAATTAAAAAAAATTACTTATGTCTCATTGATTGAATAGATTTGATCATCCAATAATTCTTGGTTCATTTTTGTTTAAGTTTGGTAACGTATGATGATGATAATTCCTGCTCTGTATGGTTAAATACTTGACTTAGCCTTTGGCATTTTTCCTACATTCGAAAGCCACAACTAACATGCTGGCTTAAATAAAATGAGAAAATGGTCCAGTGGCTAGATACCAAAAGCTGCTTCCACCTATAGGAATTCAGTTAATTATTACGTACATGCTTTTAGATGAACTAATGCAGGCTTCAGGTGGCTATGTTTTTGATATTTGCTGTAACTCTGAAGGTCTTATTTTATGAATTGTTTTTGTTAATTAGATAAGAATTTGCTTTTATAGGTACCTCTAGGCTCAATAAACAAAAATTATGCTGATTCATTGTGTATCTGCCATTTTAATGTGTATAGACTCCATATAGGCTACAGCAGTGAAGACTACTTTACAAACAGTAATCTTAATTTAAAAGGATAAAAATTTCAAAACTAATGGAAATGTGGAACTCATTCTATTGACTCACAAGATAGATAAGATCTTGGAAGTCTCAAATGATCTAGTTAAGGCTATTAGCCCTTGTACTTGTTGTGTAATAGTCTCCTGGCTGAACTAGATATTATATGCCTTTAAAATACATACACCAAAAGTGCCAGTTGCCCTTAGGCCACATCCAGACTTGCAGGACACGGTCTTTATTTGACTGATTGAAATTTAGCTGTTATATTTATTTTTGTAAGGTTTACATTAGGTGCCTGTGCTCTGCATTTTTTTTTTTTTTTTGGTTTGGGTGGGGAAAGTACTTAGTCATATGCCAGGATGTAGTAAATCCTGGTTTCTGCACTGCATCCGGCTTACATCCTGCTAGGGATATTGAAAGCTGCTGATTGAACTTAATGGTCTTTATACTGGCTGTTGCATGGAGATATAACAAACAAACAAGTAGTATTTTTCTAAAAGTATTTATTTTTTTCTGTGAAGTTAAAAAAAAGAATGTAATTAATAATTTTATAAAACCCTTCAGTTATTCAAGAAAGAAAAACAAGCCAAAAATCAATTTTCATTTGAACACAGAAATCAATTAAACTGATAGTGTTTTGTGAGAATAACATTCTGCAAACTAATGACACACACACAAGAAGAATTCAATGCACAAAAGTTTAAATCAAGAATAAAATATTCCTGCTCCAACCAGTTTTACCTGCTGTGGAATGCACGTATCCAGTTACCCTTCTGTATACCATTTAAGCAACTGAGGTGTAGCGCAGCAAAGAATGCCATACACACATTCATCTGTACAGCATCCCCATCACTGGTAGTCATCCCACTATGCAGTCTCTTGTGCAGTGATTGTTGTACCATGAACATTGTCAACTGCTCGGTATTGTTGTTTCTTCACCTTTATTTATTGTGCATTAGCAGTAATTTTACTCTTAAACATGGCACCTAAGTGCGAACTCAGTGGTAACAGAAATTAAAAGTGGTTGATCAACTTGCTCATGGTGAGAGCGCAGCTTCAGTGGGGAGACTCACAGGAGTTAATGAGTTCACCATTAGGAGAATAAAGAAAAGTGAAGCTTTGATAAGGGCTAGTATTGCTGATGGTACATCTAAAAGTGCTACAATGACCTGTACACCACATGACTCTAACAAAGAAATAGAGAATGTTCTCAGCATAAAGATGGGAGACCAGGCTCAGAAAAAAGTACCTCTAAGTAGTCAAGTTACATCTGAAAGTCAAGCATATTTACACATTTTGTGGAAACTTTGGGGGATGGATGCATTGAAGACTAAGTTTCAAGCTAGTAAGGGTTGGTTTGTAAACTTCAAGAGGTACAGTCTGCATGTGGAATCTGCCTCAGCAGATCATGAGGCCACTGCGATGTACCCAGAGCATCTGAAGTTAATTGAAGAGAAAGGTTACCTGCCAGAGTAGGTCTTCAATGCTGATGATACTGGACATTTTTTTGGATGCGCATGCCTAACAAAACTTTCAGCTTGAATACATAGAAGTCTGAACCTGGATTCAAAGCAGCAAAGGGCTGACCGACCCTTCTCCTTTGTGGAAAATGCCATGGGGGATTGCTTCATCAAGCCGATGCTCCTGTATCACTTGCAGAACTCCTGTGCTATGAAGGGGAAGAACAAAAACCACCTTCCTGTCTTTTGGCATTCTAACCACAAGGTGTGTGTTACTGCTGGTCTATAGACTGATACAACCAACCCAAATACTGAAGTTGTGTTCCTGCCTCCCAACATGACACCACTCTTTCAGCCAATGGAACAGTGTGTGATAGAAACTTTCAAAAGTTACCTGCATCTTCACTGGCATAATAATAGACTTCATAGAGGACTAGACCTTGAGAGTGACAGATTGTTGAAAAAAGTGTGACATCACAGACTGCATTACCAACATTAAGGAAGCACGTGATGAGGTGAAGACAATGACACTGAATGATTTCAAAGGCTTCCCTAGTCAACAATGGAGGAAAGGAGCTGGCCAAAATCCAAACTAATGAGGTCAAGGAGTTTCTTCAGTCATGTGTGGAGTCGTTAACTGAGGAGCTGATACAGTCATTTAGTGATGATGACAAAGGTTGAGGGCCAGGTGGTTGAAAAGTCAAAACTAGACTCTAGCCAACCTTAGTCATGGAATGATGCTTGCTATCAGTCTCTCCAACCTCTTCATGGAGATTGATCCATTCCTGGAACATATCCTCAACTTCAAGTGATAGTTGGAGGAATTAATGAGACCATACAGGGAGCTACAGAGGGATCTATGAGAGAAAATGAGCTAGCCTTCCACCTTAAACTTTTTTTACTTTTTTAAGAAAGCCATCACATGCACTGCTAGTAAAGGAATCCCCTACTTCCCATAAGGCCTTATATTTGCTAAGTTTAGTTTTTCTTACTGCGGTGGTTTTCAAGAACGTGACCCCTCCCCCCCACAATGGTAGGCAGGGGAACTGTGTATTTATCAAAAATATTTTTCTAGGCTTATTTAGAAAACAACAATTAAGTTTCAGAAACTTTTAAAATTTACATGGGGTTAACAGAGCAGAGACTTCAATCCAAGTGTGTCAAGCAAGGGGCATACAAATTTGAGCTTTAATTATTTTTTTTTGTTGTTTCTTTTCTAAATTCTGATTAACATTACTTTTACATTGTGAATGACCAGTTTCATAGCTGACAAAGTTCCAAAAGTGAAATAAACCAATGCAGATCATTTGACAATGTGGCAGTTTGCTACAACATTGAAGCAATGCTTAATGGCTTCCTGACACATGTTAAAATCTCTCCAGGGCCGACAAACCTGCCTATCCAACAGCTGCAGGTGTCTGAGGAGGACAGGCAGTGCCTCTTTCATCCCCATGCCATTAATCACATTCTTCAAGGCAGGCTGGTAAACATCATCAGCACAGGTCAGCATGTTCATTTTCTGTGTGATGTCGTGAACTAGATCACACTTAGAGCACACAAAATTGCTTGTACCAGCTTTTGAAACTATTGGTGCACTACATTTGTCACACTTGAACACAGGGATATCATTCGGAATATTTAGATACAATGGCCAGTCCTGGACACAGGCTTCACATTTACAGGTGAAGTAATATTGAGAGGCCAAAATTTCATTGCGTTCTGATTTGGTTGACAGAGGGTACAGAGTACCATAGTTGTCAACAATCTCTTCTCCTTTGGGAATATTTCTCACTGCACGTGCAACGCACAGATCACCATAAGAATGCCTGACGATGGATGGGTCGCAAGAGTGATTAATCAGACTCAAGACTGGGTATATTGCTGAAGCCAGTTCCACTGCTTCAGAATCAGTTATTTTATCCACCTTGAATTCCAACTCTGAAACTTCGTGAGCATTGCAAGGCAACATCTGGATATGCCGTAAAATATGACCACCAATGTAGCATTTGTTTTCCCTTGATGTCTGATTTCTTTTGTCAACAGAACCAAAGAATGCTGTTGTTTCAATGCATTTTAGCAGGAAGACAGCTTTGACTGTGCGCTGAAGTAAGTCAGACATAATTCTGTCTTCTGTGTGTCTGACTAAATTGTAAACAGTATGGTAGTGTTCTGAACTGTAAAAGCCCTCTGCATTAAAGCCAAGCATGACTGGGTCAGACTGAAAATTACTGGTTCTTACAAATTCTCTGTACTGCAGCAGGAAATCATATCCAGTTTTCAGAATAATTCTCAATGCCAGATGTCCAAGACCAACTCCAATGTTTTCTAGTGACTGAAGGAAGCCACATTCTGCATAGTGGTAGGTGATCCAGGAATTCTGTTGACATTTCTCACTGCAATATACAACTCTTGCACACTCAGCACATGGCAGAGGAGCTAAGACACGCTCACAACAAAAATGGCAGTGAGTGTAGTACTTTTTTGGTATCAGAACAGATGTGTATGGTTTTTCTATAACAACCACATCTCCAATGTTTATGTCTTTAGTTGCAATGGCAAATCGTCCTCTAGTGGGTTCATATTTTAATGAAAAAGAACTGGATGTACATGGAAATTGGAAACTTCTTCCTCTGCAGATTTCTGGCACTGCCTCATGGTTAGTGCTTTCCTCTGGACAGAATTCCAAATGAACTGTGTCCTGATCTAGTTTGAGACACCATTGGATTTGTTTTTGGAGTTCTTTTAGCCAACCTGCTCTTTTTTCAGGTTCTAGATTTAATTTTACAACCTGCTGCTTTGCCACTGTAAAATTTTCAACTGCTTCAGAGAGTCTGTTCAGCTGATAGCAACACTTTCCTTTTCTGTCCCAAAGTTTGTATTGCAAGTTTTCTGGATAACCAAATTTTAAGGACAATGAAATATCTCGTAAGCAAAGACTATATCTCTGCATACGATGTAATACTGCTGACCTATTTGCCAAAGCTAGTGACAGTTCTGTGCTATTTACCTTTGTAGGAGCTTTTAAAATGCTGTCGTTATACAATGAGAGAGATTCTGCAAGACAATTTTTCTGGAACATCACATTGCCTTTTATGCGGTACTGTTTTGCTGTCTCAGATGACTTTTCTTCCTTCAACAAGCAGACTTTAATCACCTTGTCGATGAATGGTAAGTTGTAAACCATGGAAACATAATCTTCATCAGCTTTACATCTTTTAAAATCTGCTGACCAGGATTTCCATTGTCCGTCACTCTTCAGTTTGTGCACAATTTGCTTGTACCATGTCTGTAAATTGTCCTGTGTCTTTGACATTTTTTTAAAGCACTACCTGAAAGAAAAACAGTAAAATGTAAATAATAAAAATTGGCATAAGACCAACAGTAAATATTCTTCTATGATGCACTATAGTGTATAAAAATCATCATTTTTGGGATTTATGGATTTTAAGAAGTATCCATACATTACATAATTAAAAACTGTTCAAATAAATATAAATTTACTTTTAATACATAATGAAACAATTTATTTATTATTTAGCTAACCATCATACTTACACACTGGCTGGCCTTTTTATTAGGATCTAAGCCTTTCAGATTAGGGCCTGACTGAGCTGCAGATGCAAATTACACTGACCATGTGACAGGTTATCCCTGCAGCACTATGTGACTTGGACAAGTACATTTGTAGTCAGGCTAACATATGGGGCAAGGCAAAAGCATTGCATTTGCACGTAGACATGCTAGACGTCAGGGGGCAGAGCACTAAGAAGCGCAACAAAGTCAAAAGTATAGTGGAACAGTTGCCAAGAAGCATTGCTGCAGTGCCACATTGTCAAAGATAGCTTAGTTGGCTAATGGTGAGCGACAATGGCAACTGCATTGAAAGAGTGAGAAAAGCAACAAGGGGAACAAAGAGGCAATAGTTGCTTGAAGACACAGAGTGGCCAGAAACATTTGAGAAGGAGCAGGAAGATAAAGACAAGTTTGCAAGAGGGAGTCCTGAAACATTTAGAGAGAAAAAGGCAGTTACAAAGCATAGTGACATCAAAACAGTGACCAGGAGAGACATTCAATGCAGGGCAATCCACACACATCTCCAACTGCACTTTGTGAAGAATATTTCAATGAATGAACAATGGCAGACACCTCATGTGGAATGAAGAGTGCAGACATTAGACTATGAAGGAGTGGTGAAAAGTGATGTGGTCTGACAAGTCATGCCCCACCATTTTTTGCACAAATGAGAGAAGGCAGATTTGGGGAAAGCCACATGAATCATTTGACTCTTCTTGTGGTCCCAACTATTCAGGCCTCTTTCGCTGATATCCTTGGCTTTCTTGGTCCCATTAGAAGGCAGAATAAATGCCCAAAGCTTACCTCAGCATCAAATGAATTCAGCAAAGGTCCATATGTACCCATATGTGGGCAGCTACTTAAAAAATGACTCCCATCCACTGAGCTCAAGCTGTGTTCATGGTTTGTGGAACATGGAGATTTCAGGCACATCCATGGTCAACAAAATTCCTGGATTTTCAATGCAGTGGAACACCTGTGGGGGGGGGGACCCGACAGACGCATTCCCACACCACACATTACATACAATATCAATGACTAGATGGGAAATATCCCCCCACCCCAGAACATCTAACTCCACGTCCTGTCATGGCTGTTAGGTGGCCCAACCCGTCTTTAGGCTAGGTACAGGTCCTAGTAAAATGGCCGCGGAGGGCGAACTATTATACATAGTAAAATTACAATAATCCTTGGTAGTTAGCAGCTACACACACACAGTTTATCATTTCACACACACAAAAAAATGTTTGTTGTTGCTGATTAATAACTTTTAAACGATATGAAATGTTTCAAACGTACCGAGTGGCACTGGTCAATCGCCTGATATATGTTTAACCCTGTAATAAACCGACTCCTTAAAACATTTAAATAAGAGGGGTAGGGAAAATATTTGTATTGTTTACGTACTTTATTTAGGGGTTTTTTTGTTTTGTTGTTGGTATTTTTGTTTCGCCTTTACTATCGTCACCAGTTAGGAAACGAGCCATATTGATCGCAAGTACCTCGCAGCGCCATGGTAACGGGAGGGAGAGAAAATGGCGGCCTTGAGCGTCCGTCTCTTCGTGTACGCTTCGTCTTTGCTCGCATTGCTCGTGAAGGAGTCTTGTCCGACCTACGTTATTAATTACCGGGCGCCGAGCGATTGCGGGGGAACGGGACCGGGCAGGAGGAGCCAGTTTTATGATCTGTCTCAGCTCGACTGCCGAGAATGTTCGGAGAATTCCAGCGTCCAGCGGCAGAGCTCCGACGGTGAGTTAACGCGGGGGGGGGGGTCTGGTCCCGGGAGCCGAGCTGCTTGTTCCACGCACCTCCAACACTACTCAGTGATGGAATATCGAATGCAGAATGTCCATCTAACCGCAAGCAATGTCCACTACCGGGAACGGGCCGTTCTGGTGAATCACTACGGGGCTGCGTTTGCATCGAACGCCGGTCGTATTAAACCCGTTAATCATTATTTATTTAATAGATAGTGTAGCCCCCACCCCTCCTCTCCCCCTCCTCCTCCTCCTCTTCCCCCTCCTCCCCCCAATAAGATATTTACTGATACACTAAAACTCTATGATGCTTCTTTGCTTAAAAGGTTTAAAACGGAATTACTATTACTACCAAAATGGTGGCGTGGTGTGGTGTGGTACAGACAGGACTCGGGTGTGGTGTGGTGTGGTACAGACAGGACTCGGGTGTGGTGTGGTGTGGTACAGACAGGACTCGGGTGTGGTGTGGTGTGGTACAGACAGGAGACGGGTGTGGCGTGGTGTGGTACAGACAGGAGACGGGTGTGGTGTGGTGTGGTACAGACAGGACTCGGGTGTGGCGTGGTGTGGTACAGACAGGACTCGGGTGTGGTGTGGTGTGGTACAGACAGGAGACGGGTGTGGCGTGGTGTGGTACAGACAGGACTCGGGTGTGGTGTGGTGTGGTACAGACAGGACTCGGGTGTGGCGTGGTGTGGTACAGACAGGACTCGGGTGTGGCGTGGTGTGGTACAGACAGGACTCGGGTGTGGTGTGGTGTGGTGTGGTACAGACAGGAGACGGGTGTGGTGTGGTGTAGTACAGACAGGAGACGGGTGTGGTGTGGCGTGGTGTGGTACAGACAGGACTCAGGTGTGGCGTGGTGTGGTACAGACAGGACTCGGGTGTGGTGTGGTGTGGTGTAGTACAGACAGGAGACGGGTGTGGTGTGGCGTGGTGTGGTACAGACAGGACTCGGGTCTTGTGCCCCAGCAGTTTGCAGAACTATAAAACTACACCACAGCATCATGTAATCATCTTAATAATTCTAGGCTAACCGGTGAGAGTTCTATCTCCCAAGTTTACTCAAACAATAGAATCAACCTTGATTTACATCCTGCTTTACTGGATCATATGTGTGTATCTTGCTAATAAATTATTGCCAAACTTACAGTCGCAAGGTCAGCGAACACACTTAAATTCAACGAATATTCTGACATTATAAGCAGGGGGTAGGGATTTTCAAGTTTGTGGGGCTTTGCATCATCATTATGGCCAAGGTCTGATTACTGTAAATACTTACCTGGGCTTGTGTAATACCTTATCAGGATTACCTGTGTGACGGATTTCTGATAGCTAGATGTTGGTACTAACTACTTCTACTATCTATAGTGATTTATAGTTTTGTTTAGTGATGTTAGACGCCAGTGGTTTAGGAGCCCGCGGGGGGTCACAGAAAACATTAAGAGGGTCACTTCTGACAGTCATGCACGACATTCCCATTGAAAGTTTCAGGATGGGGCTGAATCCCCCCCCACACACACGCTCTTGAGTAAAGTATGCGTGTACACATACGCAGAGAGGTGTGTTGCAATATGAATGTACTGCCCCTGACACTGCTGAAACTGAACAAGGTGCTTTCCTGGTTTTCATGATTTTTAGATCTTGTGAGATAAAGTGGACAGTAAACACTTCATAAAGTCTTGAAAGATGAACCTTTTTGGATTGAGGGAAAGTCGTTTGATTTCTTCCATAAGTGGTAGTGCCAGGCAGAGATTAATGTACAAGGTAGACAAGGAGTACAACTACATTTTCTCATAACAGCCACTCTTGTTTCCAGCATGGATATATTAATGAAAGGGGAAAATGAGGACATTTAAATAAAGCTTGGCTGAAATAGCTTTGCCATAATGATGTCTGGCTAGCTTTCATTTAAATGTTTCTAGTATTATATATCTTACTTATTGTAAAATTTTAATATTTCAGGCTTTGCTTGTGAGTGCCAACCAGGGTTTAAATATCTGAGTAATTTTGGTAGCGGTCATGTGAAATGTACTGCTTGCGAAATAAATGAGGTATGGTGTCAATGTGAATTTTTCTTTTGCTTCCACAGATTGTTTATTTTATTAGTTACTTTTAAAATAATATACCTGGAAATATGAACTAAGTAAATAATTGTAAATATGGAGTAAAACTATGAATTGTGGAACTGCATTGGTTGGATACTAAGTGGATTGTTTGTTTTTTTTTTTAAATGATATCTTAACATCTCTTTGTGTTTGGGTGGAAAACAGGTAAGGCTTCTGTTTTTGATGGACTCTGCCCTCTTTTTCAAATGGTGTAATAATTAACTTGTGTAATGTTTAAATAGTTAATCCAACAACAATATTGATGTTGAATTCAATTTTCTGCTAGCTGATTATACTGTATCTGCATCTTTGATTATTGTGTAAAGTTGTTTGACCAGCACATGAGGTTGTGAATCCAAGTGATAGAGTTTAAGGAAAGTGATCATATGCATGTAAAATCTGTTCATTGTATTTTGCTTTTGGTTATGGTTTTTATTTTTTTTTAACATGTTCATTATTTATTTTAGATAAACTTTATATATAAAAAAGTTATTTTTGCACACTTTTGTCTTTTCTTTAAGACTACATCTGAAGATGGATGGAGTTGTATCTTTTGCGACGGTAATAACCATTTGGATAAAAAAACAAGACAATGTGTGAGTTGTGGAGACCGGAGAGTCGCTGGTGAGTGGCTTTTCAGATCATTTACTTGGCAAAATAAGTCACTGAATTTAAAAGTCATCCAACCAAAGGAAACAAAAAAAAAAAGCTCTTCTGCTTAAAAGCACCTTACAGCTCATTTTGTTGTTTCACAGAATGTCATTTAGAGGGTGCTGTTTTTTTTATTGTTTCAGTGGAAAGGAAAATTGATGGCAGTTTAATTTACAACCAGAATAACCAGACAGTGAGGACATGTGAGAGTTGTGAGACAGACACCATTTTAAATGAAGCTGGAAACAGGTACATACACATTCATCAGAATGATTTGATTATCATAAAAATTATTTTAAATAAAAAAATGGATTTTTTTTCTTACATTTTTTAATTTTAGCATTTTAATTTCTCTATTTGTCAATGTAGCTTACATTAAAATGTGATTTATTTATTTTTCTTATTGTTTTAATATAATTATTTGAACCTTAATTTTAGGTGATCTTGTGAAGTTTGCTGATGTTGAACGTTAAATTGTCTGCATCGTAGAAACAGTAAAAACTATAATAATGGCTATAATGTAATGCTTTCTATATATATACAAGTGTATCTCAAAAAGTTAGAATATTGTGGAAGAGTTAATTTTTTTCTGTAATTTAAGTCAAACAGTGAAACTTTCATATATTCTAGATTCATTACACATAAAGTGAAATATTTCAAGCCTTTTTTTGTTTTAATGTTGATGATTACGGCCTACAGCTCATGAAAATCAAAAATTCACTATCTCAAAATATTAGAATATTTCATAAGATCATTAAAAAAAAAAAAGGATTTATTATATTGAAATGTCGAACTTCTGAAAAGTATGTTCATTTATGCACTCAATACTTGGTTGGGGCTCCTTTTGCACGAATCACTGCATCAATGCGCGTGGCATGGAGGCCAGGTCAGGCGAGCTGGCTGGCCAATCAAACACAGTAATACCATGGTCAGCAAACCAGTTACTAGTAGTTTTGGCACTGTGGGCAGGTGCCAAGTCCTGCTGGAAAAAGGAATCAACATCTCCATAAAGCTTGTCAACAGATGGAAGCATGAAGTGCTCTAACATCTCCTGGTAGACGGTTGTGTTGACTTTGGACTTGCTAAAACACAGTGGATCAACACCAGCAGGTGACATGGCACCCCAAATCATCACTGACTGTGGAAACTTCACACTGGACTTCAAGCAACTTGGATTCTGTGCCTCTCCACTCTTCTTCCAGACTGTGGGACCTTGATTTCCAAATGAAATGCAAAATTTACTTTCATCTGAAAAGAGGACTTTGGATCACTGAACAACGGTCCAGTTCTTTTTCTCCTTAGCCCAGGTAAGACGTTTCTGACATTGTCTCTGGCTCAGGAGTGGCTTGACACTAGGAATGCAGCACTTGTAGCCCATTTCCTGGACACGTCTGTGCGTGGTGACTCTTGATGCACTGACTCCAGCCTCAGTCCACTCCTTGTAAAGCTCCCCCAAGTTCTTGAATCTGCTTTGCTTGACAATCATCTCAAGGCTGCGGTCATCCCTCTTGCTTGTGCACCTTTTCCTACCACATTTTCCCCTTCCAGTCAACTTTCCATGAATATGCTTTGATACAGCACTCCGCGAACAGCCAGCCCTTTCAGCAATGACCTTCTGTGGCTTACCCTCCTTGTGGAGGGTGTCATTGAGTGTCTTCTGGATAACTGTCAAGTCAGCAGTCTACTCCATGATTGTGGTTGTGTGTACTGAACCAGACTGAGATTCATGGTATTTATACTGCATAAATAGTGATTTACTGAAACTCAAAATGGAATATTCTAATATTTTGAGATACGTTTTTTCTATTTTTTGAGTTGTAGGCCGTAATTATCAAAATTAAAATTAAAAAATGCTTGAAACATTTTAGTTTACATGTAATGAGTCTGGAATATATACAATTTTCACTTTCTGAAATAACTGACAAAAAATATTGAACTCTTCCACAATATTCTAATTTTTTGTTTTTTGAGATGCACCTGTATATATATGAGACAGAGAGAGAGAAGATTTCTAGATTACTATTAGTTGCATAGTTTTTTTTGTTTTGCTTTCTAGGTGTGTCAGGTGTTCACAAATCCTGTCCATGATTCCAAATTCAAACTGCAGCTGTCCCATAAAACAGCAGGTAAGAGCAAAACATGAGCAAGTACTAAATCTAAAGCAACTCCTACTGGGCTCTAAATACTTAAAATAAGCTACAAAAAATAAAAAAGTTTAACCTTGTAATCACAGATTAAATTGTAAAATAGTTTTAGTCAGAAATTGTCTTTAAATAAGAATTGAGATCATTTTGTAGAAGACCTCATATTTCTTTATTTTTTTTTTTGTAATGTAATATTAAAGTATCTGTTAGATTGGATACATGAAATACAAAACTTTGTACTGCCATTACTTACTGTACAGTTTTTAACCAATTCACTCATGTTAGTAATTAAAAATATTTAAATGTATTAAATCTGTTAATCAGTACAGGTTGAAAATCCCTTATCCGAAATCCTTGGGGCTGAATGTGTTTTAGATTCTGGAATTTTTCAGATTTTGGAATACAGATATACCGGCATAATTTGGTAGACTGGGCACAAGTTCATTCACAACATTATAACTGCATATGGATACATACAGCCTTCAGGTAGTTTTATGCAATATTTTAAAATCATTTTGTGCATGAAACCATAAGAAAAAAGATGTACATTTAACCATCAGAAAGTACAGTAGACCTACTGGTATCGTAGGGGTATTTGCAGGGTTTTTTGACATTCTCAAAGTATATTCACACCAACAATAACAGCACAGAAAAAGCGCAAAGATTACGGCAAGTAATGCATGCACGTGAAGTGTGTTGGGACCCGCGCATCACCCAGGAACCTTCTGGAATTTTCCAATGAAGGTGCTCCAAAAATATTTTGGATTTTGGAGTTTTTCAGTTTTCAGAATTTTGGATAAGGGATTCTTGACCTGTACTTCAGTGTTTCTACTAGAATTACATTAACAGAAAGTATAATATTCAGTATGATTATATAACCAATTAATATTATATTATATAATTATGAGTGATAATGAATGTAGTTTAGTTTAATTGCTACAAGGAAGAAGAAGACTATCATGGCTTATATGAAGGGTCTTAGAAGAAAAGCTTATCTGCATTATTTAATCTGGTAGTATCATTATCAAAAGCTATGGTTAGTACTATATTCAGCTTATTTACAGTCTTATTGCAAAAATTTTTCTAATATTATGTTAATATTTTAGCCTGTTCTTAACCATGGGCAGATAACCAAAAGTAAATTGTAACCATCTACATGCACTGAACTCTGCTTTTTGTATATCTTGTTTTTTTTTGTTTTTTTTTGCTGCCACAATTTTTTTGTTTTAATGTTCAAAGAATTTGATGGTTCTGTTTAATGGTAATTCTGTAGAGAATTGTGAACTGGATAGAGCATTCTCCTGCATATTAATGCCATTGTATAGGCTGAAATGTTAAATGCAATGTGTATATATATTTCATCTCTACACTTGTAATGAAATGTTAAAAAGAAAAAAAGGAAAACCTGTTTGTCTTTAGTTTTCATACAGCTTATTGTTGGGCTACATGATTTTCCTAATTAGATTCCTTTCTCTATCTCCAGTTTTCTTTTTAAGATGCTATTGCATATGGAATTTTCTCTATTACCCAGTTTTATACCTTGATAATAGCCAAAGCCCTGTTTTCTTTCTTAAAGTTTGAAAATGTTTACACAGTTTTGTTATTTTTTTCTGCATGAAAAACCATGTTCAAAGTCGCCAGGGTTGGTGGTAAAATAGCCTGCTATACTCTAGCATATCAGATTCTAAAATGAATTTAGTCCAATGATTGAACAGCATCTTATCCAAGTTAAAAAATCTAACATTGGGTGCTGTGTGTGCGCTAACAGCAGTTACTTAATGTAGCTTTGATATATCTTTATGCAGTACATATGTTGAGTAAGATTTATTTGGAGTATAGTGTAGTTAATTCAGTATATCAAGTTTTTTAATCATTCAGTTCAATTGTTTCAGAATCGTAATATATTTTGCATTTGACCTTATGATGAAAAAAAGTGGTGAAGCAAGTTGGCTTGAGAATGCGCAGGATTGTGCCTTTTTTATTCACACCATTAATAATACATTTTTCTAGGTAGGTGGTCTTTGTTTTGCTGATGCTCAGGATGTAGTGATCGGTGAAAATTATAAGTATGAAATACAAATGATGGTAAGTAAAAAAAAAATTTCTTTTTTACTTAGATGAGAAAGCACATTATCATGTTTTTTTTGTTGTTGAGATTTTGATATCAATGAGTGATTTATCGTTATAATTTCATGTACCTGCTGTGACTATCACCCATTCAAATTGGTTACTTCTGAGTAATATGCTAGTAGTCAGAGGGGAAAGAAATTTTCAGAATTTATGAAAATCATCTTTGCTTCGAAATAGACTTTTTAAAAGCCATTGACTCATTTTGTTACTAAGTGTTTGAGTCAACTGTTAAAAAAATTTTTCTAACACTGCGTTGTATTCATATTGACGTGACTTTAGATTTGGATGGATTTTAAAAAAAAATGTATCCATAATTGCTATTTATTATTGTAAACTGTTTGCTTAAAATATTTATCTAAACAAAAATATTTAAATGTTTTGTTATGATATCTTTTTAATGGCTCTAAAAACGTAAATAGTCCTCCTTTCAGTTACATTGAAATATCTAATATTACCCACAAAATGGTTTTCAAAGGTTGATTTGAATTAAAACTATTTATTTGCTTGGGCTCTACAAGCATGCACCCTGAAAATGAGGACTTGTATATTTTGCGAGACCTATGCAATAAGCTAAAAAAGGTAATGTAGGCCTTGGATGAAAAATCTTCCGAGAGACTATCTTTAGCTTGTTTAAAGATTTTCTCTTACATTAGAATACTTTAAAAGTTTTACATTTATTAAAGTTATCAATCTTAGATAAAACGTGATGTTTATCATAATGGTGCCCTCGTAATGGAATATGGGTGTTTACAAATGACATGCAAAGACTTAGGTGTGTGAATTTGTCTATATGTAGGTAGGAACCACTGCCCAGACAGCAACCAGCTGTTAGGTAGTGTGATCTGGTGTTGAGGAACATCCAAGAAGACCAGATAACCTATTTACTACCTACTGTAGCACTTGTTAATTATTGTAGATAGTACAAAATGTCTTAGTCTGGAAAAAATTTCTACATGTTAAGTAAATGGACTTTTAATTAGTTTTGTAAATGCATTTAAGTATGAAGAAAACACCTCTTGAAATTTTAAAAATTTCTACATTGTAAAATTTTTTATAAAAGGTAATATTTTAACTTTTTTAAAATTCTACATTAAAAAAAAAGAAATGAGAAATTTTAATCAGTTTTATTTGGTTCAGAATATAATTAATTGGCTTTTTTATGTGTAGGTTTACAGATTGTTTAAATTTTCATTATGTAGTTGTCTTTTCTTTATTTTTAGAATGGTAAGGTAGTTGATTCCCTTTTGTTAAGACAACACCTTGGTGCAGCCTTTGGTATGTGTCAGGTGAGAAAATGAAGTTGTATTTAAAAACAAACATTTATAGATTATTATTATTATTATTCAGTATTTTATCAAGATAAATGTGGAAGATTTACAAATGTTTCTTGAAATTTATTTTCTTATTTAGTTTGTTTTATTTTTTTCTGTTTAGTCTGATTAAATTTTGGAAATTTCTTAATTTATTGAAAAATGTGATTTCATTTTAAAAGACAACAATAGAATAATAGATTGAAAAATCAAAAACTCAATTGATTTATAATCTTTACTATGACTTGGAAGGTTCTGTTAAAACTTGAGCTTTACAGTGGCAAAGCATCATTATGTATAGTGTGGCAGCATCAATGTAACTACCTGCCTTTGTGCTGTATTAGAAACTGATAGACTTCAGGGAGATTCTCATGTTATTTTAGTTAAAGCTAGGAGTAATGTAAACACTGTACTTCAACATCCAGTCTACTGTAGAACCTGATTCAATGTATTCTTTGTTTTCTTTCATCTGTGATGTTGTGCTGTCTATAGATGAAGTATGGTAATGTTACAGCCTGTCAGATTTTAGGGAACTTGTGTGTTTTGATGTACTACTCTGGGAAGATTCCCAAAACTTTCAAGCCTGTTCACTGTATAAAAGGTTAAAAGATGAAAATGGCAGAAAATCTTTGAAAAATTTAAATTGGTAAGTAATATTTAGCTCTTACATTATTATCATTTGTTACATATATTAGAAAATTAGCTTTAATGCACATTGGTGTTTGTATTCTGTTACATTGCAGATAGAGTTACTTAATTAATCTGAAAATATTTCTTTTTTTAAAAGCTGAATAGAAAGTTTAAAAATCAGATTTATAGATCAGGAATCTTAATTCTTAAACTTAAAAAAAAAAAAAAACAATGTTATTTAAAACTAAAATATTCTACTTTTAGCTCAGATGGAATACCTGTTGTTTTTTTTTTCTAGTGTGAACATATATGAACTATGAATACAGTTACCCACTACTTTTTAAATAAAGAAGGAAAGGCATGCCAAACTACAACTTTTATACTTTATTTACTGTTATGTGGAAACTCAATAGAGATCAAAACAAAAACATAGTTAGGTTAACTTAAATATATTATTAATGAAATAATTCACAAACTGATACATAGTTAAATAGTTTGGAGACAAACCACAATATTTCAATACATTAAGGCACAAGATGGTGATGTCTAGCCAGGTGCCATTTGATGATGCATGCAGATAATGAAGAATCATA
The DNA here is from genome assembly GCA_018389105.1 of Nautilus pompilius. Taxonomy (NCBI): domain Eukaryota; kingdom Metazoa; phylum Mollusca; class Cephalopoda; order Nautilida; family Nautilidae; genus Nautilus; species Nautilus pompilius. The sequence goes on along the minus strand of JACATO010000021.1, from coordinate 395,093 downwards.
GCAAAAGTTTATTTCAAGAGAGGTCAGAAAATGGTAAGTGACATGGAGTTAGATGCAGAAATCTTCAGCTTTGGTGATGCTAGGATGGCTGAACAACTGAACAGTTCTTGCTTCTTGGTGGTTAAATTGTTTCCTGTGCACAAATAGGTCGGTCTCTGCTGAGTTTGCATGTAGGATTACATTTGAAATCTTTAGCACAAAATGTTTTAATGTACCAAAATTTAATTTGCTTACATTAACAGTGCATGCCACCAACTGTCTCTTTTTCACTGGTAATCTATTTTTATGCAGCTCTACTGACTCCTTTAATTCTTTGTCCATTTATCAGATGATGACATTATGAGTCAACGTTTTGGTGTACCTTCTAATTACTTATTTATTAAAAAATTACATAATTGATATTTTTCTTGTCTTTGGCATTTATCTAAGCATCAAATACAATTAGCCCCAGAAATCTTGTTTTACAAACTGGAGTAAAACATGGATTTAACTGAGTCTATACACTTTTTTTGATAAAGTAATTAGCTCTTTTACAATTTGCTTTACCTTATCTGTAACTATAGAGTTGTGTACAATTTATTAAAATGTAATGTAAGTCAGATTCAGAGACTAGAAGTTAGAATAAGCAATCTGTTAATTGTCAGCAACATGTCATACAATGTGTAATATACAACATCCATCAACAGTGGATCATTCTCAACTGTAAAGCTTTGTACTGAATTCTGTGCAGACTTGTTAGGTTACTTTTTGGCAATCAAAAGATCATTGTGATTTTTTTTTTAAAGATTAAACCTAAAACTAATACAGCAGCTTCCCATGATGTTTCATGTAGATAAAATATTGATTTCATTTCTACAAGTAGCTAAATCTTTGTAGATATTAAAAAAAAAATCTGTTGTTGTTGATCTGGTTTGTTTGTTGTTTTAAAAATATATAGCAATCAATTCTTTTGTTTTTAATTTTTGTTTAGGCCCGAAGGAATGCCATGGCTTTATTACTTAAACGAAAGGCCCATTAATGTACTTAAAGACAATGGGATTCCAACGCATTATACTTTTAATCCTCCAGCTTACATCAACTTCCAAGCAGCAAAATACTCGATGCTTGGAAAATTTCTTGGCTTTAGCAACGTCACCGAGGGTGAATTACAGCTGTGCAAAGAGAGCGAGACAAAGATGAATGCAGCTTACTTATTTGGAGCCACCTATGAGAAGTCTGTATGTGTCACTCTTTTTCTAGTGGGTATGTTTAAGGCATTCAAAAAAGAAAAGAAAAAAAAACAAACAAAATTAAAGTTTATCAGCTTTTATACGGTTGGTTAATTTTCAGTAGATAAAATGTTTGTTTGTACCATCCTCATTCGATTTCTCCTCTTCTAGATATAGTTTCATTGCTTTATCAAGTAGGTTTGTTATGTCATCTAACTTTCACTAAAAATCGTAATGTTCATTGATACTTTTTTGGAATTTTATGAGTTTTGATAATAGGATTCCAGAACCTTTTGCCTAATGCAAACCATTTCTCTCAATTCCTTAAAGGGATATGGTGTTTTTGAGCATTACATGGTAGCAGTAATGTGAGTGATCCACACCAGTCCTCAAAGAACTATTCTTCATTGAATAGTGAACACAGGATTATCTGTATAGTTTCAAGTTCAGCAGCATAACAAACTAGTGTTCTATTTGATCAAATGATTTTTATTAAACAATAAAACATAATTTAAACCAAATTCATTTCAGAGAATAAATTGTGTGAATATTCTTTACAAGGTGGTCAAAACATGTAAATATGTTTGTAGCTTATCAAACTTGATTGGATCTAGTTATGGTGAGAAATGTTTGCTCATATACCTATTATTAAAAAAAATACTAATGTACTCTTAATGTTGGGTGTGTTTGCCCTGCAAAAGAATCATGGATTGGACCCCTTCATGCCTAAAAAATTTGACAAATGTGTAAGTTTGAGATCCACTGTCATTTCTCAGGGAGTGTCTTGGTCAATTATTCTGAGTTTTGAATGAGTATTTCTCTTCTTTACTCTGGGCTTTCTGCTGTCCACAGATGCTCTAGTGGATTCAGATAAGGATACTCTTCTCATAGTATTTTGGAGCAGTTTTCATGCAATTTTTTCTTTAATTACCATCCACATACCTGATAGCCATGGTGTGGCCTCTAAAATAAGATATTGCAACTTTTTCTAGGATGTCTAACAGGTAGTCTTAGCATACCTATACTATTATGGAGTCCCCACCAAGGAGAACTGACTGTAGAATGGTCTTCTGTTTGTAGGCAGGGTTGCTGTCCTTACAAACATGAGTTCAAATATCAACAGAATGGAGCATGAAGTAACTGGCATCTGATCAATAAATCTGCCTCTTGCATCTTAGATTTCAATTTGATCTTGCAAGACACCATGTCAGATGTTCTTGCACGTTTTGCAGTCAGCATAGGTCACACATCTGGTTGATGAACATATTTCTTGTTTCATGCATCTTTCCACAGACTGTGTTGGTGGGCACTTGACTTTAAGCTTTTTAACAATTTTAGAGGGCGGTGTTGTTGGCAGATAGATTGTCTGCTTACTGTTGAAGGGCTTTGCATTCTTATGGAGTTGGTTCCTTTGTTCTTCCAGAATGAGGCTGTTTTTAATATCAACAGTTTGTCTGTATTTTTTTTAATGAAAAGATTGATAACTGTATTGTTCATGAAAAACAAAGTAAATTGAACTTGAGAATATTTCCAATTTTAACAAGTGATATGCACATGAAGTTCACAGAACATTGATTTCTCATAGTACTATCATAATATGAAAAGTGATGCCTCTGTAAAATAAAAACTAAAACTGATTAAGCCTGAATCTGAAAAAAAAATAATTTTGGTGACACTTAAGTGTGACAGTTTTGTATAGTCAGCTTCTTGTCACTATATAAGGATTTTTCTTCAAGTGTTTGATTACAGCCCTCCAGTTTTGGGATGCCCAGAAATATCCATTGATATTCTATGAACTATGTATCCTTTTAATGTAATTTTCAAACAGTTGCTTTGCTTTAGAAACTTAGTACAGGGAAAGACTTTGCTTACTATTATCTCCTCTGTTTGTATTTTTTTGAAATTTGGTTTATTTCTTCTAGCACTATGTGACTGTAATTCTAGAAACTACAAGTATTTTTGTTATCATAAGTCTTACTATAATGTAGTTTAAAAATAACATTTCACAGAAATGTGAGGAAGTGGGAATTCAAAGTTTATTCTCATAGTGAATGAGTCATGTTTTTAGTGTGTGACAACACAAATAGTGAAAAATGAAGAATAAAACAGCCAGAATTGGTAAATTAATCTGAATGTTTCAGCCTGTGGTATCACATACGGCGAATGACATTCATTTTACAAGTAGTTCTGGGCTTGACTTTTTAAATGGTATTTATCAATAACTAAAATAGAAAAAAAAGGTTAACTCATTACTTACTGTAAATAACCTTCCAATATCACTGTTATAAAAGAAAAATCCTAAATTATAATAGCAGTCAAGAAGGGATAAAGAAAACATAATGTGTTCCTTAATTGAGTTTTTAGTTCTAGAATTTGAAGAAAATGGTGAAAAAAAACTCTACGCTATTCCAGTCATCATTGAGAACTACAGGACTGCAAGAGATGAAAAATTAAATGTTGGTATGCACTTTTTTGCTTGCTTAATTATTGTTTATTTTAAAACCAAGTTCTTGTTGTTATGTTTATGCTACCTCAGTTGTTAAAAGGGAAATCAAAATATTTACACCTTTTTTGTTTTTGGCAAACATTGTTTGTTGGAGAAAAAACAAAACCAAAAAACCTTCAACTTATATAATATTAAAAATGTCTTTTCAGGTGGAAATGAGAAGCCAACAAGACGCTTCTTTCTTGTGGATAATGAAGCAACGAAACAGCCATCTGGATTGAAAGGTAGATTTTATATCTGTCATATAAAGATGTATATATTAGCCGCCATAACCAATATAATAATTAATCAAATGTAAAGAATATGAATTTTCTAATAGTCAAGTGGTTATAAATTATGGGATATTTCATTTTTGTGTCTACTCTTGTAACCTCTCTGTCTGTTTCTGTGAAATGACATTTCTCTAAAAACTTCCCAAAGATATGCAGAATTTCATAATATTCTCAAAATTGGACATTTATTTTAGACTACTTGTTAAATAGCACTTGCGAAAATTTCTTGAATGAATCATTTTTTGAAAAAGTGTTAGTATGCATTAATGATTGATTTTGTGTGTTTGAACTAAGGCTGCAGTTTGTAGGTGTTATTAATTTAACATCATAATAATGGAACACATTTTTTGGGTTGGGGTTGATGATTGACTTTGAAATGAAATTGCTTAGTGATATTGTAATTAAGTTTATTGAATTTAATTGTATTAACATCTATAGATAATGATAGGTGACTGCAGATTTTTTGAGAGAGTTCTTACCTGACAATGAATATGTTTTTCTTTTGTTTTACTATGTTAGATTACTGCAATTGTCTAGAGGCCTATTTTGTTTGTTTACTGTTCAGGGTCCTCTATTCTTGAACTGTAAAATGCTTATATTTATAAGTGTATTCACATTCAGAGTAAATTAGTTTGAAGTTAAAATTAAAAAAGAATTGCTTTTCTGTTTTTTAGGTCCTAACATTAAAGTAGCAAATGATTACGCTGCTTATGCCAGATATGTGGAGGTGATGACACTGGTTGTATCCCTAAGAGATGGGGAAAAAGGAAAGATCTATCCACCCTATTTCAGAATAAAGTATGGAGAGGTTTCCAGAAAAGATGCAGTAACTGGGAAAAAAGTTCAGGTTTAAATTATTTGAATGGCTTACAAGTATTAAGTGTCCATTTGTGAGTAGTACAATTTAACCAAAGTAAATCATTGATGATGATTGGCAAAGTTCAGTCACTGTTTAGTATTGTAATGATTATTAGCATCAAGGCTTAAGGAGGAAGTGGTAAAAAAAACAAAATTCAGAGATGAGAAAGAATTGTACAAGAAAGAAAAAAAATGATGTTAAGCAAGGTAGTTGAGGGTAAGACGAGGAGCAAGTAAGCAGTATTTTACTATGGTTTTAATGAATGTAAGATATCTTATCACATTTCCTCTTTCAGTACATATATTTAATAAATGTAATACTGTTATGTTAATTTATTATGTTTCATAGAGAAATAAATTAGAGAACACTTGTAATATTCACTCATTCTTATAAAGTGGCAGTTAAAAGATGCAAACGTTTTTGTGAAATGTTATATCCTTTGTTCCTGTCACAAAATAATTGTCTCAGTATTTGCAGAACTTTCAGAATTGACAAGCATTTCCAAAACAATTATTTTCTGTAAAATTGTTATATTTGATTTCCAATTGCATTTTGCAGATTACATTTAAATCTAAATATTCAATGGTTGAAACTGGATTTTTGAATGACTATGAAATTGCCATAGGAACATTGTCTGCTTTTGGTATTCTGTATGCTGGCTACAACACTTGGGTATGGTCAAAACGAGCTGGACGAATAGCCATTGATTTTCTAACCATTATCAATTTCTTCTTCTTTTTGTGTGGGAGTCTGGCTAATGTCTTCTTTGTGACTTCTTATGGTATTGCGCTGTATTTCCTAGTTTTCTTTAAGGTAAGTTTACAATAAAACAATCGAGCAAACAAAAAGTTGGAAATTTTTAAAAATAATGCATCCAAGTTTACTACAGAGCTATTTATCTATCTACCTCTGACTTTTAACCACACATACTCAAACTGTCTGAACAATTCATTTATCTTTGATAAGATATCACTAATAGTGTTGAAGGGCAAGAACAGTCTATGTATGTCTTTTGAACTTATATAGTTGAATTACTAATGCTTACCACACCTGGTGTTGATGGGAGTGAATTTTGAATGATGTCATTTCTGTTTGAACACAAGTAAATTTTTGTGGCAATAAGTAGAATGGAACATATATTTGAAGCTATTCTATGCAGATTGTCAATTTTTTTTATTAGAATGATTAATATCTGTCTTGTATTGTAAAGAAAAATCTTTAAAATAATTTAATAAAACAGAGAACTAAGTAATTTTAAATTACTACTGCATATCACATTTATGCTTTTTTAGTGTCAAGTTTATGTAAATACTGTGAACAGTTAATATATATTTGCTGTATTTGTAGAAAAATTTTGTTTTAAAAACATGATATTAAACTTTTTTTTTTGAAATCTAAAAATGTTCTTTCTAAATATGGCTTTACTGAAGTTGTTCTCTCTCTCTCTCTCTCTCTCTCACACACACACACAACACACACACACAACACACACACACACACACACACACACACAATTACTATTTAAGCCAAGTTATACTTCTGTGTGTGTATGGCTAGGTATTATTTGAATGTGTCTGTCTGCCTGTCTCTCATGCTCATATTCCTGTACTTCTATTCACATGAAAACACGACAACCATGATTGCAGACTAACCAGTGAAATATTCCATACTGTATTATCAGTGTTTATGAGTACACACACGATGTGAAATTTTTTTTCATCATACAAAACTTTTCATCAAAAATACATTTTATGTTGAAGAATTGATTTTACTTGAGAGTCCAAAATATTAAGGTTCCACTGTCATTTGATGATTAAATGAGAATTTTTCTTTCAATTCCTTTTAATTTGCTGTTTTTAAAGTGTCATGTTTTAGACAAATATGAAGCCTTTAGCCTTAAAATATTGTAAAAAAAAAATTTAAATGCAGTTTTTAAGAAAATTATAAGAAAAGCTAAATATCAAAATTGCTTTTTCTTCTTCTTTTTTTATTTCAAACAGAAACAAAATGCAATATATGTACTCCACCTGGTGCAGGAGAATACAAATAAAATCTTTCCTGCTTTGTTAGCCTCAGCATTTACATTGAAATTGATGCACATGTTGCAGCTGCTAATTGCCCAGTGCACAATTGATATCTTCTTTCTTGACTGGGAAAGGCCTCGGGGAGTATTGTCGGTGATGGCAGCCGGAGATGGACGGAAAGGCAAAGAGATACCAGTATCTATATGGCGGACTTATTTTGTGGCTAATGAGTGGAATGAACTTCAGATAGTCCGAAAAATAAACCGAGACATGCAGATCTTCATAGTTGTTTTTTTCTTAATGGTAGTAGGCTTGGAAGATCTGGCTACTATGGATCCTGATGGGAGAATTGGAAAAACAGATGATGAATACCAAGCACCACATAGCATCATATTTCGGTATGCTGTGGCAGCTACTGTTTACCTTGTTGTGGGTAAGTTATAAATCAATGAAAACTTCAATTTGCAGCAACATATTATTGATATTATTTTTGGGAGCTATTTTGTAATTGAAAAAACAAGTAAAATAAGTAATCAAGTGTAAAGGTTCTGGCTGATAATAAATCTTTCTGTTCTTCTCAAGATTTGGAAGATACAGCCCTAATATCAAAGTTTCTTTACAAGCGCGCTCTGATTTTGGTTCACATATTTGAATTCATTTTGTGTTCCACTTCCAAGTTTTGACTAACAAATCTATCATCTGTGGAATGTTGAAAGGATTAAATACATCATTTGCTGTGATAAGCAATGTTTGCTACCAAGTTAGCTTTGCGTAATTTTTAGCAATAATTCTATCAGCAAGTTAAAGAAAAACCAAACTGAACACTTATTTTCTAAATTAATTGAATCGTGCCTCATTAAGCAGTAGGTATAATCTGTTGTATTGGTGCTTCGTCTTTGTGGCTTATAATACAAAACTGATTTTAAAAGGATATCAGATTTTACAAAGGGTATAAAATAATTACTGTATTAATTTGGGCAGGTTATATTACAGAAACGTTTGGCTATATATTTCCACACACACAACTGTTTTCTCCATCAAAGATCAAAATGCTGGATGTGTTTGGTTATTTCATAATATTACAAATAATAATAATTGCATCCATGCCAAAACTTGCAACTTTAAGTTTAAAGGAAAAGTCTTTATAACAAGTAAAATAATCCTATTGCCTTATAACAGTTCTGAAACACAAAATTAATTATTAGCTTTTGCTCATACAGTTTTATTTTATTAATTAGACTAACGTTTTTGTTTTGCAAATACTGTAAATACAAAAATACTAATATTTATTTTTTTTCTGTTCAGTGCTAACTTATTTGTCACAAATATTTAGCTATAATGTTAACAAAAATGAAACTCTGGACAGCTTGTGAATGTTTTTCTTTTAAATGTAAATTAAGGAACATGAACTGTATAGAAACAAATTTCTACAAAACCTGAAAGAGATTCATCCTTCGAAATACCGTCAATATACTGTCAAGTTTTTTTGGTTATTTTTTTAATTATTTTCAGATTAGATTTTGGGTCTTTAAAGGTGTATCAGTGTGATCACAAAATTTAACAAACTGTTAAAGAGCAGGGTTTTTAAGTGGGGCTTTGTTTGCAGATTTTTTTTTTCATTTTAAAGTTAAACATTAACAAACTGATTTGTTTGTTAAACATTTTTAAAAATTTTTATTTTAGGTTTGGTCCAGTGGATGTTTTTTACATTCATATATGAATGGTTTATTGAACATAAAGTCAAGGAGTTTGTAGACCTCTGTTCAATGAGCAATATTAGTGTTTTTATCATGTCTCATTCCAACTTTGGTTACTATATCCATGGACGGTCAGTCCATGGCCGAGCAGATACAGACATGTGGGAGATGCATGACATGATGAAGAAAGAGGAGGTAAAGTATCTATTCAGACAATCAAAAGAAATGTAACATCTGTTATGGAATAACCTGTTCTGAAATGCTATTCATCTTTAAGGCTTGTACTTTCTTCCCTTAACTTTAAATAGTCTGCTTAAAGAAAACTTGGTTGAAATAGCATTGCCATAATGGTATCTGGCTGGATTTCATTTGAATATGCCAAGTAAATGTAAGGGGTTTGATGTGAAACTTTGATGCTATTTAAAAGAAAATTTTTATTTAATCAGGAAGACCTCTGTAGTCATAGAGGTCTAATGCCCAACACAGAGAAACAGACATTTCAGATGTCTCTGCCTAGAAAACTGCGAGTGAAATATGACCAGATTCTTTTCCCCATCATCCTACAGCAGGTAAGCATATTTTGGATACTCCAGAGCCTGCATGATGATACCAGTGAATAAAGTTTTATCATTGCTGCAGCTTTGTCATTTGGTGTGAGACAAATTGTACTAAATTTTGTTTACCTATTGAATCAGTACTGCTTTTTAAAAAATAGTAGGGGAGGTAATCAAACAAATTTTAAAAATGTATACCAAATTTACTTATAAAAAACAACTAAGTTTGGCTACTTAAAAAACAAAAAAAAGGCTTCAGTGTGTGTGCTGCAACTTATAAAATTAGTGATGTAAGAATTGAGTAACTTGCTCTGCTAATTAGTTCAAGTAGAATGAAAGCCAAAATCCTAATACATGTCGAGAAATCAGTCATTCCGTCAACTCGTGCTTGTGTGTCAGTTAGGCTTTTATGATTTCAGAGAATAAAAATAAACTAATAGATGATGCTATTTTTTCTTCTTTGCCCAAAGTGTGCATAATATTTGGCGACATGACATCACTCCAGTCCAGCTTTGCATTTGAGCTCAGTTAATACCTTTCAGAGAATTTAAAGACTGCTTATTTCTTGACATTATTTTAAAAAAAAAGACACATTATGAATACTTCAGTAAACTTTTTTTGTGTTTTCCTGATTGTTCCTAACTAGGATACAAAATGAACAGATTACATTTAGCCTGGTGGTTTGCTGTAGATTGGCGGCCCAAGACAAACTGAACTTAAAGAAACTTTGTGTATTTATATGTAAATTGGGATTCTTTAATATTTTTGGAGCACCATTTCCTTGGAAAAGTTGTGAAAATAAATTGAGGATGAAATTACACTGCCGTTTTCTGTCACTTTGAGTGTACATTTTGGAAAAAAGCATTTTCTTGTAGCCATCTTCAGAATTAGTGTCTCGGTGTGTAGCACTCATCTACAGTAGATTCTACTTTGCAGTTATATGACTTGTTGGTGACTGACTGTTTTACTCACACCTTCATTCCATTGGGCCACCCTGACTTCAGTTAACTTATTTGGTTAGTTTTTCTTTATATACAACTAGAATATTCAGCCAACAAACAAGATGGAGCCTGGCCGTGCTGGTGGCAGCCAGTCAAGAAGTCGGATTACTGGAACCGCCATTGAAAGGAGCATTCAGGCTTATGAAACACTCAATAAATTTTTGTCTTCATTTATAGATCATGTAAGTATTAGCACAGGATCGTTAGTGCTTTTATACAATATGGAAAAGTGCCTAAGCATAAACCACAATCTTCAGTCAGTTTTATCATCCAATTTGATGTTAATGATAAATTATTTTTCAATGATCCTTTTGTTCCTGAATTTGAATCCTGGTTAGGATTGGTTTGATTTTGCATGATGGTTATGTGAGTTTCCTCCCACATCTCAAAATGAAGTTTTAGTAGGGTCTTCATTTATGGTTTCCCATGCTGAGAGATATGTAAGCACGATTCCTAATCTCATAATTGAGATAGGTCTGCACAACCCCTGTAACTGGTGAAGTGTATGATTGGACAAGATTTTTTTGTACATTTAAATCACCCAAAAGAATGTACAAGCTTACTGCTTTATATTTAACATACAGTGCCGGACAAAAGAGTTGGGACACTTGCTGTGAAATTGATATTAGAGCTCCCTCGTTTTAACAAACTCATTTAAATACCCATCACATTGTTTATTATATGCACAAAACATGCCTTTACAATGTATAAAAGCAACACATGCTTTATGTTTACATATTCTCTGGAAAAAGTATTTGAATCAGCAATGTCCGATTTGTACCATGACAAAAGAGTTGGGACAGTGAGCAAATCCATAAATATTTTTCAACATTCCAAATTACAATCGAACAAATGCATGGAAATGATCAATTGACTAGTAGTGGGTGGCGTATCCATGATTTTCGATCACTTCTTGACAACAACGGGGCATGGATTTGACCAAACAAAGGCAGTCAGAATTGGCCATTTCCTGCCAGCTTTTCTTGACAGCCTGCCAGAATTGGTCTTGGTTGTGATTCTTGTGTTTGGCCACCTTGGCCTCCCTGCTTCCAGGCATTTTCTATTGAGTTAAGATCTGGACTTTGGGGCGGTCAGCGCATGACATCCATTCTTAGTTGGGTGGAGAGGGAAGTGACGACTCTGGTGGAGTGGATCGGGGCATTGTCGTGCTGGAAGATGGCGGTGACTGGCTTGTTCTTGTCGATGTAGTCGACGACGACATCCCTCAGTAAATTGCAGTAGGTCTGGGCGATTGCTCTGCCCCTGATCAACTTGAGAGGGCCTGGTCCCGCTGTGCTCATACACCCCCAGACCATCAACGATCCTCCTCCGGCCTGTACCATCGGTCGAGTGCACTTTATATTGTATTTTTTGCCATTGTAACGTCGAACATATACTCAGCCAGCACTGTGAATACGCATGATCATCGTTTCGTCAGAAAAGAGAACTTTAGCCAATGCTATGCGGATGCACCTGTTCTTGTTTCTCATCAATGGCTTTTCCTGGGTGATTCATCCAGAGAGATTCCCCTGAAATAGACTACGTTGAATAGTGCAACTGGAGACATTCACTCCACTCAGGGAGGCTCGAATGGCCATCGATGTCAGGAAACAATTGGCTCTGGATTTATGACAAATGACTCAATCCATTTTGTTGTCACATTTTTGCGGTCTTCCGATTCGCATTTTGGTTTCGTGTTTCCGGTCACCTTGTACTGCTTCAGAATTCAGTTTGCAGTGCTTTTCGGGCAATTGACTCGATCAGCTATCTCCCGATGAGACAGATTTTCTTGGTGGTGCTCAAATATCAAGTTTCTGATTTCAGACGACGTTGTCTTGCCAGGCATAGTGCAAAAATGATCTTAAATGGTCTTAGATGATGTGATTCTATTCATTTGATCCTTTAAAAATGAATATATGGGAAATAAATGTATGCACAGATTTTGTTCACTGTCCCAACTCTGTTGCGGTACAAATTTGACTATGCCAATTCAAATATTTTTTCCAGACAATAGATACACACATGACATTCGTTGTTTTTACACATTGTAAAGGCATGTTTTATACAACTGATGGACAATAGGATGGCTATCTGTATGCAAATGTAAAAACAAGAGAGCTCAAATATCAATTTCACAGCAAGTGTCCCAACTCTTTTGTCCGACACTGTAGTTCAAAGTTTGTTCAAATGAGTTTACTAAATATTCAATAATTTGTCATTTCAGTCCTTGAGAGATATAGATTATTTTGTGAAAGACAAAACCTTGCTAGAAAATATTACAGATGCAGAATTCTTTGATACATCAGAAAGAGGACTTTTCTATAATGGTAAGTACTTATGTGCATGTACCTTTTAGAAATAAACATAATAATTAGATTCTCAAGCCTGAGTAATAATTACAGACTTACTAAGGAAGAACTTGTGCTGGTATTCATTTATCAAGTATGCTAACACCACAGCATACAAACAATACACAGACTCAAATGTTTATTAAAAAATTACTTATTACTGTATCATCATTAAAATATCAAAATTTAATTTGTCTAAATTTGCTTTAAACACTCTGAATTCACCAAGCATCTCCGAATCTATATAATGCTTGTGATAAAGGCATCTCTGCATTTATACTTAGAAGAGGTGTAGTATGTTGGTTCTATAGTGATTGATTTATGCCCCCCCCTTCCTTATCCAGCCTCAGTACCATCCAATTCTGTAAGTGACTGTAGCAATAAACACTATTTCTCTGCATCCAATGTTGTTACAGTTGTTACTACTTTATAATTGATGATGTAGAAATTAATAAAAAAACTGGGTTTTGTACCTTTTTAAATGGTCTCTTGAATTAGTTCCCTTGTTCAATCATGCTGCTGTAAAGAACTCTTGCTAACAAACAAAGTAAACACAAGATAGGTATGAACATTCAACTTTTGTTTTATTTTGTTTTATCAGATGATGGTCACTCATTTGATCAGGTCATGTTCTATGGCCATGAATGCACCCTGTTTCTTTTTGAGCTTCTATCATTTTGTTTTGTGGACCTGATTGGAAAAAATTTTGTGCTGGCTGGTGTGATGACGTATTTGTTGAGTAGGGTAAGTCATCTTAGCAAACTATACTTTTGTTTTCTGTTCATAATTCTTTTCAAAATGAAGACTCCACTTACAAAATAAGTGAGTATGGCTACAGCAAGATTTCAGAGAGAACTAGTAGGTATACGTTTGTGCTTCTCAGATAAAAAGTTAAGGGGCAGGAAGTCTCAGAATTTGCATAAAGCTCCCATGCAAGGCATTTTAAAACTTAATGAATTTAGTCTGTTTCCCTAAATCTCAAGCATACCAGAAGGAAAACAATTTTTTTTAAAAAATTGTTTGGTTAACTGTTATAACTGCTTTTTATTTTCAAGTATTGTTTAGAAATGTTAATGATTACATTAATGAGACTGTGGCACAAAGGTATGCTACTTGATGTTCACCAACAAGGCTAGTACTATAATTAAAGCTATAAACAGGCAGGAAAAGGCAACATCCCCCAAAAACACTGGATAACTGCAAATGAGAGAGGAAGATATTTTTGGTAATAATACACATTACCAGCCTGAAGTCAGTGCCTCTCTCCCACTAAAAACGTTTATTTCAATATCTATCTTAGGAGTAAGTGAAAATGTCTTCCCTATTTAAAGTATATTTCATTTGTCATGGCATGTCACAGTGAAGGACAGATGATGCACCAAAGTTGATACCAGATACGGGGCACCAAGTGGATAAACCAAAAAGTCTCAAATTAAATGAACTGTTGACCACACATGTGATAAGTCATCAGAAACTCTAATCATTGTGCTCAATGGAGGTTTAAATGTGGCCCAGTGACAGCATATAAAAGGATGGAATACTTAGAAATTGACTAAAGAAGAGAGGGAGAAAAAGAAAAGAAACAGTGCCAGTTCATCATTGTCAAAGATTTTACACAATTTTTTTGAAATTTGTCTTTACCTCAGCAATAAATGTGGCCAGGAGAGGAACCAACTTAAAGAGATCTTATAACCCTTCCAGATGAAAGAGACAATGCACCAACCTGCTCAAAAGCTGAAACTGGAAACATTGGCAAAAGATCTTTCTCATTTTCCAGAAAACAGCTTTACAATCTGTTGAGAAATTATATGGGGTAGGCAGATCAATAACGGTTCTAGCCAAAGAATGACTCATCTTTAGAACCTGAAGCACAGGTGTTAATTAGCCTGAATACTTCTGCTGCTTGCACTGACTATGGCCAGTTTAACTCCAGACCTTTCTGAGAATTATCAAAAGCAGCTCAGAAAGATATGGATTTCCCTGACTAAACTGAACCACTGCTGCTATCAGAACCAGTAGTAGGAATAGCAACAATTCTCTGAAATGCATGGAGAGAGAATGTTGGGAAGAACCCAGTTTTCTTCCAAGAAACTGGAGGTTGACAAAGCAAGCAGAACTAAGAAAAGAATGGATTTCTTCTACTGTAGGGAAAAAGAACAATGGCTCCATAAGATTGGCATCACATTGATCATGATTGGCAATTGCTGATCAAAGGCAATTGTATGGTCTTCCAATGGGAGATATTTCATGTGTTTATACCAAATAGTCCTGAGCTAAATTAGGCAATATTTGGGGGATTGCCATTAAGGGGCTGAAACATCTGAGTGGACAGCGGCACATCAACTGATATCATTAAGAAACTAGTTGCTACATGCTCAAGACTGACACCTAATTAATATATTCCCACTGATCTGAGGAAATGTTTTTGAACTACAGGTAGTAATGTAATCTGCATATGTTGAATAAGTGTTTTGCTCCACAATTGCAAGGACAAGTTCAATATGGTTAAAAGATGAGACAGCAGCACATCATGCACTAACAGTCAATAACTGCCTAAATGACACCTTTTTGAACAGATGGATGGGTTGAATATCCAAATATCAATAGCATCACTAAAGTCCATATCTAACCACTGGTGATAATTCCCTATGGAGCTACATAAAGGAGATTGTCTAGTATTGTTGTAGTGCCAACTCAATAAAAACTAAAAACTGCTGTGCACAACTTAGAAGGATGTTACAGTTGCTGATGCTGCATAATCTGATCTTATGACATGGATGGTGGACATGTATTAGGTAGGGATGAAGGGACTTTTTATGGGCCACTATAGTTTATGCCAACATTTCTAAGTGTTACATTTCATAATACATTAAACTTTAAATTGAAGCTACAACTTTTTAGGTGATAAAAGGAGTTTACTGACAATCTTGTTCAGCTGATCTGATTCTCCGAAAATCTTTATTATATTATATTTAAAAAAAGCAGAACTAACTCCTGACCAATAAAAACTTCAGACATAATGTGAATAATCGAGGCTGCTTTATGGAATTGTATAAAATGAAGAACCTCTACAGCATTACCTTTGGTACAATTACTAGTCACATCTTTGGAAAATCTTGCCAGACTAATTTGTTATTTTATAGAGCATTTTACTTACAAACGATTCTAATCTAGGATGCATATCATGACTTCTACCTTATCTAATTAAGTTCTTAGTTTTTATACATACAAATGTTATTGAAAAAACTAAGGATTTTTGCTCATTACTTTCCCATACAGCCTTAAATTTTAGTTATTCTTAGGGAGTTACCTCCCCCTGATTGGTGAAGGAACTTATGTATAATTTTTGGTCTACAAGTTGGTACAACATTGAAATAATATGTACAAAGTCAACATCTGCACAAGTAGTACCATGGCAAAAGGCAATACAAATGGAAATGTCATCAAGCAGACAGATTGATGTTGAAGGTCCTGCAAAACAGCAACTCTCTAGAAACACACCACATCCCACACCTCTTCTTGGTCTAGAAAGCTCGCTACAACAATACATTGTTATGAGAAATGGACTGGAGTAGTTTTAGTTGTGTTGTATAAATCCTTGGTTTGTCGACAGTTTAAACCCTGTCGAGTTATTATTTAAAGGATATTGAGATATTAGCAAGTTCAGCATAGAGTTACTTTTTTTGCAATCACTCATTTCATAAGAGTGGGATTCATTGCACCATTGTTATCTGCATTCTGGCCCATTGCATCCGTCTTCAGCAACGGTTTATTCTCCTTGTCATTAGGAGACTTGACTCAGTCATGGCTATAGAGCTTTCCCCATCTTTGGCTCCTCGGAGTGCCTACAAGCCACTCCCCAGCAGCAGCTGGAGCAATGCCAGTAAAGTACCTTACTCAAGGGTCACAACAATGTGCCAGCAGTGGGAATTGAACCCAGGACTCTTAGGTCCTGAAGCCAACACACTTACCACTGAGCCACATCGCCTGGCATAGAGAAGACTATTTAGAAATATTAGATGTCTAAAATTCAATCTCAGACATTTGAGACTATGCACACACAAATTAATTATTTTGTCTATTAGTTAGCTAATAAAGGGGTCACAATTACAAATTAGCTAAGATATCAGAAATATCTTTATAGTGGAACAAATTATTGGTGTGTGTGGTTAGCAGTGACGGTATTAATTATCGAATCATATGCATGCATTTATTTTCTCTTGTGGGTCCCTTACTTGCCTCTGTAACTATCAAACTAATATTCTTCCACTGAATTTTTAATGTTTTATTCATTTAGACTTTTGTAACTGCTTTTGTTTAAATAAGTGGTCTGTGTAATTTAATGTTGATACTTTGACTGATCACTATTGCAAGTGATTCCACAATATCTAGTGTTTAAAAAGTCCTAAGTCAATGTGTAGGCCCAGATACTTATCTTTAATGATTTATCTTTCTAGCTAATAACTGAAATTAGGATGAGTGCTGGAAAGAAGAATTTGGCAAGGAAAACTCTAGTTGATCAACGATTCCTGATCTGAGGCAATTAGTGTGCGCATACTCAAGGTGGCAACCTGCTAAATGTATAAAAAGTACTGAAGTTTGCTCAATCTATGAAGAAAATCGAAGCCAGTTTTTAATTTCACCAATGAAAGATTAGAAAATAAAAATTTCAAGTTTCTTTGGTAGTGCAGATTGATGAAACAAAACCCAGTTTAAAGTTCTATTGTATACATTATGCTGAAATTCTTGGGAAGCTTTTTCAATCATGATCACAAAGCTCCTTGTACAAAACTATAATGCAGGACTTTAAACACAAAAGTCTAAAGAAAACTATACTAAAAAGTTACTGGACAGTTATTTAACAGTAACGGTTATTAATAAAAAGAAATTCAAACATCTGATGAGTTCTATTGATCCCCTCTCCAAACAAAGGTAATAGTAGAATCTTTGCAAAAAAGAAATTGTAGTGAAAAAAAGTCACAATTTAATGAACTATGAGGGTGTAGGATTCTTTCATAAGCCAATAACAGTCCATCCATGTTCAAAGTTACATGTAGTAGTACTGCTGCTGTTTGGTTGACATTTTGTATTTTTATCTAATATATTTCATCATTTGAATAAATTTATACATAATACATTTTTAGTTGAGATGTTGCTTTTTGATGCTAGTCATCTCACATGAACTAATGTTTGATTGTATATGCAAAACATAAATACCTTTTTGCTTATTACTTGGACAAAAATGAAGATGATGTCCCTTAACACTTGCATACTGTAGGACAACTAAGGCTGAGGGCACCAAAATCCAAATCCTAGCTGGGGCCAGCTTGCTTTGGTGTACCTACATCTAAAAAACGGAAAGCTCTAGTAGAGATTCCATAGGTAACTCTAGATTGACTTGCCCTTCTCCACTGCACCTGAGTAACTGGCTTACTTCCTGGAGCTATTCTCAAAGTCAATCGAGTTGTCCTTACCAACAAAAACAAAACAAGGCAAAATTAATGATATTTTGGCAAATCTGCAGCTTCCCTTTTAACAGGGCATTCAATTTTACTAAATTGTTTTTTTAAATATGATAATCAGGCCATGGGAGATAAAAGCTTGCCTTACATTTTTTGTTCTAGCACTAAAGCATACTTACAATATAACAGGAAATGAATGTATACATATGTATTAGGATTTGCAGATCGGAATGAAGCAAGCAGATTTGTTAATCCAAGAGAGGATGACTTAAAGTTACCTGTACTGATAAACTTTTTGTCAAAGAAACAATTCCTTTCATTTTTCTTCTTTTTTCCGTACCTTTATTGATCAATATGGTACAAACATTTTCCTATTTGCTAGTATAGCATTTCAGAAATTAAATTTGGCTATATAACTTACTGTACAGAACACGGGGAGAATAAAAACCAGCAGAAGAGAGAAACAATAATTCTGGCCTCTGGCCGCATACACAGAGGAAATATACAGGGGACAGGGAGAAAAAAAATGGAAAATGTTTCTATTTTTTAAAAAAAAGTTGCCATTGTTACACTTTGGGATACATGGCAAATTTAAATAACCAGATAAGAATTTAATAATAAGTTTTAAAAAGAAGAAAATTGGTTAGTTTTTAATTAGTAAATTAGTTCAAACTCTTATAGATATTGAACATAACTTACTAAAGGGACCTCGTACAGTGGTAATAAATTAACCGGAGAAGCTTAATCAGATTTCTACATAAGCCATTCTTCAGTGAAAACAAAGGTTCTTTGCATCATCTACCGTTATAAGATGGACTATAATGAACCTTCCAGAACTAGGAAAATAAAACAATAAACCATTTTTCTCTGTAGTAAATGAGAATATTTTTACAAAGACGCCTAACAGATCTTTCATTCAGACTAGTTTTATTATAGCTTTTGAAGTAACATAAGGGCAAACATTAATTTTGCCCCTCATTTAGAGTTCATGCCACCGTATGGAGGAGTTCAGGGGTCACTAAGCGGGCGATGAACTGTTAAAGTCTTCAAGTAAATAATGAAACTTATTTTTGTTGGAGGGAGCTCAGGTGAGGAACAGAAAGCTAACAGATGGTTTTGTTTCAGGGCGAATCTTCACATCTGCCAATTTCCCAAATGGAAGGTATATTTTTTTTTAAAAAAGGAAAAAAAAAAAAAAAAAATTACATTCTTCAGTCTTTGTTGGTTCAGGTCTAGGAACTAGAGGTTCATACAAGACTAATAGGCTGTCGGGATGATGTTCTTTTGAAAGTACAGTCGAGTATCAGAGATCCCGAATAGCCAACTTTCTGAAAGAGACGATCATTTGAAGTTTCCGCGAAGAATCAGTGTTTTTGGAGGTCACTACCATGTTCACTGAGCGCTGTGACGGCGACCTCCCACACGTGTTTCGCCACTGTCGATGCAGCCTCAGTCCTATCTGAATGCACTTCAGATTATTCTAACTTTATTCTGCTCTGAAAATACTTCCAAACAAAAGAAAAAAAAAACAATTGTTTTTTATTTTGCATTGTTACAGTCAGCACAAAGTTAAAAGTGGAGATATCACAGGGTGCGCGCTGAACGTGGCATAGTAACTACGGCGGCCATTTATGACCTAAGGAAACTTAGAAAAAATATGGAAATTTTTTGCTGATAGCGAAAATGGTGAAGCGATGGCTCAAAGGAAAAATCTTAGTGAACATGAACTTGTAAGTGTAGATAAATTGACATGCGAGTGGTTCAGATGACAAAGTGAATTAATGGAGACTTAAATGTTGGTTGGCTTCAAAGAGTCAAACGGCGGCATGGCATCCACTACATCAAAATATTGAGGAAAAGGTGTCGGCAGACAATGAAACCAGAGGAATTCTTAAAATATTTTTTTGGAATTAGAGAGAAAAAAATGAACCCAGAACAAAATACGATGGCGATGAGACTGGTTTGTTCTGGTGCTGTGCACTGCACAGGTTGGTAAAAACAATGTTGCAAGAGTAAAGGAAGTGAAAGAGTAACTGTGTGTGTGTGTGGGAATGTGGCAGGCACTCACAAGGGGCTGGATCATGCAGAAAATTATGACAGACTGACAATAGAAAAATTTTGCTACAGAGACCAGCCAGCATTGTAAGGTGAAACTTCCAGAAAATTACATGATCTATCTACTCATGGACAAATGCTCTACCCATCCAGATGGCAAATTATTGACCAAGAACAATATAATTGTTCTGTATGTTTCCCCCAAATGCACTACTCATTCAACTAATGGACCAGGGACTGATAAGAAGTTTAAAGCGCAAATACAGAAAAGAATTTATGAAAAGGATTCATTAAGAAGTACACTATCAAAGACCATCTCGGCTGTGGCATTTTCCTGTAATGCCACGACTCTAACCAGATTCCATCATGCAGAGACACTCACACCTGATTTTGAAGGCTTTTGTCTTTACTGTGAAGATGATGTGCAAACAGCAGCTACAAAACTTTATGATAAGCAAGAGGATGAAACACAAATGGCAAAAGATAAGTGAAAAAAGAAATGGAAGTGGATAAATTGAGATGAAGAGGCCCCAGTCACTTTTCATTGACTGAAGAAGAAATTGTAAATATGGTGACAAGGTCAGAAGAGCAAGAGGGAGAAAGTGAAAACAACAATGAAAAGATGTCAAGAGATACCAGGAGTTGAGAAGGCTGGGGTTAGAGGGATTTCATCAGCCACCAACAAATAGTGAATATCTATCTGGTCCGGGATGTGCTGACAAAAGAATGATCAAAGCAAAAGCAGCAGTTAACATTGTTAATTGTTAGAAATGCTCCAGAAGGCACCAAGATAGAATGTGTGAAAACTCTCTCCCTATTGACTCAGCATAAGTTGATTCCCCAACATCATCCCTAGCCCATGTCGGTGATCAATTAACAACAGGTAAGGAGAAATGACTTCAAGTCTATTTAAATTTATTGTCATCATTTGAAAATAAAGGGAACAATTTCTTTATTTGATTTTCCACATCGGAAAATTCGGCAAGTGAATGTCACTGTTCGTGGGGTACATAGTGGTGTAGCTCACATGAAGACATACATCACATATGTAAAGAAATGTTCACATATGGAGTGTTTCTTTGTTGACATTATAACATTGAGAGTATGAAAATGATGAAATAAGTTAGTATATTTAATTAAATCACTGACTTGAAGACTATGTTGGGTTTCCTTGGACATATGTATGAGACACCGACATTCCAAATCTCTGATACTCTACTATATTGGGAAAATGCTTTGAATAAATTAGAAGAAATATGACATATATTAATTCATTAAAAATGCTTATCTTTAGTGAGGACCGAACTTAGGTACTCTTATCTACATATCATCTGTCATCAGTTCAACCAGTATTATAAGTTTCACCTTGATACCCAAAATCTTTTTTTAAAAGTCAACTAAGATGCTTTTATAATTCTCAGACTGACAGAAAATCAAACATTTTCAGTTAAATATTTTTAAACATTTCTGTTTTTTTTTTAAAAAAAATAGTTATCATATTTTCTGAAAAGGTTTAAAAGATTATATTATACAAATGTAATAATACGCATAACCTTAATGTTACATAAATTAAGATTTGAATAATGAAACCATATACAAGGAAAAAGGAAACTGAGCAGTACATATTACAAGGAAAAAAGTAGATAAAGGTCTGTCTTCTCCAGCTGGTTTTATTCTGAAAACAAAAGCATAATAATCAAAACTACTAAGAGAAATACCAAGACTATTCAGCAGATTTTCTTTTTCTATAGGCTTCTCACCAGTCCTCCAAAATAAAGTACTGGCAGTATGAAGACAAATTCAAAATAATTTATGTAATTATTTCAATATACAGTATATTTAAACTATAAAAAAAAAAAGAGTCTACTAACAGCATACCTGGATATATGCAAACCAAACGGCAGGTTTCATTTTGACAATCATAAAAACAGTTTGTGTTTTGTTTTTGTTTTTTTTAAGAAAGCAAATTTCAAAATGGAATTCATGCAAATTCAAGTTTACAAAAATACATTCCTTCAATCTGAAAACCTACCTTCTTTTTAACTCACGAGGGAGATAAACTGGACACGGAATCGACACATCTATATTCCTTGCCTCGGATTTGCTGAGTCTTAGGGGCAAGTGGAAATTTTCGTTCGCTATATTTTAATACAGTGCTGCTAGTCTGACAACTTGTTCTATCCTGTACCGATGTCTACCCTAAAACTTTCCCATTGCTGGTTTTAAGTACATAAAACCATTTATTCATATGGGAATTCTGTAAACATTCTATCATAAAAAAAAAAAAAAGTGTCAAGACATTCAGTCTGAATTGTTATTTAGATAACTGCTACCCAAACAAATTAAGAAGCCATCAGGAAAACTTTAAAAGTTTCAGAAATCTAACTTCACAGTCCTTTCTATAAGAATTAAATTGCTGGTGTGATCACTAAAGTTGGCATCTTGTCTTGAGTAATTTAATGAAGCTAAATAAAAGGAAATACATTTCCTAACAGTGAAATTGTGCTAATATTAAACAGAGAATTAGGGGGGGTACAGCAGATGGGAAATTGAGATATAAAATAAGAATCTAATCAAATTTATACTGTCAACTGGATAAGACCCCAAACAAACCACAACAAAGAAAAGGGTCCTCATAACCTGGATGTATCTTAGACTGAAAATTTCATTTACATAGAATGGATGTAAAATACGTTCAAATCTCTGCATAGTTCAAAGGAGCAGTGAGCACTTTAAGCTGGGTGAGGGCAGTAAAAAATGGCAAGTTTTCTAGCCGGATAGAGAGAAGACAGGTTTAAGTGAACCAAAACATTTTTCAAGGATTTTGGGACAAGTGTGCAGTGCCAGGCAACAAGGTAGGTTATGAACATATAAAAACTATCGGTAATAGTTCTCTTAACTTGAAACATCACTGGAAAGTGTATACTGCATATTTACATTTTAAGATTATTCAAATCTGGTAAAGGTCCCCGCCAGGTGTGTACAGTTACTGAATAAATTTAGATAATTTCAGCTAAAGTGGTGAGAAAAACTACTTTTAATCAGCTAATACCCTGATTCACATTTGTTCTCATATAGTAGTTAAAGTAATCAACTTTTTAAAATTTTATTTATTTTTAAATGTTTTATCAGAAAAGCAAAGTACACCAAATGTAGCATTCTGGTAATGATGAATTAAAAACAAACAACAACAATACGTGATTCTCATGAGACCTTCGAAGCTATTTTCTTGAATTGCACAAACACACAGTACTATTTTCTTTCTTTTAGGTATATTATAAAACTATTCCTGATTATTGCAGCTGTTAAAAACCTCAGGATCACTTCTACATGCATAATTCAGCCTGAAAACTAGTATTTTTATGAAAAATGACAATGGTACAGAATAGAAGAAAAGTTGAGAGAATTTAGATATATGCATCATTTACTTAAATCTTATACAATCACTTTTACCACAGAAATGTGGTGCACTGGTACAATTTGCTATCAATATGTGCACAAGTAATGAAAAAAAAAAATTTCTTTAAAGTACAAAGCTCTTTGACAGCAGGTGTGCGTTTCCACCTCAATGAATGAGCATCAGTATAAAGAATGTGTAAAAACATGCACTGTCAGCACAGAATCAAAATCAATCACGAAAGACAAGCAACTTGTGATGCATGTGCACATGCATGACTGGCTACTTCTCTTAAATGCACCACAGAACAAGGCCAAACGATGACCCTAATTATAGTGGAGTACTGAATAACTGCAATTATGCCGTAGCTGCTCAGATCAAAAATATGAAACAAGCAAAAATGAGTAAATAGCCTTTGAACTAAAGGGCAGGTTTGTTTTGAGATCTCAATACCTACGGAAAACTCCCAATATTAGTGGTTAGTTAATTAACAATATAAGTATAATCCTGTCAAAACAGATGTTTAGTTTACTGTTACCAACAGTGTTTCTGTGTTAACCACTAATTTCAGCAAGATGGGAGTAGATCAACAAATGGACCAGTCTTGAAGGGCATTCTTCATCAGTGCATTGTAATTTTCTATAATCAATATGCAAGATACATTTTTGCTAACTCCTGTAGTAAGATCCTCCTTGGCCCATCTGAAACTCACAACGTTTTTTTAATCACTATAATTGCATCACGTTCAAAGTTAGCATTCAGAACTCTCGCTAACAGAAATCTTTCGCAGTTTTGGACCACACTTCATCTCCAGTAGAACACTGTCCATAGGAGCATTATTGCAAGCAACACCCATGGCAGCTAGCTCTTCTTCTGTTGGGGGTGGAGGAAGTGGAAATCCCTTTTCCATATCATCTTCAGTCTCCTCTTTTACAGTTTGTGGCACTTCTTGAGGCTGAGTTTGAAGAGCTGAAAATTTTGCATTTAGAGTTTCAATGACACTAGCTCGGCCAGCAGAAAGTTGAAGGTGAGGGTCACTACCAGTTGTTTGGAGGACTGATAGTTTGTCATATTCCACAACAACAGTGGCATGAGGAGGACCTTGTTTAGCATAATGTGATGAAGCATCACCACTGGCAATATCTCTAAGTATCATGGGGTTGGGCTGCGAATATATTATGTTACTAGAAGCCCGTTGCTGGCTTTGACTATGGCTTCTTTTCTGAACTGCTGGTGATCCATGCATTTGCTGAGATGGTGTACTTTGCTTTACAGGTGAACTTCGAATCTTTTGAAGTACAGCTGGTGGTGTTGGAGTAGAAACTGATGAGGTACGCCTCACAGGAGGGGGTGGTTTTGACTGACTGGGGCGCCTTGATCCAGATCCAGCAGGTTGAGAGATAGGAATACCTAGGAAAACAAATGTAAGATTACATAAAATCAAAGAAAAAGCAAGAGAGGAGAAACTTGGATTTAAGTACAGTTGCCTTTTCATATTCAAAACTAGCTTTCCCTTAAAAAGAAATTTAATTGGTATAGACGTCTGATGAAAAACTTATTGCCCTATGAACTTTTAGACTTCACATTTCCGCTTTATGAAAAGTTGGAAGAAAAAAAAGAGAAAGAAAGGAGTCAATAAAAATGTCTGTGAATGTAGGGATTACAAAAAGACAAGCAAATTTGGAGTCACTTGCTGCCAAATTATCAAGTACGGAACATTGTTGTTTGACTACTTTCTTTTTATTAAACCTTATAAAATAATTTACACCACAACTTTGGTTCTTCAAGGAACTGTTTATTCACCTGTTTCAATTTGATGATGATGTGCTAGATAAATAATACTTTTTGTAAGGCAATGTGTCCTACCAAAGTAATTTGGCAAACTGTTGCAGAAAACAACAGAATAAAATTCTTTGTTAGTTCTTGGCTGAGCCACCTTTTCCCAGCATTGAAGCATCAAGATTCTGTATTATGATCTGGTCCAGTAAAGGTGGGGCTGCTCTTAGCTGATGATCCAGATGCTTCCACAGACACTTGATTAGATTCATATGAAAACTTTGAAATACCCAAGAAAGAGGCTGTCAATTTCTAGATTGGTAACATGCAAGGTGTGGCATGTAGTACCATCCTGAATAACACGAGCACTGAATCTCAGTTTGCCACCTTGCTGGTACAATCGGCAGATATATTTTTAAAATGGCAGCTCCTAAAAGAATTGAGACAGCATTCATCAAACACCAGCTGTCTTTCCATCATGCCAGGTTATAATCCATAGCACAGAAAACCCACCTCCATACTTGATCTTTGGCTGAAGACATTGAAGTTAAAGGTTAGGTCTTCTCCAAACCTATGTGACTTCCAGACAAAATTACTGAAACCTGAATTCATTGGGGAAAAGCACATTCTCAG
This sequence comes from Nautilus pompilius, assembly GCA_018389105.1. NCBI lineage: Eukaryota > Metazoa > Mollusca > Cephalopoda > Nautilida > Nautilidae > Nautilus > Nautilus pompilius. The sequence continues at coordinate 369,301 of JACATO010000021.1, read as the reverse complement.
AGGAGCCAGGTCTGACCAGATTAATTATTCATACTAGAGCCATGTTGGTTGAGATGATGTCAGACCATTCTTTGGCTATGTTGGATGTCAGCAAGAGGATGATGATAAATGCAGATGTAGTGAGGTGGTCACCAAGGAGGAAAACAACTGAAATCTATCTTCAATTAAATATTTTGAAAATTTCCATAAACTGTACCAACTATTAGAGATGTTCATTCTCCTGGTTAAAGTACATTTTTACTTGTGCTAAAGCATTTGATTAAACTCATCTTTATGAATAAAGCTTTGGTGCACACGCACAGTGGTGAACAGAAGTTAAGAATGATGGCAGAACTAACAAACTGATGCACAAAATATGTAAAACCAAAAATTCCAGCAAGGTCATTATACTCACAGAAAAGCAATTTCTTGCTCTTTCAACTGACATATACACAAACACAGTCACTGGTAAATATTTTATGGCAACAGAAGTTTAAAAACGAATATAACAAACAAAATTTTGTCACAAAAGCCAGATTTTTAGAGATTACAAGAGATAAATAGATAAAGAAAGTATTAACATTTGGTAGCATAGTCATAATCATCAATTAAAGCCTGAAACTGCCTATGTATGGAGTCCACAAGTTGACTCTGATCCAAATTTTTTGACTTCATGTTAATAACCCAGAGATTCTCTATTGGATTCAAATCAGTGTTTTGAACCAGCCATTTTAGAAGTGGAATTTTCTGATCTGTCAGATACTGCTTGATGATGGCACCTGAATGTTTCAGATCGTTATCATGTTGGCAAATCCAGTTGGAGGTGGCGGCAGTCCTCAGTATACTAGACAAAATTTCCAGTTAAACAAACCAATCCATTATTTCCTGGATATGATGAATAAGCCCTGTCCCTTTTTGGGAGAAACAGCCCCATACCATAATGGACCAACTCCTACCTTTTATAGCTAGTATGGTAAACTTATGATGGAATGTTTTACCAAATCTTTGTTGCAAACAAGTATGACCATCCGATCCAAACCGCTAGAACTGCAATTCATCAAAACAGAGCTCCCTGGCCCATAGAGGTTGGGCCCATAAATTCTTCAAGGAAACAAAGGGTTTCTTGGCAACATGACCCATTAATTCCAAATCGTAAAACTCTCTGGACAATTATTGTAAACAAATGTAGACTTTCCAGTCAATGAACATCTTGTGTCAGTCCATTTCAGAAAGACAGCTGATTTTCCAATCAGTCCAAGTGCCAGGTTTTTGGGGTCTGCCACCTCTATGGCATTCAATGTAGTCACCCATTTGTTCATACAACTTCCAGGCCAGATGACAAGACATTTTACTGCACACGACCTGCTCAGCAATCTTGGAATATGAGAATTTATCCTTGCACAACTCCACAATCTGAGTGTTTTATCAGACTTAAACTGACATTTTTTTTACCCACTGTAAAATAAATTCATGCATCAGAATCAGTTTACTATATTCTATTGATTTTCTGAAGAAGCCACACAGCTAGTTCATGTTAGCATCCTTAAACTTTTGTCCCCATTAAATTTTTTCCCAGTGTAAGAAAAGCAAGCACATACAAACTATTTACTACTGATCATGTCGATGTACATGTCATCAAAAGAACAAGAAATTGCTTTTCTATCAGAGCAATGTCCACGACAAAATGTTTTACGTGTCACTTCATGTTCTGTCATTGTTTTTAAACATTTGTCCGCCACTGTACATATCTATAAAATGAGAAGAAGAAAAAATCCTTGGTGCATAATGCTTTACATTTGTTCATAGTCTGTGTTTCGACATTAATGTAGCAACATCAGGAGTGGAGAAACTGTTTTCAGACAGAAAGTTTTCTATATATCTGAAATAAACATAAACTGAAAGCAATTCCGCTTTAAGTTTGGTTCTGATGCTGCTCATTCCATTGTGGAAGCAATGCCATTTTATTATAAAAAGAAAAAAATTAAAATGCTGCGAAATATTCCTATAATAAACCAGATCAGTTTCGTGTCTACATCAAAATAACGCTGGCACAATGACAAGACATGCCAGTGTTTACTGAACAGCCAGCCATTACTGCAGAAATCCATTCAGTCATCTAATACTTTCTCAAGACATGCAAACAGGGAGAAGAGTACAAGCAAACTAGCCAACAACTTATGTAAAGGATGCAAGCTTCAAACCAGACACACCTGCAGTTGAGGCAGGTCTTTTAGATGCCACAGTGGCCTTGTAGGAACACATGTCACTGTTGAGGGGTATTGTGAAGTATTTGTCACTGTCACTGGTGCCTTCTGTAGGAGTTAAATCAATGTCTGCAAACAAACAGGAATTGGACAAAATCAGGCAGATTTCAGCATGCAGGTGAAGGCTGCTACATTCAACACTAATCCCATTTTCCTGGTGATTCGTTACTTAGCATCAAATATCTTTTGGAGAGGATGGATCGTTTAATAAAAGATAATGATATAAAGTAAAACCTAAGATTCTTTGATTTATAGTACAATATAAGGGAGAGAGAGAACTGAACCAGTGTTTCATTTTCAGCTAATTAAATGGTTACAAAGTTAACGATCATTATCAGCACCCCGTTCTAAATAGTTTTTGTTAGACATTTAACTGTAATGGTGTGAATACCAAGGTGACTGCTGACATAAACACTTCACAAGTTCAACTTTATAAATAAAACTGATCAAAGATCCCTCATCCAATCTTTTTATATGTATGTATATACTGCAGTATTATTGGGAAAAAACTACTACAATTACGTTCACAAGAAAATCCATAAATTTTAATCAAATAAAAAAAAAAAAAAGATAATTTTGAATTCAGGTGCAACCTTCATGTATCTTTATACATAAATAAATACACTATGTAATCAAACAGCCATAAGATATAAACAATTTTTGTTGGTAAAAAGAAAAATATATTTTTGAAAAATAAAATAAAAATTCTAAACACTTAGTTTGTCTAAAGAATAATGTGGTGATTAAATAAGATTTTTTTTGGATAATTTTAGCCAGATGCATAAGAAAAAACCTTAAACAGTAACATAAGCCAAAGCCTAACCTAACCTTAGAGTAAAACTGATATATATTTTTTTCAGATTAGTGGCCCTGTGTGTAGGCTTATCCCTTGCAAGCAGCAACAAAATTAATGAATAATAGTTTGAAATTGTAAAACCAAAGGAAAATCTTTTAAATAATCTTCTGAAAACATTTAATGGAACTGTACTGTTTGCATAACAATCAATAACATTTTTACTGTGCTAATATAATCCTAAATTCATCCCATTTAAAAATTGATGTTAACAAAGTTAAACTACCTGGGCAAATATATGGCTAAAAGAACTGTTGTTTACATACAATTTTAATTTTTACCAATAATGATATAAATGATTTTAATGTTAAAAGTTTATTTTTATGATGATGACAATGAATTCTATACATTCTTATGTCTGACTTTAAAACAATTTAAACAACAGAAGTGAAAAAATGTATAAGTGTGTATGGAATTTACTTACATTACATGCATAGGGTGATGGATTGGTAAACTTGACTTGAGGGAGGAAGAGGTGCATACAGGAATGAGGTGATAGTGTTAAACTATAAAACAAACAACAAACCCTGGCAACAACAGCCATTACCTCACAAACTCAAACATTATCCACAACTATATCATGCAACTACACTACATCATGCGTACAAGGTAATTAGAAACGACGACAAAGTTATCAAGTAGGCAACATAACAAACACACAAAGAAATCTCTGAAACAAACTTTGCAGACAACAAAAAGTTCTTCAAAACCCTTTAAAAAAAAACACAAACAAAAACTGTAACATGTTGATTTCTTACTGAATAAGGTAGGAATATTTCACAGTTCACCAGGAAAGAAAGATACAAAACCTGATCAGTTTAGCAAAAGCCATATGTTTTAAACTGCTGAGAGAAATGAAAAAACATTTCAAGGTGACAAAAGATGGCACTAATTTTATTCAGAAAACATGAAATAAAATTAGTTCCAGAAAGAAAAGGAGAGAGAAAAAAATAGATACTACAGGGAACCATATGCTTCCTGTTTTTAGTGTAATCCTATGAGAATTTACTTTGAATTAATAATAACTTGATCATCTGTCAAAATGGTTTACATAAACATTTAGAATCTTTACTGCTTCTAGGAATTTACAATTTATTTACCACTTTCATTTATTAACATACAAAATTTGTTTAAAATATAAAAATGACAAAAATTAGGATGATTTTTTTTTTAAAAAATGTGAAAAATAAAGTATTGACTTTCATTTCACATTTACTTTTTATAGGAATTATTTCTAAACATAATGCAACACTCAGTCTTGTGCAAACTAATGTGAAAGGATTAAAATCTCACTTATAGTCAAACAGGACGTAGTATGAAATATGACAGACTTTCATCTCAATAAGTTTGAGAAAAATGTTTTGGCGGCGAGTCCTCCAAATTTCCACACATTTTAAATTTCAGAATCACAAAACCAGACTTGTTTTGAAAACTAGTACAATCTAATTTTCTCAGCCTCACTTTGCAGATTGCCCACAAATTCTCTATTTGGTTAAGATCAGAAGTGATGTGGTAGAGTGTAAGATCCTGCTGGAACAATCCACTGTAGTCTGGATAGAGTGTAGTCAATTTATGAACCACTTCTCTCTAGGATGTGAATGTACTTCTTTCTCACTGTTCATCATGCCTTTCACTGTAATAAACAAAACATGCCTATGACAAGAGAAACACTCCAGAAAATCTTATCTGGATGTTTCACACACTGATAGATATGGAGCAGCAGGTGAGTGCTTTTCTCCTTGCCCACCAAACATACTGGCTTCTTCGTTGACCTTGCACTTAAAAATGATCTTAACCAGAAAACGGCATTTTCCTCCAATCTTCTTCCATTTCTGACTTGTATCTTTTAGCCCAGTCCAACTGTTTTCTCTTCATTTTGGTGGTAAACAGTTGCTTCTTCAAAGACTTTCTGACTTGTCATCCACCTTCCAAAAGACTTTGACATACAGTCAGTGGGGGTAGGTTAGTGCTAGCAGCATCGAATTCTTTTTTTCAGCACATCACTGGTCTTCCAAGAATCCAGTTTACTCTTTCACTTTCATTCACATCTTCCTTTTCATTTTGGAAACATTGTGCCAGTCTCAAGTTTTTTCTTCACTGTAGCTCTGAGACACTGATGTGTTACAACCTTGCTTCTTTATCTTGATGCTACATCCATATTCAAAAGTAGGGGAGTTCAAAGAGAGAATGAAGAGTTGTTGAAAGAGAAGGGCTCATAGCGGACAAATGTATGGGGCAATTTCAAGAGAGATGATACAATTACATAGCACTATGATGCATTGTCTTTACTTAAGCTTATAGAGAAAAAAAGCTGTATGGTGAAAGATGTTTAAAAATTGGTGTTTACATTAATTTTCACAAGACTGTACATGATTATTAATCTATAAACTTCATGGAAACTTTTGCATAAAGTAACTTAAAAAGAATTAAATAAACAAACAAATACAAACAACCCCGCCAATCCACGCTCTACTGAAAAACAAACTGGGTCTCTTGATAACTAAGAAATAGTTAGTCTGATGTCATCATCTTTAAGTCTTTGGCCTAAAATAAGCCATAACAAATGTAAAAAAAAGGGGGAGGGTTGGTGGACAATGAATGAATAAGATCCAGAAAGCAGGTGAAAAAAAAAGCTATTGTAATTTCCAGGTTATAAGACGAGACTTTTGTTTTACCAGAAATCTGGGCATTGTCATATAAATCCAAATCAACTTATACATGGATTAACTTGAAATTTCTCAATATTGACAAACAAAAAAAAAAGAAAAAAAGGGAGGGTGCTAACCCTGAAAATTTGGCTGTAAAGTTCATATGAAATTATTTGGTGAACACCAGCTTTTTTTTCAGTAGGACCAGTGTTCATTGTTCATTAATGCATGCATAATTAACCAACTTATAACAAAACAAGCCATTGTGATCTTGATTGTTAGTATAAAAACCCCTTTTCATTTTCAAAATGCCATTTGTTACATCGCTTAAATTCTACACAGCAGACTTTAAAATGGAAGTCGTAAAATTTGCCAAGGAAAATGGAGGAAATTTGGCATGGCTGCTCACCATACATATAGTATCAGTGAAAAATGTGTCTGGGAATGGTGCAAGTCAAAGGATGCTCTGCGTATGAAAAAGAAAACTAAGGCAGCAAATCGCAGGTGTACACACCTTGATGGGAAACACTGACCACAGGCTAGAAGAGTATATATTATCACAGTGTGCCGTGGACTTACCACTGTTCAAGGGAGACTAAAAGTGAAACAAATCACTGCTGAGTTGGGAGTGGAGAACTTGTGTCCATCATGATGTTTCTATTTTAAACACGTAGAAAAAGACTCTGTATCAGACAGTGTACGATCATATCACAGAAACTTCCTAAAGACTTCAAAGAGAAGTTGATCATTTCAAAAGAACTCATTAATATTCATAAAAATGTAAGTACTGCATATGCTGTTCTTTTGCTTTCTGTTTTGCAAGTCTTCATGCAGTGTTCTGACTAGTTTTATCTTATCCAGGTTGGCTTATTTATGAATGAAGTTAAGAAAAATGGGAAATTTAGCCAATTTGTCTTATAACCCACAGTATCTTAAAACTTGGAAATTACGGTGTTTTATCATAACTTGTCATGCAATTACATCTGATCTACAAAACAATCATGTCAGTCTAAAGGTAAGTAACTCTTAATATAACTGAACTATCTACAATGTGATATCATTCGTTACATTAAAAAAACACCATCAAAGACAGTAACTGTTTAAAAATGCGCAAGCTACAGAAAACAAAAAGTAAAATAACATGTATAACATTTAGAGAGTTTTATTATCAGGTCCGACGTTTGAATTATAAACTGGAATAAACTATTCAAGTGTAAAATTACTTAATGAAGACATGAAAGGACAAAAGCTGATATAAAAAACAAAAAAGTCAAGTGTTGAATGCAGTTATAATATTATACGCTTAGTAATTGTAGCAGCATTGCAAAGAATAAAGCAGTTAACTATATTTAAAGATTTTACATTCATATTTCCATTGGTAAAACTAGAGAGATGCATGAAATATGAATTGTTTGCTTTAACTGAATTTGCAACACTGCAAAAATAGTATGAGAATTTTATAAGAAATCTTTTGAAGAATCAGCATATCTCTAGAGACTTGAGAAACATTCAAAGTAAAAACGAAGAGAAGATGCTGAAAAATTGTCTGCAGGAGTCCAGAATGGAATGTTCTATGCCTGTAAGTCAAAGCAGACATCATTTCAGAAGACCATAGAAGAAGTTTTACCACTTCCCTGCCCACTGCTAAACCAGAGTAAAACATTAAATCTTTGATGCAAACATAAGTTAACGTCAGATGATCTTGAAATAGAAATAATCTGCACTATAGAAATTTTTTTAAAGTCGGCTAAGCTTTGTGCTTAATGTTAAAAAAACAACAAACAGAATGGATGGTGAAGAAAAGGTCATATATTTCATCATCACTGTTCTGATGATCTATCAGCAGACTTCTCTAGAATGCATGCACAGGGATATCATCCTATTGAGGAAAAGAGTAGATACTGTGAAAATCTCACCCAGATAGGAATGGGAGGCAGGAAGGGAAGAAGGAATTACTGGTCATGCTGTTGGAAAAGAAACAACGTGAGTAGATGTTAGTTTTAAGTAACTATTACCTCCTGATGCAATGGTGTCCTCAGAACTGGCAGGAGTGCTGTTCATTGTGCCATAGCCACTAGAACACTGCAGTGATGATCGGCTTGCATTGCTACTTGGCTCTTCATAAGCAGACTCCAGTGCTGCAGTGCTGGCCTCAAGTTCCTTAATGGCCTTGGCTAATTCCAAGTTCTGTTGCATCTGACAAAGGGAACAACAATAATTAGCTAGTTCAGCAGTAAAAAATCTGAAAAGGTTAATATACATTTAGGAAAAAATAAAAGCTATACTTCCCAACAAATGAGAAAAATAAAGTCAGAATCCTTCAAGTGTCTTCTAATGTTCTTTTAATAATTGTACAATATTACAATATGAAGACTCAGCAATCCTTCTGATTATGGAATATTTGTAGATTATAATACCTATGTGTGTGTGGAACAGCATCAAACTTCATAGTCAACTGCAAAAAACTAAATGTATAAACAACAATTTGATGCATACTATTGTAGAATTTTAACTTTAAAAAATTCCTCTCAGGCATAAGTTACAAATATATATACACACATATACACAGGTATTTATTAATTAACGAATAGGCTGTTGATAAAAGAGAACATTAAAAATACTAAATGACTTTTAGTTACTGCCCTTTAAATACATCTGTTTAAAAATCAGACCCAAGCAGATCAGATCCAAATTTACAGAAATTCAAAACAAACAGACCAAAACACCTCCCAGAAGATGACTTTCGAATAGATTTATTCAATTATCTCCTCATGCAAACAATTAGTATCTATGTTAGCTATACACTTTTTATGGCAACGCTGTAATGAGAAACACAAAATTGTTTCACCGAAAGGAGAATGGTCCTTTTTCCTGTTTCTTAATTTGATTGCACTACATATCTGCTACTTGGTGATGTGGAATTAAAATTTTGTAACCTTAATAAAAAGCATAACATTTTCATTTATTTAATTGTTTACAAAGAGAGTCTTCCCAACTTCCATTAAAAACTTTTTTGGACTCAATCATTGAATAATTATTTTAAAGCAAGCTAATAAGCAGTGAAAGAATTAGGTGTACTTTAAAAAACTGCTGTATTTGCTGGTTATACAGGGGATGAACATTGTTATTAGATCTATCCTGAGCACAAGCTCACGATGAGAACCGAGAACACGGGTTGGGTGGGGCAACTGGAAGCGATGGCCTGAGACACTTAGAAAGAATCTGGCCACCATAACAAAGAAATCCATTAGAACTCTTCTAATCAAAAGCAGGAAAACACCGATGCAGAACAAGTTGGTTCGGCTAAGGCACCAGAGAGACCCCGGACGAAACTAAATTATAATCACTTTGATAAGTAGGCGCACTATACTAGTCCACTACCTAATGTAGAGTACTATCAAAAAGAAAAGTGAAGTTTTTGCATGTAGCTTTTAACGATGAGAGTACCATAGCAATTGCCAAGAGTGTATGCATGATATAGTTAAAAAAAACACCAACCACATTTTTAAAAAGTGACTGAAATCTCATTGTTGGATGCCTAATGCAAATGAGATGTACTTTATTCTTTTCCAACTGTTTGCTACTGCTCTTGCTTTTATCTAGTACTCTATCTTTACACAAACCATCGAAAGTCATCCACCAAACATTATAAAATAGAATCAAGGTAAAACAGAAGAAAAACCATTACCATCAGTAAAAGAACCAAAATAAATAATTTTTTTTTTCAGTTAAAATGTCGATGAAAGAACGTATTTACAACTTTTATATTCCATGTGTAATATCCCATATTGAGATGCATATACTCATACATACATACATACATACATACATACATACATACATACAACGGAATAACTCATTGTTATTATCTAAGAAAATCATATAATATAGAAAATTAAAGCAAATAATACATACATATAAATTGTTAGCATGAAATATAGTACTTAATCAGCACATAAAACACTAAACTCTAGTCCCAGGCCATCAAAAAATGTTAATCACAAAACTTGTGCAATTTTCAGCACTGGGTTTTTTAATGTGTACTTTGGGCAAAGTCTGCCACAGACCTTGATAGTGCTAATTCTGATAAAGAAAACCAGTGGAGACAAAGAAGAGAGAGAAAGATCTGCTGAGCTTTTAGGAATGCAGTGAAGAAAGATATAAATTCCAAGAATGCAATTCAGTTGCTCCTTAAACATTCAGTTGTTCAAAAGATAAAAATAAAATTCAGTTCTTCTCTAAGTTACTATTCCAAAACAAAAGCACATCTATTTTATCAATGCCACCTTCATTAAATTTTAAAAATTTGTCAAAATTCAAATCAAAGAAAAGCACTGCATGTTTTCAGGAAAGTGCACAAAAATGCCGTCAATGTTCATTGTCTCCCTTTATGACCAGAATAAATTAAAGACTTTTTAAAAATAAACCAAAAAATGTCCAATGAAAGCAGGACTAAAAACACTAGCTTAATATAAAAATAATCAAAGGATTTATCACAAACTTTTATTATCAACGGGTTTTAAGAAATTATTTAAAAATAAGACAGAAACTTCATGAATAAATTTCAATTCCGAAATTGTCACACTACATGGAGAAAAATTTACATACAGAAAAAAAAAAAAACCAATTAAATAAAATTTTTTTCTTTTACCCAACTATGAAATGTGTTTAGCCTGGGTGAAACAGAGCTGGTGCCTTGGTGATATTGTGGCAAAATTATTAAAATTAATGTATTCTTCTTGGGTTTCTGAAATACCACTATACAATGAACCAAATTACACCTCAAAATTCACTAAGGCAGTTGTAGCTACTAAACTGATCCATTGTATCATAGTATTATATTATAGTATTGAAATATTTAGAGATATTCCAGCACATTTTTCTTTTTTTTTACAGTAGTAGCTGTATTAGAAAGCTCAATGACTAACATTCTAAACAATAAGATGTTCAAAAACAAAGAACTATTTGCTTAGTACAAATAAGAGTGAACAGAACTGAGACAATTTCAGGAATTGTTTTGCTTATACAAGAATATTACAAGCCAACCTAGAATGTTTCAACAGAAAGGTTAATAAAACAATACTTTTTTTAAAAATCCTGTTAAAGCCATACAAATAATCTTATGTTCTTTTGGATTTTTTCCCCTTTAACTCTAAAACAACCAAGGGAAACCACCTGCATATTTTTAATTTGAAGCTAACACAAGTACAGTAAATTTTAACAAAATAATAGATGTGGATGTTTTCAAAAGAGATATCTTCTCTATGAAATGAGTTAACAGTGGAAAAAGTTGTCAACATGGCTTTATTTCCAACATAAACAATTCATTGTAATTGCAGCAGAGAGTTGCCTAGATAATAAGGGAAAAAAAAACAAACTGATATGAATATTTTAAAGTGATAGGTTACTAATTAGTCCTTCCAACCAACCAACTAACTAATTAAAAATTATGTTCCCACCAAATTTGTGAGTTTAATTCATTCTCTCTCTAAATTCCTAATACAAACAATCAAATAACTTCTCTTTGGGCTACTGGAGTAGTATGCAATGCAGCAAAAATATACAAAGTAAATAAATATAAAGCAAAAAAAAAAAAAGGGCATAACAAAATAAAATTTGAAGTACTTTTAATATTTTTATGTCAACCATTTAACTAAAAAAGTCGTAAGAACTGCATACTTATGATTTCAACTGCTGAATGTCTCTATTGTAAAAGAAATATTTTCATTAGTTGCTGATATTTATTGTAATTTGAATTTTAAAAAGCAAAGAAAGAAATCATACCAATGGAGGACTTTCATAACTTACAAGAAAACCGAGAAACATTGCCATCTACAGAAGAGGAGACTGGACATCCCTGATTGTAGCTTGTGATTGAATAAATGTAATTAATCCCAATTATCTCTAATATTTGAATCACTAGAATCTATAAATATATTTCGGAGAAGGGGGCATGAAGCAACATTATTTTCAATGTTAAATCCATTGAAAAGCAACATCAGTCAATTTTTTTCCCTCATACTTTAGTGATGGCATTAACTAAGAGAAACAATAAAAATGGGAAACTGCAAGCTAGGATGATGTGTTCTGAGTTTGCTGCCATCCTGCATATCCATAGACTGACTATAAAGAGATACTGACACTGATTTCACAAAACTGGAAGCACCAGAGAGACCAAGATCTGTCTACCAGTACCATCTTAACAGCACTACAAACCTTGAGATACACCAGATATCTAAACAGACTGTCTGGCCCTGTCAATGTGTGTGCATCTAAATTTTGATTCAAGTGGGCACATGGTAGGATATTTCAACAAGACAGCGTTTGACTTCAAAATGCAAGAGTATCCCAAAATATTCTGAATATTGCCAACATCAATGAGCTACTCTGGCCATTTTGCTCTCCAGACCTTAAACCTCATCAAACACCCTTGGGGTCAGCTTGATCATCATACATCACCAGCAGGTGCCCCAGCCACAGTATAAACTTCTTCAGGCCTAAGAGAAAGTGAAGAAACGTCTAGGGTCAATAAATTAGTCTGCAATCATACACGCAAAGTACTAGACCCCAAACCACCCTCCAACCTCAGATTTCTATAGCATTGCTGCAATAAGTTCATCTGTTGTAAGTTTATTATTATCATCAACTAACAACAGATGGTAACATCTGTGCAAATTTATAAAGGCAGGTGTCAGTAAATAAATTCATCAGAACTTTTTTTTAAAAATAGCATATCTTGTTTTGACTTATCTACTGTCACCAGTCCCTGAAGACGGTACTGACTAGACATTCAGCACTTGGACCTCATCGTGTAAGACGATTTTCCATAAAAAAAAGACAAAACAAACAAAAACCTATTTCTTATTTCATTCCCCTGAAGCATGTTTGTTGAACCTAGGATACATACATGTATACGTACCAAATGTGGTCATTACCCATACTCGTGTTAAACAACTGACAGGCAATTAAAATAAACCAGCAGCATATTGTTTGGAAGCATGCAAATAAAAATGGCCCCACAGCAAAAGTAGCAGCAGCAAAAGCAAAAGGCAACAGTATATAAAAGGACACAAGGAAAAGGTCCTTGCCTGATCAGAGCTCTTCTGGCTCATTGAGTCAGAATCAGTGTCATAGTCACTGTGCAGAGCGGCTGTACAATTTTCTAAGTCCCTGATAGCTTCCTGAATGTCCAGTAAATCCAACAATGACTGATGTACATGGATGACAAATGCAAAGAGAAAGGCAGAAGATTGGAAAACCAGTGTTATTTTAAACAAACAAGGGGAGGTCATAGGTATTGCTTACAATTTTAATTTAAAGTGGGTTTAATAAAAGCATTCCAGCTAGGAGGAAAAAAGGTTTTAATAACGTGCACAGAGTATTTAAATGAAGCTAATATTCAAATACATGCAACAAATTTGACAAAATCTAGGCAAGCATGCGAAATGAATGTAACAGTGTTATTTGTTATTCATCAGTCAGAAAACCTACTGTGAACAAGAACAAACGTATTTAACACACAAAAGTATATATAGATAAATATAAAAAAAGCTACACTGTATGTACAGAAGTGGTGAAACACTTATGCCTAAAACTTAAGCATTTTTAAAGATTTTAAATATTCATGTATTCAAAGGACTCTACTATGGTAAGGAAATTATTTTTCACTTCCTGAAAAATTACTTTTAAACTAATGATGCATATATTTAATTTAGGCAAATTGGTTTCATCCTATACATTAATGTTGTGAATAAAGAAAAAACCCACCACATCACACAATTATAAGTGGGCTAAAAAAGTAATAATTTTGTGTATTGTTTTCATTCATATGTAAATTTTACTTAATTATCTAAATCTTTCTGCAACTTTCTGAGAAAGAGAATAAATAGCTATATCATCTTTGTTTTCATTTAATGTATTTAAAAAAAAAAACCCTGCAAGATTTATTATTAGTTGTTTCTTTGGTTTTTTTTAAAATTGAAAACCAATTTTCTAATGCTAGAAGATTTCAAATTAAATTCAGAAAGCAAACTTATTTTAAGGTGTCTTTAAATGGAATCATGCTCATTAGCATTATCATCACCCAATCAAAAGGTTTTCCAAGATTAAAAGTTACAATTAAATTTATTTTAGGTTATGAGAGAATCTATCTAATTAACAATCCAGCTGCTATGAAGACAATGGAAAATAAGTTAGTATTCATTCATAGGACTATTTGTCTTTACCAATGATACCAAAACAATTACTTTTTTAATTGCATCCAGTTCAAATTTGTTTGCCATTACTAGGAAATTATCTTAAAATTAATCTGAATCAGAGAATTTGAAAATACCAGTTTTATAAAAGTTTTTCCTCCAATAAAACAAAAATGAACTTGCATTCTCCTGCCATGCTTTTCCTTTTTTCACAATTCAAATAATATAAATTATGCTAAAGCTTGACATATATATATCAGTCATGAGACATAGCTCATCAAATGCTGGAAAAGAAAAAAATCAGTTCAAAGTGGATAATATACTGCAGGATCTTCATAAATTTCAGTGACGATACTTAGTTTTAATGGAATTTTCTATATGCATTTCAAAGCAAACATTGGACAATTTCACCACTAACTTACATAGCAGAGTGACTTACAAGCTCACCATCATTTTCTTGTGTGTGTATTACTTAACAGTAGATATTAAATGAAAAGTGATGAGTATAAGATTATGAAAGCTATGGGCACACAATGAAAAAGGTTATTGTTGCGGAATTTTCGAAGAAGGCAAGTCACAACATATGGAATCAAAATCTTCAGACTCTTCTGAAATCTTCATAGTCATGACTTAAAACAGCAACAACAACAAATTTTATTTCTTGCTTCCTCATCCCAAAACAGAATCAATAACAAAATTATCCAACCACTTCAAAAACACAAACGTACACTTACATCAGATCCACTACACTGACAATGTCAGTGAAGATGATCTTTATGCAAAACGATACTTTTTTAAAATGCAAGTTGCTTCACCAAATGGTAAATTGTAACCATATGATATGTATCATGTGGCAACATCTGGCAAAAGATCTTAGTGATCATCAGAAAATCTAAATATTCATTTGAACAAATAGTGAACAAGAGGGCACAACTTGGGAGAATGTAAGAACACAGACCATGAGCTTTGGAAACAGAAAACCCCATAACTACTCTCTTGTGAAAGTACTTTGTTTTGTTACATTCTCTCTCTTCCATGTCCTGGATGTCATTCACATTTAAAACTTTCTATGCAATTTAAAATGCTTCAGAATCTTATCCCCAAACACATAGTCCACAGGAGTGTTTACACTACCTTAAAGAGAACTATAATATGGCCCATCCCTAGCCTATGTTCAGCGTTGTTAGGTTATTTACCTTAATATGTCTAGTCATTGTACACTGAACCTCACAACACGAGTATTTGAGATCAATAGTACATGACCAAGACTAAGCAGCTATCAAAGTATATTAATATAAAGATTTGGTTCTGCTTGTTTTAACAGACAATAACAGCTGCGCCCATATAGAAATTTACAGTCACTAAAAAGTACTAGTAAAATCAATAAACCAAAACTGTTTTGTATTTGGCCTGATAAACTTATACAATAAACAAACAACAAACCCAAGCTAATAGTGAAGTTAAAACGAGGCCACTGCTGCAGAGGATGATCAAAAAAACCAGTGGTAATGATGAAACTAGTGCTTCACTGGTTGAAGAAATGAGCATTCCTACGAGTGCAAGTCAGTAATCCTTACATAGGATTTCAGACTAACTGTAGAAATAAACTGAACAACAAATTTATTGTTTGTTTAAAACATAAGAACGAATGACGAACTTTCTTCTCTAATGAAAGGTAGATGAGCAGATAAAGACCACTATGTTTGACACTGAGTTTTCAGGAAATTCTCTGTTAGTCTGTAGTTCATTGGAAGTATTTTATTTAGAAAAACTAGCAAGCACTATAAACCTGCTTGCTAATTAAGTAAACTGACAGCTCTGATCAAACAAGTTTCTTGAAGTTGATAAATGCAACTGAAGGCGATTTGACAAAGATAAACGGATCTATAAACTTTCCTAAACTTGTCTTAGCCATTTCCCTTCCACTCTTGGTTAGACAAATTCTTTGTGCAGTGGTGGCTAAACTACACGTATCACTTAAAATAATTGTTTTTTTACAAACAAAATTCTAAAGCATTTATTTTCTATTTATCCATTTTTATTGTTAAAATAATGTACGTTAATCAAAACAATATTCCAAAGTGTGCATTTATTGAATACTGATGTCTTTCCCCGTAGCTGCATCTCCACAAGAAATTACCACACAGATGTTTAGTAGAGAAGCTCTACAAATATCAAAACAATTCTTAATTGACTTTATTATGTTAATGTTAATACATGAGGGATGAAAAATTTTGAACATCACTGTATTTGAAGGAAAAAAACCGGCTCACATGGATAATAGGCTAAAATCTTATTACAGATGTTGGTTGGTTATATTTTTAACAGCAGCAACATGAAGGTGAAATGATGCTTCATTGATTTCAGTAAAAACTTGAAGAAAACTCTTTGTCAAGAACAACGTCTGACCCGTTCACTAATAATTTGTTTACAATGGTTGGAGTTTAAGGGTTACAGAGTATATGGATACCTGCTAATGACCAAAAAAAAAAAAAAATTAAATCCACTAGCTCACCTGAGTAGCAAACAACGAGGTACTACTCATCCAAGCAAAAAACAATTGATAAGCAGACACAGCTTCAGCAACAGGCAAGAAATGATTGATGTCTAATACTGAATAAATAAAGGCACGCAGATAGAAAAATGACCAGGCATGTGAAGTTCTCTCTCTATATGCTGTGCAGTGAAAGAAAAATTTGAGTCAATGCATTAAACATTAACACAGGTTTAGATATCATGCTTAAGTCTTAAGACAAAAATACAACCTGAGATGACCCCATGGGGGACTGGTTTTGAGTCAGCAGCTTTGACCCTCGTTCCTTCTGCTGCTCTTGTTTTCTCTGTTTCTCTGCGGCCATGTGAGCAAGATCCGTCATATTAACATAAGTAGGTTGTTGACCACCTGTAAAACACCAGCACAGTTTGGAAATGAGAAAAGACAGACATTTCTGGTGAAAGCGTACACAAATTCAGACCTGCTACCACATTTATTCCAAGCTTAAATGTTTAGCAAAGGTGGTGTTATTTTAATGTTGACGATCACATATCATGCTACGTCCAACATAGAACAAAGTATCAAACATTACTCTACATGTAAGATGTTTTTAAAACCAACCTTAGATTGAATCCAGCTAGACGTGGCAAATAGAAAGAACTAATGATAATCTCTTCTTGCTTTGAAAAGTCTTTGCTAGTTTTCATTTTATTTGAAGCCTCTACTCACCACTAATCGAGTTTATAGTAGAGCTCTTTTAGGTTTATACTGAAATTAGGATGATTTAACACAAACTGTATTGAAACACTTCACCACTGGTATTAGTCATTATGACGACCAAACACACACACATTCTCTCTGGCTCTCTTATGTATCTGCCATAATAATGTGAACACCATAAGTTTCACACATGTACAGTTACTATTCTGGAATGTATACAGGATAACTGTTCAATTTTGTAGACATCAAGACACGGAATCAATTGAATTATCAAAGATGCCCTGGGTCCAGGTTTTCTCGTAAACTTTGCATGTATTCCAAGTACTGCTGTAGACTGATCTTAGTTGTATATCAAGATGCTCCAAGAGACATTCGAAAGGATTTGTATCCAGACTTAATGGAAGTCCATGAAAGCAAATACGGGTTTTTCCTTGCCTTCCAAGATGCAGTCAAAAATCTGTTTATCAAAAGAGCCAAGGAGAATCCCAAAAGGCAGATAAGTAACTGATGGAATTTAGATTTAGTTTATTAATTACAAATTACACTCCTTTATTTGTTGGTATTATCATCTTTGAGTTTGAGGAACACACGCACACGAGGTATAATCAAGAAGTTCCCCAAGCTAAATTTATTATGGTAATCAGGGTATTCTTCATTTAGAAGAGAAAAAAATAATCACATAGTGTCAAGTCTGGTGAACATACAATAACTGGAAGGCAACATATGCTAATGTACTAGTCATGATGCAACATCCGTGTTTTGGATTTCCACTTGTCTGGAAACTGCTTCTTGTAGGTGTTGCAAAACAGTTACATAAAATGACTTGTTCACTGACTGACCATTTAGGGAAAATTCAAAGTGCACTAATCCTTCATAGTCAGCACTGTCTTCATTTTCAGTCTCACATGTCTTGTTCTTTTTTTTTTTTTTAATCTTGGTGTCTTTCACTAGTAAAATTGGCACTTGGTTTCAGGATCATCTACTGTTTGCAGATCCTGCAGGCTTCTCTATCTATAATGTGATCAGAAGGAAAATGATGATGCAATCCATGGTCAGGCATTGCATCAGCACAACTAGAAGTGTTTGGATATTAAACATAAAATTTCATCTACTGGTGCTGCCATGCTAAATTCAGGTGAAAAAAAAAAAATCACACTTGTAAATTAATATTGATCTGAAGATCACAATATGTAATTCATGAACAAACTTTTTATTTTTGGACCGTTCAAATTATTATGGCAGAAATCTGCATGTAAAATGGTCACTCGCACAAGCAAAGTTATTGCCAGGTTTATTAATTTATTTAACTTAAGTTTGTAGTAGGAGTCTATAAGGGATTTATAAAGGGTTGCTTATTAACTATATGTTGTGCAAAAGGAAAACCAGTCACTCAGGACTAATAAACTCTAAGTGGTACATTTTGAGTGATCATTTTCTTTTTATTATTATGGTATATACACATTTTTTTTCCTGTTTTAAAATGAATGTTTGAAACTTAGGCTAATTACAAACATGCACTCTAGCAAACACAACTTGAGAAAAAGTTAACAAAAAATAAACACATTTTACTTTAAAATACTCTGTTAGAGTTAACTGGATAATAATAATAATAAAAAAACAACTATAAAAGCTAGCAGCTGTGGGATAAAAAGGCTAAAAATATAGCTATTTCAAGGCTGTTTCAGTTACTGAAGAAAGCCGTACAAGAGAATATACACCTGAGAAAAAACTGCCAGCCAAGGTGAACCTCTTGATAACGGTGACACTGAGCCTAATGATGCGGGATCTCTTCAGTATGTCATTCATGCATTAAATGGAAAAAGTAAATTAACAGAAAATATTCTTCTTCCTAATTATGCTGCTCTGATTTTGAATTAAATTTGTTTTAAATGTTGGCAAGATATTGGACATCTTTTTCAGGGTTCAAACAGCAAATGCAGGAAACATTTAAGTCCAATTTTGAATAAGCAATATCTCTGTCGCACTATCTTTCTTTGTTAATCTGCTTATTTCCCCCCTTCTCATTAAAATTGTTTTAAAAAAAATTTTTTAAAGTATTTATTTTATACAAATATACACAGAAAAAAAAATCAGTTCATTTACCCTATTAATGTAAAAATGACTTTGTACACTTGTAAATAAAAATGTTTCAGTAAATGGGTATTTCAGATTCCAAAGTCACTTTCCAGCATTTGTGTCAATATGCAGTCTAAAACCCGTATAGAGTAGTTATTCTTTTGTTAAGATACCAGTAGAGAAAGACTATAATCTGAATTCAGAGATTTCCTGTCATTCTTAGATCTCATTTGACCATTGCTTCCAATAGTATGGATGGACCTACTCTATCATAAAATACTGATTAGTACACTAATCACATTGTAAAAAAAAGAAAACAATAAACATGGTATCTCAATTAGTTTTTGAATTTACTGCACATTACATTTACATCATAATCTAAGCAGTATTATTTCTTGAGAATTTCTTTTTTAAATAGATTAATCAGTTTCATTCAAGTATTTTAATATTATATAACATGATAGATAGCTTGGTAAAAGGGATAATTCTCCAGAATTTACAGCTGAAAATTTTGGGCTCAGTACAGCAATTAAATTTAGTGGATGTGTGTTGTTAACTAACCAAAACATATTTGAAACAATTAAAATGTACTTCCAATAATACATTTAACAAAGTTAATAACCAAATATGCATTTTATTATGATCTATAGTCTATACTTTTTTGATTCATCAAAATATTCTCATTTTACTGCATTTACTACCAGACATTCTATAAAGACTGACAATTAATTTTATGACAACCTTCCAGTACTGAATTTGGAACAGCTTGCCTCTGAAGTATATTATGATAGCCATGCTTGTTTAGGGTATTCTCAATTTTATAAAGATCACTGGCTGTGTTGCCAGCAAAACAACACAGACCACTGTTTCCTTCTCCATGCTTAACAGTAGGCTCAGTGCACTCGTCTAGCATGCATTTACTCTGCGATGCACATAGACTGTGTGTGATCCAAATATTTCAAATTTGTATTCATCAGTCCAGAACACCTGTTTCCATTTATCAATCATCAGATCTTTGTGTTTAGCTCAAGCAACCCTTTTTGAGGCCTTAATAGAGGTTTATGTGCTGCTTTACTTCCAATTAATCCAATTGCTTTTAGATTCCTTTTAACAGTAGTTGCAGATATGGGATTACTGTGTGTTGCATTTAAAGCGGCAGTTATCTGGCAGCTGGACAAATGTCTCTTACAGAACTCTTTTGAAGTGGGTTTTTTGGTCTTCCTATTCTTCTATCATCAAGCTTGGTAGTGGTAATTTTGGGCACAGTATTGTATAAGCAACTCTATTCGATATGACACCTTCAGTTTTCTCATGATTCCTTACAAGAACATTCCTTCATTTATCAGTGCACCTACAGCCCTGCACTGCTCTTTCATAAGCAATTAATTTCATACTTGTGATACTACTTACACTTATTTTTTAAATAGAATATTGAGAACTTGTTTAAAAGCAATCTAGTGTTCTAACCATAGATATAGATATTTGTATATAAATTATTTAATTTTGCTGGGTCATATTGTCTAAATAATTCTATGATCCATAAATATAAATTTATTTTGATGAAATACTAAATACAAATGAGTTTGATCCTAACTTTTACAATATCGTATGAAAAATTAAAAATGACTATAGCAAACCCAAGCTTCTGAGTATAGAGTGTCTCTCTCTCTCTCTATAAACTTTACAAAAACAATACTACTTATGTACAATTATGAACAATGACACTACTCAGATATGTTGTTCAAACAGTATTATATATCTATTGCAGATAATGCGTATGAATACAAAAATACTATTTCACAATTGTTCCTGCAACAGACCATCTGCCTAAATTCAAAGTAGGATGAATTTACTTTTCATGTTTTAGACTCGACTACTTTTAAACAATCCATACAATGTCACTGTAGAATCAATGAAGCATCAACACACTGCTACTATACAACAAATGTTTTATTCAGGTAGTTTTTCTAAAGGTTACGAAAATAATTTTAAAAGGACTGATAGAGATGACAAACGTAAACACCCATCAAATTAATTAATAAAATAGATAGGAAAGCATGATGATTGTAAATAATAAATGCTTTTGCATTTAGAAGTTTTCAAAAATAAACAAATGTAGTTAACATTGTACATTATATGGATCCCACACTACTGAGAAATACGTTTTGACTCGTTTACCTCAATTACTAAGTTTATAAGAATGGTTTATGCTTCACTCTGTGCATGTGTGCAGGTGCACGGTGAGGTAAGTTATTCAGAAATAAGGGCACGATGTTAGTGGTGCCTGTGGGAAGGCAGGTAGGGAGAGACAATCAAACTAAAGAGTGCTTCAGTATGTAAGCAATAACATCTCAATGCAAAGAGTTGAAATTTATTAAGATATCTCTAAAAACAACAAATATTAAAGAAGCTTCTCTTTCTTTTAAACTTTAATTTTAAATGCATACCAATGGCAAATTGGTAAGATGTAAAAAAAAAAAAAAACACTTAGCCCCCCCTTTTTTCTCTCAAATAATTATGCTTTAAATATGTAAAGAATCACAAATGACGACCAAGTTCCATACTTTCTTGAACTTTTAGGCTGACTTGATATATAATACACGTAGTTTTTGCTTATAAAATTTGTTTCTTCCTACTATATAGGAGCAGTGAACAGAAATATAAGTGAGCTACACTGATTATGCCACATCTCTTCAAAATAAAATACCCTAAAATCAGATGGAAATAGCATTAAATAAATATGTCGTTATAATTCCAAGAGGCCTGGCTGACCAAAACAGCTCTTTTAGCTGTTGATATACCATGTAATGAAAAGTGAAGAAATCTGAAATTTTTTAACAATCTGACTAGCTTTTTCTTTTTCCATAAGATTAAAATAAAATACTTTTTCCCAAGACAGATATCTTCCATAAATAAATGGGTACAGGATCGGTCCACTAGTGCCAACCATTAGCTAAAAAGTGCAAGTCTTTCCTGGCATTAGGATAATTTACACGCGCACAAAGAAGGGCTTTCCTGATCAAATTGAACTTGTAACAACACCCTTGTTGATGTATAGGTAAGTTATTAGCACATAAAAAAAGGAGGAAAGTCCTTTATATAAAATGGGATCTGTCAGGGTAGACCAAACTAATCCAAAGCATGTAAGAAAGGAAAGGAAAAAATATTCTAAAACTTATAAACCTAATTATTTTATTTGTTTTAGTAACAGACAAAATAGGGGGAAAGAGCACACACAACTAGAACAGCACAGTGCGCACCAATCTTGAAGGGCTTCGTGACAGAATCAGGGGGAATAAAGAAAGTGGGGAGGAAGAAATGTACTGATACAACGACTCACCTCGAGAGAGAAAACTCATGAGTCGTCCTCTGGAGATTGCTTGAGAGAAAAAGAATTACATTATGAAGACATTCTAAACAGCATGGAAATTTGCACTTGCTTGTGAAGACAGAACAGAAGTGCAGAGATGAACATAAATTAAACAACACTTGGTGCTGAAAACATTAGCACAGGATAAAAATAGTTAGAGCATACAGCCAAATAATTTTAATGTATAGATGGTACTTATAAATATTAAAATATATGCATTAACATATGACATTACAATATTAGTATGTAGAATTTAAGTTTTATTACAAGAAACTTTATAATTCATTTAAACTTTTGAAGTGTAAAAAACAATTAAACTTGAATTCTTTTCATTACTTGTTCATGAATGAAGCATTTTTGTAGTCATGAGTAGTTAACATATTAGGTCTATCTAAACTGCAGTTTTGGTTAATTAGAAATCCACATTAAATGAATTCTAAAAACTTTCAATTACATGACTGTGCATTAAAAACAAGGCAATTCAAGCCAGTGTCAGTTTGATTTTAAAAGTTCATGCAACATAACTCATTTATGTTTGACACGACATGCATAAATGAAAAGTGCAAATGTGTTTCTCAACCGAATTCTCGCCAAAAGCAATCTCTAATGAAGTTATATCTACAAATATTTTTAAAATGTTTCACAAATGACAAAAGGTGGAAAATGTCTCCTTGCTTTAACATAAAAAAATGAC
Source organism: Nautilus pompilius (assembly GCA_018389105.1). Classification (NCBI taxonomy): domain Eukaryota; kingdom Metazoa; phylum Mollusca; class Cephalopoda; order Nautilida; family Nautilidae; genus Nautilus; species Nautilus pompilius. The sequence continues at coordinate 346,008 of JACATO010000021.1, read as the reverse complement.
AATAACCACATGGGTGAAACACGAATGATGATAGATAAAAGAAAATTTCACATAGTATATATAGCTGACATGGATAAGGCTAAAGGATGTGCCAGTATTAAGACCTTAAGTGCTGGTGCACATACACAAATTACACATATAGTAAGCAAATCAAAATGTTAGAATAAATATTTTTTACAAAAACTGTCGTTTATTAAGAAATCATTTTTGTAGAATGCAAACATAATCATGAAAGAAACTATGTGGTCTTAAAGGTTTCATGAAAAGGCAATGAACAAAGACAAGTTTGAACTAGTATTTTGGTTGCCATCAACAGAACAGACTGCATGAAATTGCTGGCAAAGTTTATATATATATATAAAGAGGAAAATAGGTAAATATTAATTGTTTGTAAACGTAGAAATTAAAGAATAGCAACAAAAGATTGTGTAATGACGAACCATCAAATTCTGTTAACCAGTATGCTTTTGTTCCTGGTATTCTTAAAAAATATTTTTCTAACAATAAAAGTATTGCAAAACTGAATGGCAACGGCCATGAGTAAATCACATGGGCCATTGGAAACATTTGGTAAAGCAGAAGTGGCACGTTCGCAAATCCACAAATTAACTCAGTTAAACACTGCATATATGACATGGAGTTCCAAAATCTTAGGATGCAGAGTTCATGAGAAAAAAATGTTTCTGGCAGTATTATTTCAAATCCCCCCTTTAATCACAGTAATCTGTAGTTGTGTATAGTAAGTGAACAACAGTAAATCTGATATTGAAAAAGAAGAGTCTTGCTTAAAATGGAGTACAGCATGATGTCCATGCAGTGATATAAGATCTTTTTTCTAAAACTTGCTCTTTCATGTAGTTTATTTTGATTTCTAGCCATACATTAGACTAAACAGCTAATTAAAAAAAACAAAAACCCTGATATATACATATAATAATTATTTTTCTCCCAATTTGTTGTTGCATGTTAAATTTATGGATTCTTTTTTGTAGAGTTACCTTTAACTTAAGTGGGATGTCATGATGATATTAAAGAAAATAAAATAAAAGATAGAAGCATATTAGAAAAAACTAACAAACTACTGGATTTAACAAATGAATGAATATGTTGGTGATCAGATGAACTGTACAATTTATGCAGTTAATCACACTATAAGCTACCAAAGCAAAAGCATATTTTATGCATATAAAAGATCATCATCAAATTTAATTTTAAAAGGGGTTTAGAAAACCTACAACAAAACAATTAGAAAACAACAACAAAAGATGTTAGTGAACTAAGGGTTGAATAAACTGCTTGTCTGATTGGCTCAGGCAAGATAAAACTTGGCAAATCATGCATTGCGGCCAAGTTGATTTTGCACTTTATTGGAAATAGGCAAGTTCAGATTTCACTGAAGATGCAAGAAAGACAGAACACAGATCAAAATATAAGAAATACATTAAAACAGTTTTAAAGAACTGTTAGAAAATGTTTTACATAAACCATTTTTAAAAGCTATTTTTATGAAAGTCCTATTCCTATTTAAAATAACTTTTTCTTTAAAACATTAGTTTAAGAGCAAAAGAAAAATACAACTTGTTTTGTGGAAATTTTTCAAAAAAATCTGAAATTACTGTGATAAAAACCAGAGGAGCTTAGAAGTAGACTTTTAATTATTGCTGATAAATGAGAACACCAGTCTGCTATATCTAGTGAGTCTATACAGTAGTCTGTTAAATGATTAGTGATTTATAAAGCATTAAGTTGATTTGTAACCACTGATACATTTCTGTTCTTCTATCAGCACTTGCTTAATCAGATCTCATTTCAGTGTTTATAACATTGGGTGATATTATAAACTTAATTAAAATCATCTCAAAATAACTACTTCTCTCTTATCAATTTATGAAAGTAAGGCAGCATGTGGTGACAAAATCTGTTTTCATTGCAGTGACCTGAAATATTTATTAATATTTAGGATCCATTTAAACAAAAACATCATTTACTGAAAATTTAGCATCAATGCTACATTTGGCATTAACTTGCAATGTTTGTTTACAAAAAAAAAAAAATCTTACACAAGATCTTCTGGAAAAGAATATAAAAATGGCCTAACACATTAAATTTTGTCAAAAATATCAAAACATAAACAGCAACATATGTATAGTTGATTAAAAGCATTAAAGAAACCAGTGATATTGCATGCATCAAATCAGAGTAATAATAATAATTTAAAATAAATATTACCTGTTTGAAAATTTTAAAGGATCAGTTTAAACAGCTTAGCCATTAAATTATAAAAAGTCAAAGTTAAATGCTTGTTTACTTTAGTTAAATTAAAACTTAATATATATATATATATATGAAAAATATACTTTTTAAAATTGTCAGAACTTGAATATTTCAATAAATATAGCAAATATTAAAATTCAAATATGGCCAACTTTGTTACTAACAAATTATTTAGTACTGACTGATAGACATAAGCTGACAAAACACCTATCCATTAGCAAAATCTAGAAACAGAGCAATTAAATTTCAGATATATTTAATATCTTTATTATATTATTGACTTTCCATTTGGGGGTATTCACGGAATAATTCAAATGTACACATATGACCATATTAGAATACTAAAGTTGAGGGGTTAAATTTGAATCCAGAGTGAGACCAGCTCAGTGTCCTGGCATGGTGGTGCTCTTCACCAGCCAGCTTCATGAGTTTCCTCAGGATTCGTTCCTGCCACATCTAAAAAAATAAAGACTTCAAGTACTGACTTTCTGCAGTAAGCATGCAAGCCTGAAGAAGATATTGTTTTAACTTCTTGCATGGTTTATTTGTACAATTTATTCTGAAAACTAACCATCAGAAGCATAGTTTTTTTTTTTCTGTTTCTATTGGTGATAAAAGCAGGCAGTATTTTTGTGTAAAAGGGAATGAATTTCTGAAGTCTTGTCTGAGTTTAGATTGTATGTGGTCAAAAACTACCCCTTTCAGCTCAATGCAAGAGGAAATTTGTGCTATTCCTGAAAAGGTCTCAAAGATGTTAGCAAAATGAAACAAGGCAAAAAACATACATGTGCAGCAAGCATCACAAGCAGATATGAAACTTGCTGGCCGTTCATTTAGAATGAACAATACCAAAAATGTTTAAAGTAACTAAATATGCTCATTATTTCATGTTATTCTATGTAATGAAATTGTAAATATGGAAAGAAAAAAACAAAAACAAAGAATTTAGACCAAGAGAAATTTAAAAAAAAAATTTTTTTTTTGATTTTCTGTTAAAAACCACCCACCCACACACAATTTGAATTAATAAGGAAACACAAGATATGCAAAAATAATGAGTAATTTAAACTAAGAGATATGTATGATATATATACACATCATTGAAATATCAAATAAATATACAAAAACGATACATAGTATATTTATATCTGGTGTGTGGGCTCTTTGCTTTATTCAAAGTATGACGTGTTTCCATGCTTCCACACTGGCTATCAATGTATGACTGGAGTGTTGTCCAAACACTCTGTAGCACTTTTCACAATTTCACCTAAGATGTTCCATTGCTCTTTGACTTCCTTAGTATCCATATGACCCCAAGTGGTCTCAATGATGTTCATATCAGGACTGTGTTGGCCAAGGCCTCATTGTGTGTGATTCCATCAGCCTCTTTATGTTCCAGAAAGTTTCTCAACACACTGGCTGTATGCTTGGGATCATTGTCATGATGCAGAATAAATCCCCATTCAATGAGATGTCTTCCTGTAAGAATGGCATGGATGATGGTTGAGAATCTGCTCGAACCTCTTAGCAATCAGTATCTTCAATTTTATGCAAATTTAAGTTGGTTGATATGCACCCCACACTTGTATTGATCCACCTCCATGCTTACTGTGTAGCTGTTGTAACGACTATTAAGTCATTCCTGGTCGCTCTCAACCATCTGCCATTATTATTGCAAACCAGTTTAAACGACTCATTTGAAAGGGCACCTTCCTCCAGATTTTATTTCACTACTTATTTAATTTCTATTGCCCAGTTAAGCCTTGTCATCTGCTTGCTTCTCTTCAGCAAACATTTTTGGGCAGCTACCTGTCCTTCAAGAGATCTTAACAGCTGCATTTGTGGTCACTTTTGGAGAGTTTGGGCTTTCTTCTTCAATCTTGTCTATTGTCAACAGTACCAGTTTGCATAGGCTCCTTCTGAAACATTATCTGAGCTGCAATCTTCTGCATGAATAGCTTTCAACACTAAGATTTTTATTTCTATGTGCTTATCATGTGAAATTTCCCCAGAAGCCATAGTATTCAGTACACATTCACCAGACTACAATGATATCACTGCCTATACTTTTAGTCCTTCTGCTGATGTGACACTTACTGATTGCTTGCATGACAACCATTCAGAATGTACTATCACAACACAAGGCTGTACTATGAAGCATTTCATCTGTACATGAGATGTGATTTTATCACATCATTTTATACCTAGTTTTTCCTCTGTTTTCATAATTAATTGCAATACTGTACACACAATAAAACTATATTACAAAAGAAATCTCTTTCAGCTGAAATGAATACTTGCAATGAAGAGCATGTTTAGTTGTGTATATTAATTAATTTCTTCCTCTTTTTTTAATGTGTAATGCAAATACAATCAACTCTATATATAACAGAAAATGGATACTCTATTTTTTTAGATTATAAACTTTGAGCAAATGAAATTAATTCTTCTGGCAACATCTTTATTACAATCTAATAGCATTATTAAACTGGTTGAATACTAGTCTGCTGGGCTTACAGAGACAAACCAATGAGCATTATGGTTACTTTAAACAATAAGGAATCAAATTGTAGATAGCAAACCTGGCACAGTAGGCGGTGGCACAGCTTTTGATTTCGGTTTTGGTCCAAGAGGTGGCAAAACTGGCTGCATTTTGTTAATAGTTGCAGATGGCCTGGCATATGGTGAAGTGGCATTTATTGCACTTTTAGGTCTCTCCTGTTTATGGTGAGGTTTGCTGGGATCATTTGACCGAATAACCTGATCCAAGCGATCTTGGCTAGGGGGCTTGAACAATTGTTCCGAGAGTGGTGGCCTTGAGTGAGTCTTTTCATACGCTGAAGATATTGTGTGTGGCCGATGTTGTTCTGAGTTGTACACATGGGGAGGGTTGGGCCAATTGTTCCAGGTAGAGCTGGCAGAGGGTGTATTCTCAGAAGGTGTGGATGGCGTAGAATCTGTCTCTGGTGTCTCTGTTCCAGTACTCGCTATATTGTCTGAAGTCTGTAAAGAGATAGAAACAAACAAGGAATCCTGAATGAGGAATATAGTTTTTGAAACCTCACTACAAAGAACAGTTGCCAAAAATGTGCAGAAACAGCATAAGCATGCATGCAAAACTAGATCCTTCAAAGCTATAAAATGCGTGTCTCTCTCTCTCTCTCGTGAGTGAGTGAGATCATCAAAATACATTGGTTTAATTTTAAATTACCAAACAGCCAATATACAACTTATTATGATTGTCATTTTTTACTAGAAAACATCCCAAATTTAAGGCAATGCATTTCTTTTTACCTGAAATTTATTTAAGAATATCAAAAAAAGTAACTTCATTTTGAAGGATTTTCTAAAAAAAAAAGGAAAGAAAAAGAAAGTAATCTATATGCCTGTTTAATTTAAATATTCAAGATAACAGGTAACAACAACAAAAATTTATTTAAGTACAATGTGGTATAATTTAAATCTGGAATAAATTATGTAATGTAAATCTAGTTTCGTGCCACCTTTATGCATCTATTGAGCAAAAAACTAATAACATCAATATAAATATTATGAGTTATCTATAGCTTAAGTTTTTCTTTTTTGAATCAGTAAAAATTAATGATGTTTCAGTTTTCTGTGCAGGAGTTGACAGCTGTAGTGCATGTGCAAGAACTCTTCATTACCAGGCCAGCCCCCATGACATCCTTAGATTGAGAGTTACCTCCTCTTGTTTAGCTGTGGGAGGGTACTCTGAAATCAGAGTTTTTGTTCAAGAATGTGAGAAGCTGTCAATGCCCAAAGATAAAAAAAAACCAAAAAACCCCATACACAACAGACTTCCTCCTTCATTTAAGAAGCTACTTTATCATTCGATAATTTCTAGACACGAGTAACTTTCACAAAGCAAAAATACCTGAAAGATTATATAAATCTGTTGAGCATGTGAAGGGCCTCTTTACAGATGTTCTCAGGTCTAATCTTAACGAAGAAGGTACATAATTGTAAGTTAATTAAAAGTAAATCTAGGATTTATGGATATAACTTTTAAATGCATATAAACTAATCATCCTTCTTAAGTCTACAGTAAAAAGAAAAATAATTCAGAAAGTTCTGTAGTGATGGTCTTTTGCTAATAATTAACCATGATTTAGAAACTGGAAAAAGAGTTAACTTTACACTACTTTAACAGTTTCTTTTAGTTCATTATATACAAACAAACAACAAAACCTAAGTTTCTTTTCCCCCCCTAACATAGCTTTAATGCTTAATTTTATTTTTATTTTTTTGAAAGTAGAACATTTCCCAGTGTGTTCTGAATTATACAAATCAACTTTTTTCTCTGATGTCTGTGAAACAGGCAAATTCCACCTGTATCTCAAATCTTTTCAATTAAAGCCCAGCAAAGCAAGTATTTATCCATCATGTCACCCTAACTGTTTAATCCTAGAAATATTCCCAAAAGATGCTGTAGCAATTTTGAAGGCTAAAGAGATAAAGGTAATTTCTCCTCCTCCCTATAAAAACAAATATGCTGTCAAAATTTTTCAGTATAATGGTCAGACAAATTGTACATAACCATTACTTGTCATACATGACACATTAAAAGACAGCGATTTAAAACATGCAAAATATATACTAAATATGGGTATATTCTAAATGTGTGTATATATTTTAGGACTTGAGAGAAACACTATGTATACTTGGTACAAAAGGAAAAACAAACTATAATTTGTTCTGTTTAAAGACTATTTTTATATTATAAATTACCCACTAAACTCCTTGAAAGTCTGAACATTAGAATCCCTTTATACAGAACTACTATATAATGTCCATACAACTATTCGACAGTGAAGCCAGAATTTAACCTGTCTGACAATGCTCAAACAACGAATTATAAAATACATTCGGAACATTTAATAATTAATGTCTCAATCACAAAGTAGGCAATAAAAATATCTGACAGAAAACTCCAGAAACTCAGTGATTCCTAGCCCAAAGATATACAATTCTGAGAACTGCAAAGTCCTTAAGTAATAAGAACACAAAGAGTCTAATATTTTTACTGTCATTTTATTTTAAAAAAAATATAACAGATGCATCATTCCCAGAACCTGTTTTCGTTAATACTTCATGTGCCAGCATAAAGGTGTAAAATTACATTCAAATTTTCTACACACAAATCCAATAAATCCTCATACATGAATAGATTAAACAACAGAAAAAATATGGAAGCTTGAACAGTATCATGTTTATAGTATGCAGAAAATCACTGGCAGACGAGTGTTCATAGACAGCTTTACTGATCTCACACACATTATTTAACTTCCCAGAACTTTCATTTGCATTTCAATAATTGAAAAAAGCCTCTCTTAAAATAATCTGGTTTATAAAAGATGCAACAATTTCAATATAAAAAGTTATGCTCTATTTAGCCAAACAAAACAGAACTGAAAACAACAAATCATCTTTGGTGCATACTAAAGATTAGCCACGTTCTCTAAATGCTTCATTTCCATTTAAAGGTCAATAATCAACACCTTAAAATTATTTTTTAAACTTAATCAAGAAAACTAAGTTTAGTTATTTATTTAGTAAAAATTATATCTTTATAAAACATTCCATCCTAAATTAGCAGTTTTGGTTTTAAGGTATATCTATTGGTGACTATTTTTAAGATGGATGTTCTAATTTGATCTGAAAGCACTGTTCCTATGGAAGTATAGAAAAAAAAACATTAATTAGTATTAAATGGCCTGTATTTAGTTTGTGTCAACACAGAGATGAGGTTTTGGTAGCAAACAAATAAAATAATATATTAATAAAAGTAATAAGAAATGCAAGCAAGGGAAGAAAACAACCAAATGTGCAGCATACTGCTAATCTACAAGCAAAGCCCAACCACAAGTGCTGACAACTCCACAGACTGCATACCTGGCGAAGTTTTAGGAACGGCGGAGTAACTGGTCTCAGGAAGAGAGTATCCTGTGAAGTGAAGCCGGAATCTTGGGATGAGACACTTGTTAGACGGACAGTGCCAGGATGTTGTTGCTGTGATGGAAAAAAAGACAATGTACATGCAAAGATGAAAAACTAAAAAAAAAAAAAAAAAAAAACAAAAAGGAAAAAAGTTATCCCCAGAATGAGACAGCTGATGAGCAAGATGCCAGAATCCTCTGCTGTTCGCCATGTGCCTTTGGTAGCATGTCTAAATGATGTAACACCTGGAGAGGGAGAATGGGATCTTTTCCATTGTAATTTCAGTATAGGACAGCATTAATAGGTTTAGGTTAAAGTCTCATGCAAATGATTGCAAAATTAGGAGGACCATGCAAATCCTACCACAAATAAAACAAAGCACTGGACTGGAAATCTAGTTAGCTTTCATATACTGTATAACTCTTTGTACAACTTTGTAATTATAAAGTTTCTGCTACAAACTATGAAACAGTAGTCTCAATTAAGAGAGAGAGAAATTTTTCTCATATTTTAAAGTTACAAATATTAGAAAATCATACATGACCCCCCCCAAAAAAATTTTCAATAAATTTACATAATGCCAGTTTATATTTCTTCTGTTTGGAAATAACAATTTCTCTCTTAAATATTACAGGTGAAGAACTAGTCAATATTATGTTACCTGGGCTTTTCATGTCCTTTATTGAAAATCTTCCTGCAGAGAAATGCCATATTAACAGAGATTCTATAATAGTTCAGAATTTATAGACATTATGAATGTAGCAAATTCTATTATAATGCAGAACTTTATAAATTTGTGCATCTAATCTAATAATAATTTTTTAAAAACACTACTGCTACCGAAATTCCCAAATAGCTGATTTAAATTATGCTATATACTGTACCCAGTTGCAAAAGATGTCTGGATCTTTTCTGTATCATCCTCATTGATGTAGAACCAATCTGGTGAAACGTTCATCAGCTATTAGAACTCTTTTCAGGGTACTAAAGGCAAAAGCACGTGCATTATATCTTGGCAAAGCATTCCAGAAGGCAATTTTTTGGAAATGTGAAAGGCTAAATGGTGGGGAAGAGCATATGTCCAGAGTTACTAATTTTGACTTTTGTCATTGTTTTTCTTCAACTTTTACATTTAGCACTGATTTACAACTAATGAACAGTAGCACAGAAATATATAAAGGACTCAAGAAAGCAAATGAAAGGTGGAAGTTTTCTATTCTTCTCTTATAAAAATCTTCCAAATACACTGGTTCCTTGATTTAACACTGAAGTTGGGGGATGTAAATACTAAGTTAATCTGTGTAAAATCGAGAATACAGCAATTTGGGCAAGGGGAGTAAATCCTGATAGGCCTACAGCTGAAACTTGGCTGTAAAGGCTTGTTGGCGATCATAACTGGTGATAGTTCCAGAGAAAAAAATATACAAGTTTGTTATATTCCCAGTTGAGTTGATTAAATGATCACTGATACTAAATCACAGAAAAAGAGTAATAGAGGACCGTTGATACTGTTGCCAGCCTGGTTTTGTGATATGCTTATAAAACAAAGATCAAACCACGACATACTCTGTTTTAAAATGAACAAATTTGATCAAACGTCTGTGAACCCTTGATATCTTTTCTCTATTAAAGTCTATAGAAATTTATTTTTTAACAAAAAAGTCTGTTAGTTTTTTCTGAATGATTACTTTTCTTTTTCATGTTTGAAAAATTGATAATAGACCGTAGTTACATCATCTTGAGTGGACCAACAACATCCTGGACCCAAGCCACTCTAACAGCCTGGTTAGACTGTTTCGTCCGTATCACTCTCATTGTTGGACTTGGGCATTTCTGTGGGCAAATCCACTGTTTTGAACAGATTTCATGAGATCACTCTGAAAGCACTTCGCTAGTTGACATTTCTTCATCAGTTTCTAGCCATTCGTGTACTTGGGCAGATGAGACTTCTATTCCTGTACTGTTCAGGCATTGTTCAAATCTATCTGTATCTGCAGGTCACAGGAAACACTTCCCAGACTTTCCCCCGCATACACATCTTCACAATTACATTTAGCTTCTCATCAACTGTATAAGCTTCCCATTTTCTGGACAATATCGTAAGGGTAGCAAAATTGAATAGTTTTCTTTTTTTAGATTTATGCGAGAAGTAGAAATGTATTGAAATGTAGGCTGCTTTATGGCAGACTTCAAATGGCACATGTTACAGTCTGTTTTTCTGATGTCTCTACACTAAGTGGCAAATGGGAATACACTGCTGTGTCTAAATAGTACATGTATAGACAGAGCTGGAAAATAAAACAATCAGTATGACATTTTCTTGGTGTTCAATGAACATTACCAGCAATAATCGCAGAGACAACTATACATGGCTGGACACTGGCACAAGTGTATAGAGAGAGTCGGTATAGGTGCCTTACCTTGCCTACGGGGCCTTACATAGTTAATGATGATTTTTCATCCACACCAATTTTTTGGCCCCCCCCACATATCTAACTGTTAAAAAAAAATATAGGGGACACAACCTACCCATGTTATATTGGAACACGTGCTAAATTGATTTGTGTTAAATCAAAGAACCAGTGTACTTTGTTATTATTTGTGAAGTCTCTTGTTAGTTCTTGTGTGTTAAGAAAAAAAAAAGCAACAACAACTGTTCTTTTACAGATGTTTTTCTGAATTCTTAATATGAAGTATAAAAATTGCTTTCTGCAAGATAACGGACAAAATTTATGGTGCAATGGTGCAAGAAGAACTGCCTGTATCATCTTTGAAATTTGGACACCTAATGTGGTTTATCCTACATAACTTCCAAACTAAAGGAAAGATCAAATGAATTTACTTTTAATTGTCAGCTTTTGTAATTTGAAATAAAAGATAACTACAGCATCAGGCATGTTGAACAAATCCATAAAATTAAAAACAAAAAAACTATCCTTTTTCTTAAGAAACAGTTTATCCATATCAGACAAAAGGTAAGGGGAAAACAACTTGGAGACCTCATTATTTAATGCCCACTTAACTGGTGCAAGGAATTAAGATACAAAATATTTAAGATATTATTTCAAAGAGGTTCCAATGTTATACATGTACAGGTTTTTTTAGAAAGACTTATTTAATAATATTGATTAATTAGTTTGATAAATAATAAATTATTGATTTATGTACTGTCAAAGAAAATGTTTAATGATAGCTTATGAAATTAGAAAATATGCATAATTTTAATAAAAATGAACTTACTGAAAAAAGTACTGAATGAAGTAGCTAATGAACTTTAATTTAATTAGGTGAAAGTAGTTTTGTTTTGTTTTTTTTTTTTTTAAAGTGCTACAATAAAAAAAAAAACAATTTTTTTTTTGGGTAGGAGAAAATTAGCTGATGAATAGATGGTGTGCAGGAGCAATGCAAGCAAGCAGCTTTTGTGGTGTTTTCTCTTGTTTGTAAATTATTTGCTATGTCAACCTAAGGCCTGTTCCAAAATAGACAGCTTGTTACATTCTGAAGCTAAGCTACCAACAGCTCACAACCTATCTCAGTGCTAACACTTCAAAGATATTCCACCTAGCCACACTCTCTCTCTTGCCTGGAATGATTCACTACTGCCTCTATTTTTGGCTACTTGGCTAAAAGACCTTGAAACTTTAGTGCGGCATAAACAAAGTTTACAGTCAAAGTTTCTTGAATAAAAATTATATCCACTATAAAACATTTTTAAATAGAATGTAACAAAACTCTCACAAAATCAGTTTACAGTATATGAAAACAACTGCTAATAACAATAATTAGCAAAACTTTTATGCAGTAAATATTTCATATATTTTTATTAATGCTTTGCTGAAATTTAACCCTTACCAAATAAAGAATTCATTCCAGAGTTCTCATGATAAACAGGGCACTATACAAACTGTTTAACATTTAATATCGTTTCTTGGCATACTAATCATTTTACTCTAATCAGAAGTCTGATTTTAAAAATTATCACCAATAATTTTCAGTAGCCATTTAAAGTGCTCTACACAGAGATGAACTAACCCTTTTATTGATACAACCAACTTGAATTCTTACTTTTCTTTAACCCTAGTCCTGCCTATTGGAGGCTGATTTATGGCAATTAGTTTCAATCAGTTTAGCTAACACAAAAGATGCCATCCAGGAAAGCTAATCCTAGCCTATTCCCCCGCCTGCACGCAGATGGCAGAGAGAGTTGGGTATCCTGATGGTATGATCTATCACCAGCATGCTAAGCAATTGCTGCTGGGGACCAATAGAGAGAGTACTATACTGGCAGGACTAGGGTTAAAAGTAAATATGACTATCAAAATTCACATTTCTAAGTTACTTTTTAAATAATTTATGAAAAATAATTTTTTTATAAATATTACTTAAAAAATCAGCTTTATGTATGCTATGACTTTAAATATTTTTAATTTACACTTTGTAGCTGAAAGCAAGACTCCCCAAAACAGATATGATGCATAGGTAATATTTACCTACTTTTACAAGTTTTATATAAGTATGCGTAATCTGACTTGAAAATTACGAAAACATTCCCACAATGCAATGCTATAAAAGCTGACATCATACATACTCGGTTCTGGTAGAACTTCGCCAAATGTTGGTTACAGAAAAGCTCACCACACTACAACTGCAATAATAGCATTTGTATCTATATTTGAACATTGCAATGTGGAAATATATTTCATATACCATCAGTGGAGAGAAGCTTGTTTCAGATTGAATGCAACCCACCCCAGTAATTGGAATTAGACAACATTTCTAAAAAAAAAAAAAAACAACCAAGAAACTTGTAGCTAAAAATTGATCAAAATTAAAATATAACCAGAAAGCTAAAACGATATAAAAAAATATTTTCTTTTAAATAGTAGGCACCAAGAGATGGAAGACTGTGGCTGATGTTCCAGCATGTGAATTAAACCTTAGAAACATAATAGTTACCTGTCAACATTATCAGCTGATTTAACACTGAAACCAAAAAACTTTCTTCCGAGTCACTGCAAAAAGACTGTACTAAGACCATAAAAAAGCTTGTAACCATGGCAGCATTAGTCATGGTTTTTTCACCAATGGCAGTATCACACAAGACTAATGCTGTGTTCTCTCTCATTATCACCACTGAAAGTTCTCATATGCAATGGGGAATAATCTGGAGAATAGCACTGTTTTCACATGGAAAGTCTCATTTTGCATTCATATTATATTGTGAATAATCTAAAATCTCTTGTATTAATTTTTCATTAAACTAGAAGGTAACTCTCTCCTTAAATTGATTTACAGGCTAAAAGATAGACAACATGTAATAAAAGCAGTCAGTCCATTTCATAACTACTGAAATTCATTTTATTCCAAACTTAATCTCAGTGGTTGTGTAAAAACAAAGGCTAGTATAGCATCCTCACCCAGAATATAATTAATGATTAGAGTAAGGGTGACTAATTCCTAATTATGTCTGGTAACCTACTGGCAAGAAATTTATGATGAAAACGCGTGCTGATAGAAACAGCTACGGCACCTGCATACATCAGTCTTTTGCATTGCTGTATATTGTTTTGTTGTTGAAAACACGTTGATGGTGATATCAGTATAAAATAAATGTTTTACATTTTTCTGTTTGAAATTAATAATCTTGATTTGTTTCCAACTAAGTATAACTACAGAGCAGTCATCACAGAAAGACACGTGAATCCATCACACTGTGGTGAAGAGGGGGTATTGCTAAAATAAAATGCGAAGAAAACTGAAAACTGTTTCTCTGTACATCTAGACAGACAAAATTGCATGTACACATCTTAGAAAATTGAATTTAACATGTTCACAACCTACCTAAAATTTTCTAGTTACAATATATTCTATTCTTAATAATCATACTGATCGTGCTTCAGGAGGTTAGGATGTATGACTAACTGACAATGCTATGCATCTTACAAAAGTTGTAAATACAAAAGTGGTTCTGTATTTAATTTATAATCTTTTAAGAACTATGAAAAAAGGTTTTGACACTAACTGCACAAGACTCAACCAAAAGGTTTAATTTTAAACAAAACTAAGCACTGTATGGGTTTTCTACAACAAACAGTTGTACTATAGAAATAGAATTTATAAATTATGAAATTTTCATATTAAAGTTTTTATAGACTAATTTGGCTATTCATTTATATATTAGGTGAAAAAAGCAACAACTATGGTTTTAAAAAAGTGGCAGAATCTGAAAATAATAATAATGCTGATATCAATGAATTATCGTTATTCATTAAATATTACAAATAGTTAATCACAACTAGTTAAAGTATGAACCAGATGACTCTACAAGATTAGTAGTGTAAATGAGCACTGTACACAAGTGTCAATAGTTCCTAAGTATAAGAGATGTCAAATATTATATCATTCAGCTACAGCACTGTATTTTATAGTATAAAAGTAGTTTACTACAATCTGGACAAGTGCTTATATCACCTAACCAAAATTCTACAACTTACATTACTCACATGTGATGATGTGCGATATCGGAACTGATGTGTTGGTGAGTGGGACTTGGTTGATCCGCTTGATGAGCTGTTTATGCTGCTGATGCTGCACATGCTGGATTTTCGAGAGCCCAAGGAGATTGGTGAGCTTGGTGAGGGCTGAAATATTCAAATTAGTAAATTTAAAATCTAACCACCACATTTCAGTATTTAAAGAAGAATTAATCAATCCAAATGTGTTGCTAGTAAGAAGTGTCAATTTCTTCTAAATAGAATGAAAAAAAACTATAAAAGAATGTAATCCCACTACTGATTATTAACAGGGGTTAACCTGATTTCACAACATTTACTGTACATGTCAGAACAACAGTTTTATATTAAGTGGCAGCTACTTGACATTTCATAACGAAGCTAAGGCGAGATGAAAGCCAGTACAATGCTTGGCTTGAAAGAGAACACATGCAGTATCATTGTCATAAGTCACAAGTTATAAAACAAAAACAAAGCAGGAGTAAAGTTTCTTATAACTGCAGCAATGGCTAGATGACGAACTTTTTCATTTGTGTTTTCTTACCTGAAATGACCACACATCCTGGCCTTTGAGGTCAAGTATAACCTGTTCACTGGCAGGAGGAAGCATGTGAGGATCAGTGGACTGTTTCGACAGATTGTCCATCACTTCCTTCAAATGTGTAATTTCTGTCAATAAGCTAATTTCCCAATCCTGAAATAATTTCATTGTTCATTTATAAAAATCAGCTAACAGCAAATCAAATAACTTTCTGATAGTTTTATTATGAGTAATATTAAAAAAAACAAAAAACAAAACATAATTGGTGAAGAATAAAATGATACAATATTTGTATTATTCCTTAATCATTCAGTCCATATTTAATAACTAAATACAGCAATAAATATTTTCAGTGAATCTATATCCCCTCACACAAACAGATGCAGTGTGCATGTGTGTGCCTTTGTTATTTTGATTTGCTGTCCTATGGTGGCTGAAAAAACAGTTTGAGAGTGAGTCTTTTCCACACTGGTTGTACATGCAGACTGAGTCATGGACTGGGACTGCAGCTAATAACCACTGAGCTTGCTATTGGTTTCAACCTTCTCTCTTCATCTCTAAACTGATATGGCATCAATTCTAGAACTGAGACACCCCATCTTAAATTGTTGCATGCCAGCATACTGTTATTTGTCACCAATTCCCAGCTATTCATCCTAATGTTGCATTGGTTAAGTTCTTTTCAATGTTTCTTCTACCTGCTTTGTGCACCTTTCTTTTAGAACACCGCACAGTAACTGTTTTGGCATTCCAGTGCCACATGACCAGCCCAGCACAAGTGCACTGCAATCACCCCTATTGAGTGGCTACATTAAAAACTATTATCTGATAGCTTAGGTAATGGTAATAATTTAAAGACGTCTATTTTAACAATAAATACAGAAACTGTACAATCAGTCAATGTTTCAAACAAAACTCTAAATGTGTTTATAATCTTCAACTTAACATGACTTAGTGATATCTATTTTAATTGCTTTTTAGTTTGGACAGAGTAGATGGATAAAAATGTAATATAAAGAAAATGATAAATAGAACTGCAGGCGCCAGCAACAACTTACCACAAAGGGCTTAAAGCATGTAACAAACATACAAAACTGACTCCGTTCTTCTATCAGCGCCGATCGTACTGCATTCCTTTCAATCTCAGCCAAAACAAAGTACTTGTCATCAACATCTTGAAGAGCATTTGCCAATCGATTATGGATATCACTTTTACCTGAAATTATGCAAAAAAAAAGTCCTCTCTCATATACAGTATTAAAGTTGTTATGATGTTTACCACAACTTCTCAAGATACACTGAATGATTCTCTTGATGTAAAAAAAAAGCTTCATACATAATTTTTAAATATAGTTGGTGTCATTTTCAAAACACAATCTTGTTTTCTGGGGGCCAAAAATAATTATTTCATAAAATTCTCTCATTTTAACATCAAGCACCTTTGTTTTTCTGTCACAGTACTTAATCAGTAATCAGCAGCTCTGGATTTATATTTTAAATAAACAATTCTTTAACAGGTGAAAAATTACATCCATGCAACCAGAAGCTTTTGATATTTGTGTTTAGTACTTTGGGGTATGCAATGTGCAAATGACAGGGACAGATTAGAGAAGAAATATCGTAAATTACTGTGCAAAGTAAAAGAGATGCAGTTCTGTTGCTAGATTTAATAAAAGCATTAAAAAAATACTATTTAAAAATAATTGGCAATAAAGCTTTTACAATATGACATTAGTTCACAAAACTGAAACCAAAAAAAAAACAAGATTTGTGCAATGGTGCATTAACATTTCTTTGTGTTTTATCAAATTTGTTTCCATATCCTTAAATCTGAATGAACGAAAATACTATGGTTCAACCATAAAATGGCTAACATCAGTCCAGCCTAGCACAATTAAAAGAGAACAGCCGATACATTTCTACTATAATCAAATGAAACTGAATTTTAAATATCAAAGAGCCCTTTAAGTTGTGTGTTTATTGCCAATATTACTAAATTTTCAAAACCTAGTTAAGCATGCTTTCCCTACTTAATAAATGCATTGACCATGGTCCCGTGACCTTTAAAGCAAAGAAAGCCCTTATCTAGCTCTTTATGTGAAGCAAGCTTCTAGTACATTAGAATCTCTAGTTTGTCATCGAGTGCTTCTTTAATGATTTCTGAAAGTTATCCTGAGATGTGCAGAGATTACAGAACTGCTCTAATGGTACTGGTTCAAGCATTAAAGGTATCTCCATAAAGCCAAAAAGTGTATTTTGGAGAAAAAAAACAACAACAAACATTTATTTTCTAAACTTTATAATCACTTCCGAAACATTCTCTCTCTGTGGATCGATGAATAATCCAAGAAACAGAGAAAAGGGCTACAGGTATCAAATCACAACCAATGTTTAATAGTAACCATGATGGAGACATGGGGACCACAGAGAAACTAGATAAATACTGCTACTTATATTGTCATAAAAATATGTAAATAAGGAAAATAATATTTCCTAAAATTGTTCGTTAAACATGAAAAGAAGCTTCTAGAATTAGAAAAGACAACATTTGATAAGTGGTGACTGGTTTTCTACAAAGAACATTTAAAAAAATCAAGGATTTCTTTCAAGTTGAACAATTCCTGTACAGAAAGAAAAGACATAGCCAACGAAAACACCACACATGGTACACTGGTCCCTCAATTTAACATGGATTGTTTTAGTGTGAGATCCCATATAACATGGGTACATTGTGACCTCCATATTTTTTTAACAGTAAGATATTTGGGGGGGGAACCAAGAAGTTGGTGTGGATGAAAAATCATCATTAACTATGTAAGGCCCCGTAGGCAAGGTAAGGCACCTATACCGTCTCTCTCTATACACTTTGTGCCAGTGTCCAGCCATGTATAGTTGTCTCTGCGATTATTGCTGGTAATGTTCATTGAACACCAAGAAAATGTCATACTGATTGTTTTATTTTCCAGCTCTGTCTATACATGTGTACTATTTAGACACAGCAGTGTATTCCCATTTGCCACTTAGTGTAGAGACATCAGAAAAACAGACTGTAACATATGCCATTTGAAGTCTGCCATAAAGCAGCCTACATTTCAATACATTTCTACTTCTCGCATAAATCTAAAAAAAGAAAACTATTCAATTTTGCTACCCTTACGATATTGTCCAGAAAATGGGAAGTTTATACAGTTGATGAGAAGCTAAATGTAATTGTGAAGATGTGTATGCGGGGGAAAGTCTGGGAAGTGTTTCCTGTGACCTGCAGATACAGATAGATTTGAACAATGCCTGAACAGTACAGGAATAGAAGTCTCATCTGCCCAAGTACACAAATGGCTAGAAACTGATGAAGAAATGTCAACTAGCAAAGTGCTTTCTGAGTGATATCATGAAATCTGTTCAAAACAGTGGATTTGCCCACAGAAATGCCCAAGTCCAACAATGAGAGTGATACGGACGAAACAGTCTAACCAGGCTGTTAGAGTGGCTTGGGTCCATGATGTTGTTGGTCCACTCAAGATAATGTAACTACAGTCTATTATCAATTTTTCAAACATGAAAAAGAAAAGTAATCATTCAGAAAAAACTAACAGACTTTTTTGTTAAAAAATAAATTTCTATAGACTTTAATAGAGAAAAGATATCAAGGGTTCACAGACGTTTGATCAAATATGTTCATTTTAAAACAGAGTATGTCGTGGTTTGATCTTTGTTTTATAAGTATATCACAAAACCAGGCTAACAACAGTATCAACGGTCCTCTGTTACTCTTTTTCTGTGATTTAGTATCAGTGATCATTTAATCAACTCAACTGGGAATATAACAAACTTGTATATTTTTTCTCTGGAACTATCACCAATTATGATCGCCAACAAGCCTTTACAACCAGGTTTCGGCTGTAGGCCTATCAGGATTTACTCCCCTTGCCCAAATTGCTGCATTCTCGATTTTACGCAAATCCACTTATAACACGGCCAGTTTCTATGTTCTCCCAATTTCATTGTTAAATCGAGGGACCAGTGTATACTGATACCTTGAAAAAATAGAAAACTAGAAATTTTTACCTTTTTTCACCTTTTTCTTAAGTCTTATTGTATCTGATTCTGCTTTCTTTATTTCTAAACTCGCCTTCTTGTACTCTGAAAAGAGATATTCGATTTTAAGTTGAAAATTTCCTTTTTAATGCTTATCTATATTATGAATGAACTAATACATTTTCTTAAGTGCCAAATAAAGCTCTGCAAGAACACACATACTTAGCATTCTTGATTCAGCTATCATTGTTCAGAAATAATTTCCTGAGGAAAAAGGAAAAGGAAAAACTAATTCTGTACTTAACTATCTTTGAAAGAATTGAGTACCTATACTCAGTGATGAACATTAACATACCTCAAGCTATAGAAGAAAGTAAATTCTCAATAATTTAGCTATCAATTAGCCTAATAAAGATTGACCTTCTCTCACTTCCACCTGCACAATAACTCTTCATTCAAAATCTACGCACACTGCATTCTTCTGAGTAAAATTACAATGTAACAAAGCAACAGACAACTTTTTAAAAATCTTAAACATTATCTTTCTTATGTTGGTAATGGATTATAAAACCTAAACTGGCAAGCTCACTGCTATGGCATGGATAACTTGGAAGTGCTAAAAAGCCAATTTCACATAGCACTACAAACGACAAAAATAAATCAAACAAAATCATTTATAATAAGGTTACAAAACAT
Source organism: Nautilus pompilius (assembly GCA_018389105.1). Lineage (NCBI taxonomy): Eukaryota > Metazoa > Mollusca > Cephalopoda > Nautilida > Nautilidae > Nautilus > Nautilus pompilius. The sequence goes on along the minus strand of JACATO010000021.1, from coordinate 325,992 downwards.
ACTTTTTAAAAATCTATATCAGATATAATCAGAAATTCAAGACCAATTTTTATTGAAATGTTAAGAAAAATAAAAATGGAAGATGTCCCATTTAAATAATTTCCTAGGCAATGAATTAAAACAAAATAAAATTATCACAGTGCAGGTGGTCTACTATTTGAGATTAAAAAACAAACAGGACAATTACAAAGTATTTTTTTCTACTGCAAAACTCCAATATAATTTTTTATCTTATTTTTCAATGCCTGATGAATATGTATTATTTCTTATTCTCATGTAAATTATCACAAATGGCAGTTGTAATTATCTCCCTTACAGTGGTTTTCTCTCTTGTATGTACTAAACTGGGTGGAGAATAAAATTACTACTATCTGTTATGGTTTTAAATTGGTGAAGTAACATTAGAAGGATTTTATCAATTTCCTCCAATCACTAGACCAGAAGTGGTTCTTTTGATGAAGTCTCCCACATCTCAGGCCAGTTTTGTTAGGTCAAGTTGATGGATTGAATACAATTGAGCAATTAGTCAAATAAATACTGGTGATTTGCACTTGCATTTTCAAGCAGTACCTAACAATGAAAAGTATTCAGCATAAACTCGTAATTTCTTTTAAAGAAAATATTAGTCAAAATTAGAAAAAAACCACAATAAAAGACTGGTGGTAAATAATGTTTGTTTAAATATGAGAGTTTGTACCAAAGCCTTGCCTTCTATGAATTAGAGGAAATGAGTTAATATAAACTCTGTTGCTATCTATGGCATTTCTTCTTTTTGGATAGGGGGAGGAGAATAAACAAACAAATATTTATTATGGTTAATTATACTATGGAAAAAGTTTGTAAGTAGTAGTTTTAAATATACATTTGTACACAAACAAAAAAAAAAAATAAATCAGTTGGCATTGACAATCAAAAATAGAAAAATTTACATCAGAAGATCACAAATTAATGTAGTTAATATTAAATCAAATAAACTGAAGAACTTGTTTTTATATTAACCTTTTGCATGATCTTTATCCATTTGTGCTACAGTTCTTTTCCATTCTTCCATCTTTTCTTGCAAAGGTGACACAAGATTTTCTGTTATTGACCTAAAAAAATGGAGAACAATCATTTTTCTGTAACTAGAAGAAAATTTAAATGTCATTTAATTGGTTTTAAATACATTTTAAAAATTAAAATGACAACAATAAAAAAAAATCAAGATCCAGAACTGTACAATCACATAGCAGAATTAAATTTTAAAACAGAAAAAAGAAAAGTTAGCTATAAAATAAACAAAATGTGTTAACTCTTCTCAAATGTTTAGTCTAATTTATACAGAAACGAAGTTATCAGGATTATACAAGCACTCAAGAAATTTCTCAAAGTACTTTTTAAACTACTGAAAAGTTTGCTATTGACAGCTAATGCTGGAAATTTATTCCTCTTCACAACTACTATAGAAATACATTAAATATCACTTACTAGTAGTCTTTTCGTCACCAGCAAAAACTTGCCACTATTCAAGTTTCCAACAGAGAAAATGCCCCCTTACAGTTGTAGAAACATGGCACTAAAATTGTGTTAGTATCAACATGGTCAAAACCCATACCAATTCTAAAGTTCCGTCATATTTCTTAGATTTTTTGTGAACTATATAATATATATATTTAAAAAATTTTTCTAAATACTTTGAATCCTGATGTTCTGAAAAAAAAATACTAAAAGAAAAACCTTTACCAAATTCTTTTAGCATTCCAGATACCTATTTTAAATAAGGACCACAAACTTGCATGGCATATTGAGATAAAGCCAAAAGACGACATTAAAATTTTGTTGGTATAATTTATTTTATCATTCCTAGCACTGCACTTCAGACAATCCCACCCACTAGTAGCATTCCTTAATGATACTTCTCCCATAATAATACTGAAGGGTCTTTCCTATTGGAATGATCGCATTTTTCAATCGTCTAACCAGTCTATTGACTTGTTTATTTGTTAACAGCTTTAATGTAAATTTTAGTGTCGCTTCTAGAGTTGTTCTTATTTCTCTCTCTAGGTAACTCTTACTAAAGTCTAAATAAGCGGTGTTTACTTTCTTTTTATATCAACAATCTCAGTTCACTTATTTTGAAATTCTAGGAGATTTGTTAAGCAATTTTAATTCAGGAATTCAGGGTGCAAAAAATATTTTAAATAATTATTCGTTAAATAAATATTTAACGAGACTATATTTTCAAATGAGGCCTACTTAAGCAAATCATTTTTGGGAATTAATTATCTCAGGTATTACAGTAAAACATGTGAACTTATTCTAAAAAAATCATAGGTGTGCGAGAGATTTGACAAAACGATCAATCAAGGACTAAAACTATGCAAGCTCTCAAAGTTAAAATGGCTGGTCTATAGTGTCCATGGTCACATATCTCCTTCCCACATCTAATTTTAAAACATGCTAACATTATTTACCATCATTTTTTCTAAATGAACAAGTTTTTGCACAGATGAGATATAAAGATATTGAGGATTTCTTTGGTATTTTTAGAAAATATTATTTGGCTCTAAAACTTACCTGTTTTTAAACAATTCTAATTTGTTTTTAATTACATATTTCATAATGGCTATCGTATCTACTTTAAACATAATAAAACAGTACTGTTTCCTTTCCTTGTTCTTAAATAAAATCATGAAAATACCCTGACCAGGGAGCGAGTTTGGGGGCCCAACCATGGCAGTCTCATAGCTTAAACACTGGAAAACTGACCACCCAGACTGTAATCTGATTCACAACCTGTACACTACATTAAACATTAGATTAGCAAATTATGATTATTTTAATAACACAGCTTTTGTACCATACTGATCTTAAACAAAGGATTAAGTCTAAGGACTAATGATATTAAAGTTGGTTCTGCTAACAGAGAGATTTGGTACAGATGCTAAAATACCAAAAGGAAAAAATAAACAAACAAAAAGACCAGTAAATCTCAAAGAATATTGTTGCTCAGTATTCAAATTAAATTTAAAATGCAACCCAACTAATACTAAAAAAAAATAATTTTTTTTTAAAAATAATTTTTGATCATAATTCAATATATTTAAACTTCTTTTTAAAACAAATCTATTTGTTGCTTTACTTGCCTTTTGTTTTTAAGCTTTCTTCTTACATTTTCAATTTTTATCTCTAAAAATTAAGAGGTAGGTGTACTGTATTTACTTGCACATTTTATGCCATCACAATCTATGTACCCCCATTTCCGAGATAAAGATAGATGCTTCTGCCATCCTCTCGTATCTCTTTTTAACTCATTGGTTTAGACTAATGGTCCAGAATGATGCTCTGGCCAAGCGACAGAAAGAGAGAGACATGTCTGCAGCATGTCTCTGATGTGTGTGGCCGGTCTTACAGCATTTTAGTCTTCTGTTTGAGCTCAGGGTAAAAGGACCTATAAAGGGTTAGTGTAAGTCTACTGCAAAAAGTATGAGAGCTATAGTGCAGAATTTAAATTGAAAGTTGGAAATTTCAGAGTGGAATGCATATTTTTTTTGTCAGAGTGCCACATGAGATACGCTCTGGCCAAACAATCCTTTCATTTTCAGGACTTCCCATGTTTTTCATGGAGCAAAGTGAAGAAATTTTTTTTGGCTTTTGAAACTTCCTGTGCATTTTACGCTGGTGAGAAATCTGTAAACAAGTGCATAATTTGATGTTAACTATGTTAAAATGACAATCGGTTTACTCTGTGAAAGTTGATATTTATTGAATCCTGTATTTAAATATGAAAAAGAAATCATTGTAAAACATTCTTGATCTACAAAACAACGTAAAAAATTCCAGACATTATAAATTGCATTTTTTTAAAACCTTTTAAATAAATGACGGCATAATAATATTGAGCTAGAGAAGGGATGCAGCAGAACTTAGGACTCTGGTGGTTTTGAGTGAGCTAAGCTTCATAACTTCAAGATGGCTGGTTCTCGGTGAATGCACAACTGGTGTTTGGATTACAGCTGACTTGTTAACTGTAAAATTACAGTGAGACTTTTAAGTAAATCAAATCTGGCTTTATCCTGCATTGCTGATTATTTATTGATTTACATGACCTTATGAATAATAAAATAAAACAATGTTTGCACTCTTATCCTGACATTAGAAGATTTTCACCAATGAATGAACCCTTTTCCACTCAAGAAATGCAATATTTAATATGCACAAACGTTCAGACAATTTCCAAGATGTCAAAATAAACCTACCTGATTAAAATTAATCAAAACATTAAGAGGTCATGAAATGACTCAAATAGCACCTTAGCGCACAGTCTGGCAATCCAAATGAAAAGGAAATATGTTTGAAATGAAAGGACAAATTTAATCGATAGTGCACCCTGAAAGTTAAAAAACAAAAAAACCCCCGCCCAATTGTCCTCAGAGAGGAGTCAATAACTATTCAATTTCTTGAATCTCTAATCTCTTCACTGTCATTACTTCTAACACAGTCTGCCATCCTCACTGGAAGCTACAGATTTAGGGTTATGTTTACCACTACCGACACTTTCATCTCACTATTAGTGGTGGCAGTCCAGAAGTTGTCAGCTCTGCCTGCCTGCCTGCCTCTCTCTGGGTCTGTGTGGTGTAGTGGATAGACTCATAAAAGAAATCCACTGGCCTTGTGCCATCAGAGACATCAATCTCCGGACTGGCAGACTGCTAAAACACCAACAAGTCCATTGGCCCACAGATGGCTCGAAATCCAATCAATGACCTAGCTCTCCTCACCAGTGTCATCATTTTCCACCCATGCAGTCCTTAATGTTTTTCCATTGCTGTCCAACCAGCTAACTGATGAGAGATCCAAGGTATGAACACTAGGGTGTTGATTGTTTGTGGCTTTTTCAGAAATTCATGAAGGCCAGTGTATGAAAGGATGAGTCTTTAGGTAAAAGTCATGGAAATAACTTTCATTTTTATTATTTTTACGAAAAACTCCCCCACCACTGCAACTTTTATATTTGCATCTGTTTACATTTTCAGATATCACTTATTCATTTGTGCAATTATCTCGACAAGTTTACATACTTTATGATGTCTTATAAACGCAGCAAAAAAGAAATTGACAAAAGTGGAGTGATATGGAGCAAGAATTTAATCCATTACAAAAAGAGCTGCTCTTCCAGAAAAGGCTTAAAAATTATTAGTAAAGCCTTGCATGAATATGTGCGAATGCCAACACAAGCCATGATTATTGGCAGATACAAATATCTTGCTGAGCAAAAGAAGGAGAGAAGGAAGCGAGTTGATATTATTTCAGAAGAACTGGTGACTCTTTGGTCAAAATTGAACTTTCCATGTATCACAAAGAAATCAGTAAGGAGGAAAATTGAGAATCTGCTTGTAAAGCATGACAAGCACTTAAAAAAACCAAAAGCCAATGATAAAGAATTTTTTGCTGGAGTTTTTGACCTCACCAAAGCAGATGGTATATGGCTGAGTGCTGAGGACAAGAAATTACATCAACTACAAGTAAAGTCTAAGGGGGCTATTGGTTATGTCACTGAGAAGACTGGGTCCATCCATCCAAGCAAGATGGCTTTGCTAAAATCTCAGGCAAATGAAGTGGGAGCCTTAACATTAGCAGCAACATCATCATCAGTATTGAGTTCTTCCTCCAGTGGCCAGGAAAGTGATGCTACTGACACCACTGCTGAGGATCAACCACCAAGAGAAGAAGAATGGGAATTGTCACCACAAAAGAATAAGCGAAGATATGAATCTGCCAGAACTGCTGCAAGCTTATCACGAAAACAAAATATTTCTCTGAGAAAATCTGCTAATTTGTGTCGACAGCTGTCAGATGAGGGCTACAAGATGCCAACTCCATCATATGCTGCTGTTTATAGAGAGAGAAAAAGACAAATGTTGCAGACCCAGAAAAAGTACAAAGAGACCCTGAAGAATGAAGATTGGGTGTTGCACTTTGATGGAAAGAAGATAGGCGAAAAAGAACTCCAAGTTGTTTTGCTCAAGAATGCTGAAAAAGAAATCCGGTTGAAGGTAATGCAATTGCATGATGGCAAAGCAATAAGCATCTACAATGGTCTTGTTGAAGTTCTTGATGAGTTTCAACTTTGGCCAAGAATTCTGATGATAATAACGGACACTACGGCTGTGAACACTGGAAGACTTGGTGGTGTGGTAAAGCGGTTAGGACAGGAATTCACAAGAAGAGGGCTTCCTTTACCACAATATGTTGGTTGTCAGCACCACATACTGGACACAATTCTCAAGCACCTCATGAATGACAAGCTTCCTGGGAGAACTACTTCATCTGAAATATCTTATGAATTTGCTGATCATCTAATTCGGAACTACAATGAGCTCCGCCAAAATTTTCTTCAGAGTGAAGAACTGTTGAAAGTGAAGGACCTCAAGTGGAGCGATGATATGCAATATCTCTATGAACTGTGCTGTTACTACAAGTACTATTGTAAGAACAGAGCTTTTCCCTTCATAAAATTTTAAAACTACCTGCGATGAGCAATGCTAGATGGAATTCACGGGGCATTCTTGCTCTTTTGTCTTTCATTCTTTTGCCTGAGTATAGAGAGCAGCTCAAAGCAATCTGTGATTTCCTGTCTGGCGTGTGGATGGATATATGGTTTTCAGCTCATCAATTCTGTGAGGAAGATGCTGCCAAGGTTACGGATGCAGTAAAAGCATTAAACTGCCAAAAAGCTTTTAAACAGTTTGAATAATTTCTGGAGCCGTCAGGCCTCAGTGATTCCAGGTGTTCAACGATCAAATATCTGTGCTGAACGAGCTATAAGTTACTTAAAAGAGATCACGTCTACTTGCAAGTCCATTGACAGTCTCAATTTACGATTTCTTGATTCTAATTCTAATTGATGTGTACTTTTTGCGTACTCTCTAATTGCATTTGTATTCCTGTAGTTGTTATTTCATGATTACCAGTGGAATAAAACAATTTCTTACCATATTTTATTTTATTATAAAAGACTTATTCATACAATAGTTGTAGACAACATACGTCTTTTCATTATAAATATATTATCTGAATTGTTTTTGATATGCTGACTTTCATTTACTTTTGGTGGGGGACATTTTTCCAAAAAATATATTAATGAGACTTGTTTTTATTCATTTTACCCCAAAACTCATCCTGTAGGACCATGGCCATAACATGTCATGACAGAATCAACACCCTAATGAACACTCAAGACCTCCACATCCTCAGAAGGAAAGGGATTCACTGTTGGATTCTAACACATATCAAGTAAATAAACAAACTAAGCAATGCATGTCATTTGAGCTAGTATCTTCACTAGCAAAATCACTTTTCAAAAAAAAAAGTGATATAAAGAGCCAGAGATAATGGAGACCAGCAGCCTTGTAATCTATAGTATAAACATAAGTGGTAATTAAATTATTCATCAGTACTGGGCTGTTTTTGGTCATCTTGAACAGGAAAGGATGGATTAATTATGAATGAACTTACTAGGGTTACGATTATACCAATCAATATAAAGAAATCTTTCTTTTGGAGAATTTTAAATACTGTAATTTTAGATAGTTTCTATTTCCTCTTTAATTACAGATGAGCATGTTTCTGCTGCGCAAAAGTATCTGTTTATACTTGCAAAAACTAACATTTTACTTTCTTCTGGTGACAAACTTCTGCCGCCCTTACAGAAAAAGTTTCTTCTTCATGTATAGTAAAACTACGCAGAACCTTCAGAATGTTTACTTACGTGGCTAATGTCTTTAATTTGGTTTCTATGCTTCGATGCCTCATGCATAACCTTGTAAGAGCTGAACCCATTTCTTTTGTAGCACCTGCAAAACAAGATAATTATTCCTAAGTCAGATGTTAAATTACTGTCCCACATGTATTTTCAAGAGTGTTAAAAATTAATGAATAATGGTAGTAAATGTTTCCAGAACACAATAACATTGCTTTTGACATGCAGCATTTGGCCAAAAAAAAATGAGAGTAAATGAACATGAAAATTCTTAACATAGTGGTACCACAGTTTATCCACTAGAGATCGCTGCCTATGCCACAAAAAGCGTAGCACTTTTTGACTTTGGCAGAGAAATTTCTAATAAAACTTCAATTTCAGATGTGGGAGAAAATGTTAATTATATTTTCAGTTACTAGGGTAATCTATCCAATACGTCCAACCTGCTAAGTTTCGTTAAAGAGAGATGCAAGAAATCAATAAGATTAACGCTATAAAATCTCAATACATCCGCAGTGTTTAGCATAAAAAATATATGCATAGGAGTTTCTCAAGAAGAAGAAGACTAAAATACAAGTTTCTTATAAATATGAATCACTTTTTTTTCTTCCAATCATTTGATTACAAGTGAACATTTAAATTCAGTCAATCAGAACTTTTCCTTCTTTTTAATGCATGAATCTAGAAAATTGTTTCCTTCTATCATTACTTTTTAAAAAATCTTCTATACCAGAAACAGGCTAAAAAAGATGGAATATCCTCCTCTGACTCAGGATGGAGTTAACATTGAAATAAGAAGTCAAATTCCACCATGTCTTAAAATAAAGATCAATACTATAATTTCAGTTCCCTTTTTATTCCAATGAGAAATAAAACAGCTGAACTGACTTGTTATAAATGGGTTTGCATCAGGCTGCTTCTCTATAACAAAGTAACGCTGGCCGGCAAAATGATCAAAGCTACTATTCTGACCTCATCAACTTTTTAGTACCGGGCAAGTTAAAAATGACTTTACAGAGAGAACATTATTCATTTTTGCCTTTTAATATGCCAGGAAAAAAACTGACATTTTGAGTTATCTGGCACAGAGTATCAAAATGGCAATAATTGCTGCACTAATCAATTTCTCTGACATTCTTTCAGACAGCATTATTTCATCATAGCAAAACAGAAATTCTGCTAAGATGTATTGCAAAAGTCAGACAGACTATAGAAATCCATACTTTTTGTTAGCAGTAGCTAATACAAGATTTTAAATTGAGCTAATTTTCAAAAATATATTTAATTATTTTTTATGAAATGGTTTGAAATAACCATGAAAGTAGTAATAACTGCTGGAAAAGTTGATTTACCATTTAAACTCCTACAATCTTAGTAGTGCATCCAAATCAACCCTGGTAAAATTTTAATTCAATTTACAAGCAGTTAAATAGACAAAGCAGGATATTAAATGGATTTAGGAGTTTAAAATGTATCAAATAAATATTTTGATACCCAGAAAGTGATCCAGTGGCTACTTAAGAAATTTTTTTTAAAAAAAATCTCCTCGGCACATATACATCCTATCCTCTGTAACCTTTGCCCACATCTTTCATGAGCAGTGTTTATATTCCACATTCTTTTCTAACTTTGACCTATAATTTTTCATAAAATATCCAAGATCAGCAATAAAGCAGCAGCTAAAGGACTATGAACTGCTTGTGTAGTTATTCAAAGCATGTCTAGACCTACTTGCATTCTGAGCCACCCAACTTACAAAGACTATGAAAGCTGGTGGTCGCACAATGCCAGCGTGTCTCTCCTGATTGCACAGTGAAAGGCCAATGAATAACTAACCCATATTAGCCTTCACTTGTGCGTGCGCACGTGTTGTTTTGAAAATTTCCGTTTACAAAAACTGACTTTTATGAAATAAGGGGCAATATGAATGCCTGCATACATAATTCAAAACATACTAAAAAAAAATAAAGAAAATGTTGCATTACTTCTGTTCTGATTTTTACTCTAGAAAGGTACCAAAATCATTGCTGCTGCCTTGGAACAATTTTAGAAATGGAATTAACCCTTTTAAAGGTTGAAACCCCCATGGAAATTTAGGCAAAAGAGTTTAAGAAAATGTATTTCATAAAAAAGAAAAGAAATAATTATAACAACAAATTTAATTTTGAGCATTTACAATTAGGCTAAAACCTAAGAAACTTAATAACAACAATACAATTCCAAGGAAAATATTTCTTAAAAAAACAAACACATTTTGCACAGAAAAGAAAAAATATTTTCCAGAGAGATGAAAACAGATAACACATTTTCCATTTTCATTTTAGAAAACCTTTTAAAACATATGTATTCATTTTTCTATTATATTAATTTCTTTAGAATATTGATACTATTAACTGCCAACTTTAGCAACACAAAGATTCCTTGTGAAAGCAATGACTTAAAGCAGGGAAATTAGGAAATGATCTCATAACCTGCTCATATGGAAGATAGAACTGCTTAAAGCAGCACAATTACATTAATAGTGAGTGTTCAGGTAGAAATCAATAGTTTCTAGAGACTTATCCTGGTAGTGAGATCAGTGATAACCCAGTTGATCAAATACTAAAACAGTTTATAGCAAGTTAAGCTAGCTAATTTGCAGCTACTCATGGTCAATGTTCAGATTTTCTAATCATGCTTAAACCATATTGAAGATAAAAAAGCATGCTAAAATTAAGAATTTCATGTAAACCATGAAAATATTTGCATTCATAGATAAATCTTGAGCAGAGGTAATTCCCAAGATACTGCATAATGAAATTACAAAGCACTGAGAGTATGGTAGATCAGTTCAGATTACAAAAACCATAGCAGGGAGGAGAACACTGCAGTGGTACTGATCATCACAGTAACCATTAGATCACCTGACTATGATGGCTCATTGTAGCCTGAACAAACTGCAGCAGTTTCATGGGAAGCCTATCTACAACCAGGCTATATAAAATTCACTGTGCTCTGTTGATTTACATATCCTAATATTAACACATTAAGGGGCAAGACTGGAGCAAGCTAGAACTCGCTTGTGCTGGACTCTGATAGACTGAAAGCCAGATTTACCCTAATGAGAGTAAGTCCATGGGTTGGGGCAGGGCTCTAGGCTGAGGCTTGATATAAGGTGACCACAAAAGTGAAATGCTTTCCTTTGGTGGAACTGTCACAGGTCAGCACTACCTGGAAGAGGTTAATATATCTATTGTTCTACTGTTTGTTTTAAGTTATGGTAATCAATTCACCTCCACAATGAAAATAACTATCTTTCATGGCTTGCTGGACCCCCTGACCTAAACTCCACAGAGTGCGACTTGGCCCAGCCCTCTAGGTGAACTATGGTGACAGTGCGCCCGAGACCATTCCTGAACTGCGTCAAGCCAGTGGCAGCCATATGTGCTACTAAGGTTCTTGTGACTTTAGTCAATATAGTTGGTGACTATTCACAGTCATTAAATGTATTGAATAATGTTCAGATATTGCACAAAATGAATGTATGTTAAACTTTCTTAATAGTCAATACTGAATTGTATGCAATATTTTATCCTGAATAAATTTGTACAAGTTATATCACAATATACAAATATTGTTTTAAAAAGTGTAGCATGAATCATTTAAAATTGAAAATACTGAAGAATTGTCAACAGAAATTGCAATTCAATGTATAATTGTTTAGACTGTAACATTATTATAGTGTCAATGCTCTCCTACATTGTTTAAAAGCATTATGATTACACAACAATTCAAGATAATAACATGTGCGTGTTATTAGGCTGTATCTTGCATTGAGAAGCATTTCATCAGCCATTAAAAGATAACCAAGGTGTGTTTGGTAGAAATGAGAAGTGAAAAACCGTTAAGCTACTAAATGACGATGTGGGCATTAACAGTTCAGTCAATATAACTGATTTGCAAAATTGAATTTTGCTTCTGGCACCGTAAGATTATCTTTTTTTACAATCAGTGGCAAGATAAAAAAAATCTTAAATTCTGATTAACTGGTGTAAAAATGGAGTAGAGAGCAAGACGTTTTTCTAAACCTGTGTAAACAACTATATTTTGCAAATATCTTTGCTGTCCTAATTGTAAAGGAAATGTGTGTTATGGAAGCGTAACCCCTGATGTGTCAGTCATAAAAAGGTTTTAGTGAGAAATGTGAAAAAAAAAAAAAAAGTCGGCAGTATCGCTTATTGAAAATTGCAGCAGCCGAGTAATTTACAGAAGTTATAGCAGAGATATATGCTGCTCAATAGAGCGAAAATAAATATGAAGATTATTTTAAACTGATTAGTGTTCATTGGGAAATCATGTCCAGCAAAGTCATCATAAAGCTAGAGAAAAGGATACTTGATGATGTTCTACTAGTTTCAGTACTAACTTTGATTATATATCATAAAAAAAAAACATGATAGCGACAACACCAATGCATAGGTCAAAGAAAATGGTGTATTCACTAGTTAATACAACAAGATGAAAATGGTGTTATTAAATAGATTTCTTTTTTTTTCCTTTGCAGAATTTCAAAAGAAAGAAAATATTTTAAAATGAGACATTTTGTCCAGTTATTACTTTTAACGATCCTCTCGGTTTTAAAAAGGACAGACTCTGCAGAGAGTCCTGAAATTGAGAAATATGGTAATTTGGCACATTGCTGTTGTTAGATCAACATGGTCTCTACTTGCTATATAAGAAAACAAAACAAACAACACAAAAAAAAAACACATCATTGTGTCAAAAACAGATGGAGTGATGATGATATATCTCCTAGCAATTTAAACAGATTCTCACCGGAACTATTTAAAATCCAGTAATTGGAGTCTATATAATTTCCAAATGTCACTATATTTTGATAAAATTAAAACATTTCTGATTAATGTGTGAAAGAGAAACAATATACCTATTCCGGGTCACTTCTTATTTGTAAATATGAATAATCATCATTTAACAGATGTATTTCAATGAAAAGTTAGAAAATATTAAGCTCTAACCTGCAAGCAATGCATTACTGTAAACGTTTAGCAATCTAAACACTATGATCTTGTAACTGAGTCAAATTGTTTTCCTGATTCCAGAACATTAAATGGCTAATCTGCAACTCTTGTTACACTAACCTTTCTAACGGTCATAGTTACATAGTTTACAAGTCTTTAAATAGTGGTGGTGGTTTAAAAATTAACCTTTAACCTATTACCAAAATATTAGTATTCACTCAGAGCTAATAAAAATTGTCAGGTCTGTTTAATTTTTCAAAAATTCTTATTTGATGTTTTATCTATATAATTAGTGCACAAAGTATACTCTTTCCCTATTACAGTATTAAAATTAAAATGGTAAATATCAATAAATAAACCTTAAATAAATAGCTAATTGTCCTTTTGCTGCCAATCTTTTAAAAAAAATTTTAGTAGAAAGTTGTTGCCATGCATTGATGAAAAGGCTATGTAACCATTCCCGTTCTCTTATGTTCACATTCAGAAAGCTGTTTTCATCAATTATGAGTTTACACACAGAATGTCAGACTGATTTTTTGTTCTTTTTAATGTCCTTTAAAAGTAAATACACACAGTTATCTTTTTAAAAAATATTAAAGTACAGATGACAAATGTCTAAATAAATTCGAGAGTTTCAAATATCAAAAACTGAAGAAACAGCAAGACAGTTTACCCATGACCAAGTAGAAGTTAGCTGCTGTTCTGTAACTTCAAACCACATAAAATAGCCTTAATCTATGCCATAAGTAAACATAAAAGAACAACAATCAATAGTTGTGAGATATTTCTTTGTTTACAGTTAGCATATTAGTGTCAGGAATAAACCAGCAGGAAATGCTAACAAAGCTGTTTTGTTATAATTAAAAAAAAAATTGTATCCTATTTCATGGAAATCTCGTGCTTTTAACAGCCTAACCAACGAGATATTCATACAAATAATCTCCAATCAAAACTAAAATTTGTTATTGTTGTTTGACTTCCTTTTTCATTTGAGAGAGATTTCTCATTTCTAATCCATCCTCTGGATTTCTCCGTCCCCTGGAAGCAATACATAAATATTTTTAAAAACGACATCAAAAGAAAGTGAAGCTTTATAAAATGTCTACAAATATACATATCATTTGGTTTAAAAATAATTAAATTCTACTTAATGCACAATTTAAAAAAAAATGTAATGAAAAATGGTTAAGTATCGTGAATGGTTTCATAGCTTGTGATGAAGAATGAACCCTGTTTACTTTGTACTTACACTAGTAACGTAATAATAATAATGCATGCTACAGAGAAAAACTAGGCTTATTTTGAAAAAAATTTTCCATTCGTTTTAATACCAAAGATTTGTACCACTGAGTAACTGTTAGTTTGCATTGGAGCTTATGTGAAATATACTATTCTAAATAAAAAGTACACTACATGCTAGTGTCAGATGCTTTAGTAATCGAGTTTGTTACTGATACATAAAAGCTGCATTGTTTTTTTTCTACGAGGAGAAATGCGGTGGGATGTCATTGCAACTATTTTTTAAGAGGAAAAACTTGCTAAGTGTACAAATGATGAAAACCATTAACATCTCAAGCATCCTTCTTAACTTGATAGATAGATAGTAACTCTTCCAAGACCTTTAACAAGTTTATTTAAGGTTGAGGCCTGATGCCAAAGCAGTATATAATGTTTCAGAGTAGTATTTAATACAAACTTTGTTGGAAACAGGCCACGGGAAATCAGTTTTGGTTATAAATGGTTTCCTTCGGCGCCACCATTCATCTTAATAACTAATTAATTCCTCAAACTAAGACATAAATAATAGTCTTTAGCCATTCAGTAACATGAAATTAAATCTACAAACAATACCCTATTTCAGAGAGATATATTTGAAAACAGAAAAAAAAAAAATTTTTGTTCAATTTTTCTGTCTCAATAAACATGACAATTCATCATTGTTCACACACACACACACACAGAGAGACAGACAGACAGACAGACAGAGAGAGAGAGAGAGAGAAAGCAATACTCTCCCAGTTCAAAACTAGTATTTGTTTAGTATGCATATGACTACTATCTGCTTTAGCTAAACATACTATGAACGTTTACCCTGAAAAAGATAGTGTAGATGGGTGCATTGATAATATCAATTTAGCATATATTGCAATCACTAAAAATTTCTAATCTGCACTTTATTTGTTGTTAAATCAAAATAGCTACAGATAATGTTATTTAACATTTCGATAAAAATGCTAATAATTGCACATTCGTTTGTACAAAATCACTTCCAAAACTGTAAGATTCCAAATGCTAAAATCAATACAGTTTTATAATTTATGCATGCACAACACACAAATGAAAACAACTAGTTACATAACCATACATAAAGCAAAAACTAATTAAGAAAAAAAATTTTTTTTCTCTCTGCTTTACAGAGATGTTTATTAATCTCTAAGGGAAAAAAATGTGTTTTACTAATGTAATGAAAGCCCTGTCTAATTTACCAAGCAGAGGCTGCTGGACTCTCTGGCAGCGTTAAAAAGTCTTGCTGCATATTAGTGAAATGAGACAAAAAGGCATTAACATTAAAGAAAGAAAAGAATGGCAATTCTAGATAGGACCAAAGTTTAGGAACAGTTGGATAAATTTAGAACACCAATAAAAAAAATTTTTTTTTTTATTAAAGATATCTAAAAAGCAGGAAACTGCTACAGATGTTATCCATAATAGCATAATGTTGTATTTGTAACAGCTCATTGATAAACTTGCTATGACAGCTTCAGGAAAGTCATTCAAGATGGCTTATTTCAGAACTCAACTAAGCTTATTTGCACTGAAATACTGCAGATGCTGGAGTAAGATAGAATCTGTATTTATGATGTGTGATACAGCAAAGCTCTGTACAAAGCTGATGAAACATTACTAATGAGAGTTAACAGACAGTTTTCCAGACTCCTACAAAAGCTTCCCATCACATTCCAGTACCAGCTTAATAGTTAGTATGTTTCTGATCAGTGAACCATGTCACAACTCCAGGCTGTGTGTCTGGGTGGGCTTTATTATCAGGCCTTATGACGACTCATGTAAATAATTAAATAAAGACAAAACTACTCTAGATATTTCTGGTTTCAACCAATAAACTAGCAACTGCAAAAGCACTGATCTTGATCAAATACAATATGAATGAAATTGTACATTAACCTGTACTTTAAATAAATGTTAGCATAAACTGAAGAAAAAAAATAGCATTTTATAATCATTTTAAAATTTAAAAATTACAAAAAGTAAAAAAATGCAGCAGATAAATTGTTGACGTCAAATATTTTTTCTATAAAGCCTCTCATGAGTTAATTAGGATATGAAACTCAAAAGCTAATGCTAAACTCTGATCACACAACTGAGATTAGTCCTGTTTCTGCTTAGTTTTCAAATGGGAATGTCTTTGAGCAAAAACCTGAAAGCTTCCACTGAAGAGAAATTTGGTTATCTTTAGAAAGATTATAGCTTCCAAAACACTTTTCTGATTAAAAACAAAACAAAATTATGTCTTCATATAAATTGAGAGAGATTAACAGTTTTTCTCACCAGATGTGGTTAAATCTCAGGCTGCAGATAAAGTGCGTCGAGAACATTTTGGAATGCACAGGATAATGTCGCCGTCAAATGGACAGACATGATTAGTATTAACAACAGTGCATGTCTGCACATCATTTAACAGTGCTGGGTAGCAGTGACAGAAAATAAAGTCAACTAATCAGGTCTGCACAGTTTAACACTAAACTAACATCTGTGTTAAAAGGACTACCCTTCAAAGCAGCCAGCCTCTCTCTCCCTCCTTAGTGTTGGCAGTAAAAAAAAGAAAGAAAACAAAAACCACACTAACTGCACTTGCACAAGCAGATTTAACAAATAAGCCTCTCTCAAATCTCACGAATTTTTGCAGAGTACTACAGAGAAGAGCAAATACCAAGCGCTATACATAACCCTGGTCACAAGGTTAAAAGGTTACATCAAAAAGGTACAAAATGTAATACTCATGTGCCCCCTGATTTACCAAACTGTCAGACTCCCAGAAACATCTCTTAGCCAGCTGATCTAACATGAAACTATATATAGAGTTTTTTTTGATCTATTAATTGAAAAAAATTCATAATTTTTAATGTGTGACTTTAATATTTATTAATTATTTGTAAATAGTATATTTTTGTACAGATTCCAGTAATTAATGTTTATGTATTGATTAAATCCCTCACAAGCAATATTATCCTGAACTAACTAATTAAGCAATGGAATTTAGCTTGAGCATTTGAGATGTATCAACAAATGCCGTGGAAAGAACACTACAAAATAAAACTTATTCTGAAGACAACAGTGATTGTGTATATGAATGAACTAGCAGCACCACTGCATTGCTAGTCAGATGACAGCAGAGACTACCAAATTAATGGCAAGACCAATTTTTTTAAAAATAAACAATGGTGAATAAACGAAAACGTGTTCCTAATTCTGATGTTTATAGGGCTAAAGGTAGGAAAAGTATCAAGGCAATGAACAGTTGCTAGGCTTTAGTTAGATTTTTTTTAAAAAGCTATCATATAATGTTATCACCATCTTTCCAAATCAAAATATTTCAGTTATTCAGAACTAAAAATTATTTTCCAAAAACATTCTTAACCAGACAGACAGATGCTTGATGTTTTTATTATGCATTCTTTAAGTGTTTTGCTTTTCTCTTCAATGTCGCACTAATCCACTAGGCATGCCTGCCAGGGCTGAAATTCTCTAAAGCAAGCAGCAACAACAAGAAGCTGGTTTTGTGCTCATACCAACAATGAAATAAATGACTCCTTCAAATGAAAATGTGGCACTGGTCTTTTTATTTGGTGCGGACTTTAACTAAACAGCATAATTTGCTTCCTCTTGCTGGTAGGAAGCCCCCTAGGAGACAGGAAATGATCATTCAAAAATGCTAATACATCAAGACCAATAACTTGTTAAACGCGAGATAAAATTTAGACAAAGAGAAATGATGGTAGATATTGCAGGGTAACACTGAAACACACATCAGACTCTAAGGGTTAAAAAAATTAAGTGCTGTTACTGGATTTGAAAAGAGAAAACATGTTGCATATGGGTTTACTATTTAAGCTAAAACAACAAATTAATTTCTTATACTATGAAAGTAAATAAAAATATGACAATTAAAAACAAACAATAGAATCTGAGTCATCAATATAACCTCAGAGTTAGATATACACATATATATATATATAAATAATACACAAAACTGTATATTCATTCCATCAAATTTATAGTGTTTTATGGTTACTTTTTCCAGAAGACTATCATTTTCATATTTACTTTGAATCTCTCTTCTGAATATTCTCTTTATTTACCTGTTGAAAGAGAAGTTTTTATTTTTCGAACTTGTTATTTAAATTATTTTTATTGTCAAAAGAGAAACTCTATTTACAGAAATATCTGATGCAACTTTTATTTTTTTTTATAAAACTGTAATGGTTTTAATGACTTAAATATCTTCATTACCCAAAATTTTCTCTTCCTGTGAGATAAAGATCCAATGGTTGAGGATAGAATTGCATGATGCTGTCACTGCACTCTTTCACCCTTCATCTAATTTCCTTTGCTTAAAAAAGGATACAGGCTACAAAAGTCACTGAAACACATAAGGGCAGCTTCACAAGCCTTGTAAATAGGTCTTTACTAGAAATGGACTAAGTGGCCATATCTATCATTTAACATTAGGAAATGACCAAGTAAAGCTCTGAACTTATCTCCACATTAGTGTCAGTGTCAAAGATGCAGTGCTCTAAAGAAAATCTGAGGGCATTCTAAAAAAAAAAGAAGAAAAAATCTTTAAGATAATAATCCTTTTGGTGCAAGCTGGTATATTTTAAGAATATTTATTACAATTGTAAAGGAAAAAGAACGGGTAAAATAAAACAGTCAAAAGAACCGATTAAATAATAAGGCTAATAAAAGGGAAAAAACTGAATTAATACTAATTTTCTACTAAATGGTAGCATTTATTACAGGCTAGAAGTGGGGCATACTTCTCTATTTTTGTCAGTGGTAACTTTCTGCGATACCAAACATCCTACAGTTTTGGTGTCCATTTAGCCTAAATTTGGTATGGTCTGCATTTTAGTAACATAAGAAGATACAGTTAGAATGGAAAGGAACCAGAATTCCCTTTATAACGAGTGAGCATCTAGTATTTAGTAATTTCAGTCAGAGAGTTAGTCCACACTGTTTAGTACATAACATGTTGATGCTATTTGCTGAAACAATGACGACGATGACTGTACACCTGGTATGATATAACTGGCTCACTAACTCACTCATCATTTACCTTTGGTCATAAGCACTTAGACAAAAACTTCAGATTAAAGGTTTGTCTGACATCAGTCTCACAAAAGGAGCAGACATTGTTGTAGAATTCCTTTGTGAAACAGTACAAAGAATGTATTTCAACAAATTTTACCGTACAGCTACTAGTGCGATGATCATCCTCTCTATAGTTATGAATTTCATTGAAATAAATGATATGTACACTTGATGAAATGACAACTTAATAAACATGTAGTAGGTCCTCCAATACAGTGAAGATTATAAATGCAAGACTGTGTTTTACAGGGGAGCCCAAATTAAGCAAAGGAATGACAAAGATAAACAAATAATTTCATTTTTATCTAAAAATTCAATTATTCTCAACACTCTGATTATTTATGTGATGAGGCTTCACTTTACTACTTGGAATTATTTTTCCTTTTTAAGATGTCTTAATCCATCCCTTCTGAAAACTAAGATGAAAATAGTACATATACAAAAAATATAAAATTACAAATATAAATTATAAAATGATGAAAAAAAGGATATGATGTAATACAGTATTCCCTTGATTTACACTTCCTTAATATAAATGAATTTTAAGTTGCACTATTAACTTTTTAATACCAAAAATTTCTTATGCACGGTTTGGTTTGAATATGCTCCACCTCGTATTCCTACTAGCTAATTTCAATGATGACTGATGAGGGTGGACACTACCCATTTATCTCTACAAACATTTTGTACATCATAAAAGAAATAACAAACTTTGTACTGTATGGTGGATATCTTTAACCTTTCTGCATAATTAATATTTATCAAAAATAGTTAATATTTAAGAGATGAATATATGACCCAAAATTATTTGTATTTTTATCTGGCATCTATGAGCGTTGACAGACAAGAGTGAGTCTGTCACTTTGTAAGGAATATGTATGAATACATGTAATCCATACTGAATGAGTAGTGAATACTTACAAGAATGAATAAGTGTACATGTGAGAGAATGAGTCGTTGGAGGTGGAAGACTAATGGTCACTAGGTCAACCACTTTCCATATACTCACTTGGCTGATGCGCACGCGCACACACACAACCACCTTTTGAACAGTGTAAATCAACATTATGGCATTGCAAAAGAGCTTTTTAAATTCACCAGATGAGCTCCCCCCATGAAGAAACAGAAAAAAAAGCTGAACACTAGAAACTAAACTATACATACCACGACTGCCCGATGAGAGTGGTAATGAACCCACAGAGACTTGTCATATGCTCAACCTAAATGAGTCGTTGGTATATACAATCAAAAAGAATGTTACAAAGATAAAGGATTCTGTTAACCAACCAACATCATTATTAGCAAAAATAATATCAAAAAATGAGAATTTCACTAATGGAGTAAATGTTGGGCATATGAGTGGAAGAACAAAAGATAGGCTTAAGTTCTACAATTGTCCAGGCAAGTCCAGGCAAAGGCCCTCAGGTTCTATAAAAGACGAGGAGCATCAACTGAGTCTTCCTGATATATTCAAATCTATTATAGAAGCAGGGAACTACTTGCCACAGCAAGTGTTTAATGGTGATGAAACAGGTTAATTTTGAAAAAGATACCAAACAGCATCTATATATCAGAAGAAAAGACAAGACAGCTCCTGGTTTTAAAGCCTATAAAGATAGACTAACAATCTTATTGTGCAGTAATGCTGAAGGGGACTTTAAATGTAAACCTCTGGTGATGTACTATTCCCAAAATCCTCAGGCTTTGACAGGTAAGATGATTCTACTAGTTCATTAGCAAGCAAACAGAAAGGCATGGATAACTAGCTGTATCACAGAGGACTGGTTCCTGAATTGCTTTTGCATTAAAGTTAAGCAATAGTCAAAAGAAAAACAGCATTTAAGGCACTGCTCATCCTTGACAATGCACCAGGACATCCTATGCAACTCACTGATTTATGCCCTAATGTAAAAGTGATTTTTTTTTGCCACCTAACACCATGTCCCTGATCCAGCACATGAATCAGAAAGTTATAGGCAGTTCCAAGATGTCTCTTCTGAAGACAACAATATCATAACTTCTAGATGTTACCAGCACACCTTAAAAGCCATTAGTTTGGGACTTCTGACAATAATAGAATATCTTCCATGCAATAAATATCAAGAGTACATAGAGGAAATCAAGAACAAAACCAAAAATAGTGTATAGAAATGCTTATGGTAGGAATATGTACACAATTTCAGTGGTTTTGAAAGTCTTTCTTCAATTGTTGCAGAAGTTGACGACTTGAAAAATCTGTTGACTTAAAAGACTTGAACGATGACATATATTCAAATGATTCCCATCAAGAGTTTTCAATCGAGGACTTGCTGCACATGACAAAACAAGAAAATAAAGCAGGATAGGAAGAAATTGCTGCAGAACCATGCCAAATGTGTGCTAAGAGATGTGCAAACTTCTTAAAACTCGCCGACCAGCTGGCCCACGAAGCAGTAGACATGGATGCAGACATGGTGCAAAGTTTGCAGTTTGGTAGAAATTTAACAAGTAACTTGGCAGTCTACAAGGAACCGTACAAGAAACATTTGTTGACACAATCTATTTTAACGCAATTTTTCAAGACAACTCCAGCATAGTGTCTCCACCAGCTCTGTGACCTCAATGGCACTCCACCTTAAACTCAGAATTGACCATTGTTTTTTTTAACTAAAGAATTGTTTTTGTATGTTCATTCTTTTATTAATATGTTTACTGAATCTTTTTTTTTTTAGCTAAATGATTGTTTTTAAGCTTTCTTTTACCATATAAACAATGGATAAATGTTAACTTTGTTACTCGATTGATGTTAACATTTTGATAATGCTACCTTGTGTCTTGAGTAAATTTCTTTCTTTTAAATGTTTCTTAACAAACAAAGGACACAAACAGTTAAATGTTTAGCTGCCAACCTTTATTGGTGCATTTTTTAGTTGCCTAGTTATTTTACAGGATTAGAATAAGAGAAAAAAAACAAAGTTTAACTCAAGTAGCAGCACAGCAAGCAAGTAGGCTGTTTGACCACCCCAGCTGTGGGGTAGCAGGATTGTGGTTTTCTTCCAGTGAGGACTCTAAAATACTCAAATTATCTAACAGTATCCATCCCCCTGTTAACTGCGTAATAATAGGTTTGAAATATGCAAATGTGATTTGCTGTTTTCTAGGAATGCACTCCACCAACTGTGTAAATCAAGGAAGTATTATATTTCTCAATAAATAAAATAAAATTTTTACATTTTTAAAAAGACTCCTTATAATTAATGCTTTTCATTAAATTGTCAAAGTAAAATATGCAAAAATAAATTATTACTAAATGTCTTCCCAACCTCGTCATCTTCATCTGAATAATGACCAGCTTACATTTTCATATAATTTCTTCTCAGTATCAATGCTGCTATCAGTTACAATGGTGGAAGGATTCGTTGCACAAAAGATGGTGTTTTTTAAAGTTCCATCTTTGTATGTACACCTGCAACTGGTATTTTTATTTTGTCTGTGTTTTTCCTGGCAAACAAGCTTTCAGAAAATAAGGCCCAAAACTTTAATGACAATTTATTCAGATGAGCAAATGCTTAAGCAATTATTTTCCAAACTTTCAATCATTATGAACACTGCCCACTCTTTATTTTTACTTTATAGTTCTCAACGGTTTCCCCATGGTTTGCATCTATTGCATGTTTCATAAATTTCAACCAACTAACATAACTTTGATAATGATGAAAGTAGACATTATAACATGAAAATACTGAATGGTGATATTGATACTCATATAATTTTCCCTTTCAAAGGATGTTTATTTTCCAAAAATAAAACAAAATAGATGTTCTTTAAAAATTTTGAAATCTTCAAATCATTTTTACAAAATGAAGTAGAAATACATAGAATCATACCTCTTCTGCAATCTTTGTCGTGGAGGAAAATTCCTGTGTGAAAACGTATCATGTGACACTCCCTCTTTTCTCAGAGTCACACACACAACCATTGAGCAGCATACACTGTTGTTGAGCTAATCAGCACCCACCTCTGCCTGCCAGTCTTGGATGCTTCCTGTGGAATGCGTTTACTTGACCTTTGATAACTATTTTTGCTTTATTTTGAAAACATTTTTTTCACATAATGTCTGAAAAGGGGTGGCAAGTGACAGTGCTTGTAATATGGCTAAACAGTCAAGGAAAAGTATTAGAAATGCAGGTTATATGACATGTTGAGGCAGGAGAGCATCAGGTTGATGTTGGTCAGAACTTGGGTTTGGCTACATCAACCATTTGAACCATTCTCAAGAATGCAGAGAAGATAATGCTTCTGCTCAATCCGCCACATCGTTAACTGCAACCAAGACGGTTTGTTCAAGCAGTATTTTACTGGAGAAAATGGAAAGTTGATTAGATATGTAGGGAAAGATCAGATGCAGCAACACATGCCTCTATTTAGGAGCATCTTCACCTACCTGCAGGAAGGTGGCGAGAGATTGGTGACAGATGTTTAGGCTAGTCAAGGTTGGTTGGAGAAATTTAAGCACTGTAGAAACTTAGTGTGCATATTTCTGGTGAAGCTGTGAGCGCTGATGACCAGTAAGCATGTGAATACACCAACGCCCTGAAGGCAATCATTGACCAAGGCAATTAACCTCCTGTGTTTGTCTTCAATGTTGACAAGACAGACCTCTTTTGAAAGCATATGCCAACAAGCACGTTCATCTCCTGGGAAGAAAGGCATGTGTCAGGATTCAAGACCATTGGTGGTAAAGCTTCAGGCAATTTAAACTAGAGCCCATGCTTGTTTACCTCTTGGAGGCACTCTAGCAATGAAGGGGTTCTCCAAGGAGCATCTGCCTGTTGTCTGGAAGGCTAACAAGGAGGCTTGGGTGACAATCAATATTTTCCAGCAGCGATATGTCACCAGTTTTTGTCCAGTTGTGAAATGCTACTGTGAGAAAAAGAATTTGGAGCCCAGAGCATTGTTGCTGCTTGACAATGTCCCAGGTCACCCAGAAAACATCAGCATCTTACAGACTTCAATGCCAGTGGAAGTAGTCTTTCTACCACTTAACACAACATCTCTTCTGCAACCAATGGACCAGGTTGTCATAGCCAACTTCAAAGTATACTACAATAGTCATGCATTCAGGCAGCTGGTAGAGGAAAAGTCCATTAGGGATTTTTTGAAGTTCTATAACATAATGAAGACCATCAAGATCATCAGTGCAGCCTGGAAGGAAGTCAGCAGCAACTGTATGATGGAAGGTGTGGCCAGAGGCATGTCACAAATTTGTTGGTTTTGAGGGGGCTAAAGCCAGCAATTACAAGAGACATTGCCCAGCTAGCAAACCAAACTGGCCTGGAGGAAGTCAACATTGCAATTGTCAAGGAACTGCTGCAATCTCATGGGGAGGACATAACCAATAAGGAACTGAAGCAGCTGGAGAAACGGTTTGCTTTGGAGTCTGCAAATGTGGATACTGTGGAAGCTCCGCTTACATGAACCATGACCACAGCGCTGTGGGCGGATAGCCTAACAAAGACCACAGAGGTCATGGAAATGCTACCAGAGAATGACCCAGATTGGGAGCGCTGCAGTACAGTGAAGAGATATTCACATGTCCTTCTCCTGCTACCATTAAATGCTTTGGGAGAGGAAGTAGCAGGAAAGGCATTCAACCCTGGATGCCTTCTTTAAGCAGCAGCCTGCAGTTTCCAAGGAAGATGAAGAGCCACAGACCGGCCCTTCCTCTTGGCAGTAGCTCCTCCCATCCAATTTCCCACCACTTTCCATGGATTGGTAGAAGAGACAGCAGGCAGTGGCTGATCTTACATTAGCTCTGACTGAATGCACTGGGGAGTACAATTTATTGTATTTTTTAATATCAACATCATTAGAAATTATTATTTTTATTTATAAAATGCTTTAATACATCTATCATGTGTACAATATCATTATTAAGGCTATTACCTTATATAGCCCTCATAGGTAAAAAAAAATAACATCTCCAATGGAACCATGTTATAATGATCTCCTATAGTGCTGTTTTGCATAGAAGTTCTGACTTTGTATGTTTCTTGCTAAGTTATAAAACACTAAAATTATAATAGCTAATCAGCTAACCTTATGCTGTCTTAGAGCAGAGATGATTCCAAATGAAAAATCAGCTATGCAACTAGAAAATAAATTAAAAGTTTTTATAATTAATAGCTTAAACAAACATGTAATTATCGCCCTGAACTGAACTGTTTTTTAACTATCTCAGCATGATGAATTATCAAAACCACACACACACACAAAAATAAATCTTGGAAATTTGATTTTAGTCAATACTTTTCTATTAAAATACAAAATTCATGGGTTTTAGAATTTAATATGATATGAAACAAACTAGCAACAACCGTTGCTACTAAACCTGTTTTAAAAATTTTGAGATACTGAAATAAATAAACTTTTAGAGTGAGTTTCAGAAAATCAGGATTTTTGCAAGTGAATCAAATGAAAACATGAAACCATAGGCTCAGCATATTTTTGCCTCCACTGGCCACACAGATTTTGGTGCAAGTGTTGGATGACTTTGCAAACATCTTTCAAAGACTTAAAACAATGCAAAAAACAACCTCAACACCAGAAAATTTCATTGATACATCAGAATGTGGCAACTCTGAAAGTACTTCATCGCTGAGTGACAACATGATGAGCAACTAGTTATTTTGAGGCAATGCAACTCTGCACCACTCTCAGGGACCAAAAAAAAGAGAGGAGGAATAATCAAAACAATTGAGCATGAAAATGAGTGACAGTCACTCCTGGCAAGATGGCCAACATAAAAATTTACCTACCTCCCTTGTTTTTAAAGGAAAATGATAATTATCTGCTTCATTATTTCCAAAGGGAGTTTTAGTCAAAATGAGCCAAAGTTGGGTTAGAACACCCAAAGAAAACATCTTGCTTGAGACTTAAGGCACACAGGACTGAGGCAGTAAAAGTTAGCAAAGGCATGCATGGTGGTTATAACTCAGATGTTGAAATGATTCTGAGCAGTTACACTAGCTTAACACAATCAACTCATGCATCCTGAAATCAGAGATGGAATGGCTAGATGGTAGATGGAGAGCATATGTACGCAAAGGGCTAGCATATAAGAAAGCCAGTGTGACAAGGATACATGAAATTCCTTGTTAAATCCAGTGGTTGTTGATGTGTCTCCATTTGTTTTTTTTTTTATTTAAAAATTTTTTCTCCCTTTTACCATAGAGAGAATATTTCAAGGGCAGTTTGCTTTCCAGATTACCATATTTTTTGGACTATAGGTCAAATACCTAATTTTGGCACACAAAAAAAAAGCTACGAGGTCTTAGATATGTCAATCCCCAGATAAAAGATATCCAAATCTCCAGTACAGATTCTTAGTATGGGCTCAGAAAGAACCATGTTACGATTAAAATATTGTTTAATAAAGTTTGAAAAATGAATAAAGAAATATTTTTTCTTGTGTTGTTTATTTGTCTTATTTTTCAGAGTAACAACAGTGGTTCTTTGATCTTTTATCATCAATGTAGAACATATATTTAAAATGTGAAAGGTGCTTGATTGCTGTCAAATCAGGTGTGGATTAGAGAGCATTGTTGTGAAAAAGTAAACAAGTGTTAATTTGTACTTAGTCCGTTAATTATTCTTTTGAAGTCTCACATGGTTTGGGATATCATTTAACCATGCTTGTAAGACAATTAAATAAAGTCAGCATAATGAATCTTATATGATGTTAAATGTACCTAAGGGTCCAACAATCTATTCTATTCATTGTTTTGTAAATATTTGCAGGTGCATATGTATGAAAAGTTTGAGTGAGGCCCACTAATGGGTAATACCAGTAGTCAAATAATACTGTGTGGGTGTATACTGGTAATTGTTTATAAATTGGATTTGCTTGCAGATTTTTGTTTTTTTTTGGTCCCAAGATCGTGATTTAAAAACGTTTTTCTTCCATAAAATTTCAGATTTCAGCCATATATAGGTAAAATTAACTATCGGTCAGGGCCGGGATCTTCAGGAAAAAATGTTGACCTATAGTGTGAAAAATAGAATATACGTGATTTTTTATTTTCCTGCTTGTATCACTGACAAAGCAACTAAGTAAAATTGCTTTAGTGTTTTGTTTTCCTTTTCCATTCTTTCATTACTGTATATCATGTATGTTCAACAACACTTTTGGCTTGCATTGTCATTTAGCGATAGTCTGATATAGTTTAGTTCCTAACCATGGAAGGTTTCATCTTTAGGTTTTGAGTTTTCTGGCCCCAATAATCACCTCAGCAGCAATTAGAACCAACATCATACCAGTTATTTTTACTGTTAAATATTTGAATTAGTTATTTGCATTCATTAGTGGCTAATTAATAACTACAAACACTGTAACGTCAGTTTACATAACTAGATCATTCTTAATTCGAACTCCATAAGTGTATGTGCATAGGATAAATATATGACAAAATGAAAATTCTGCAGTTATATTACCTGAATTTTACTATGTTAACAAATGAAGTATATTTTAACCAAGTTCATCTGTTTAAGTTCTGAGAAAAGATGAATATAACTACTCAGTATGAGGGTATTGTATTTCAATATAACAAAAGTCCAATTTAATACTTTCATCTGTTAGGAAAAAAAGAATAGCTGGCGTTAAACACAAGCAATATCTATGGAATAAAACAAAATTTTTTAAAATAATAAGTTACTATTTAAAAAAAGAAGACTTGATGAAATGTAGGCAACACTTTAAATTTGTGAAAGAAATAATTTGAAACAATTTTATCTTTTTAACGGAAATTTATTTCTAAGAAAACTGTCTTTTTAGATTTGGTACATTTTAAATAAGTTAAATACTACCAAAATAGATTGTAGCATTTCTTAGTAGCATATTGTCCCTTCTATGCTATAAAACACACACAGGCATGCACACACACACGAAGACCAAAATTAAAATTATTTTTGAATCATCAAATCAGAAATTAAAAAAAAAAAAAACAACATCCTAGCGAGATGCCATAACACCATTATCTGACCTGCCACATGACTACCAGGGACAGACAATCAATAAAGACACTTATTTTGAACATAAACATACAAGTTATTCATGTAGTAACATACTTTTTTTCAAATTTATTAAGGAACTATATCATTTTTAATATTTCCAATGTTCCCAAATTTTAAATTAAATTAATTTATTATTTATCCATATAATAAAGCAATTCCTTATATTCAAAAAAATTTAAGAAAATGTTTGTATTCTTTTAATAAAATCTGTTTTTATTAACTGAATGTGCATGTATAAGAAAATACAAAAGTTTCAATTATTAATAACTGTTGCTCAATGGCTACCTAAATACCACTAATGAAATTCTTATCTCTGCACTAGTTATTTTATATCAGATTTAATTAAATACATAAAAGCAATTTTTCGTTAGTGATGACCAAATTTATACATGTTGAATAAGTCAGACTTTGCTGTTAAAAGCAGCTGTCAATAAAAGGAAAATATAAAAACATTTGTTCAAGTTATGTCCAAATTTTAACTAAACACTACCTATCTCACAAAAATTTTAAAAGAAAACCAACCAAGATTGATTTTACAAATGATTTTTGTTATTATAGTAACATTTATGTACTTTTAACATATTAATATCATAAACAAAAAAAAATTTTCACAAGTTAGTACCTGTGGTTGTAATGATAAGAAGAGTAAGTTTAAAATCAAAATTGCTTCCCCTTTTATCACCTTGTCTCAACCATCTTCTCAAGCATTCACTGCTTACAAGTTTTCTGTTTTTAGTTGAAGAGTAAAGATGTTGGGTTGAGGCATCAAATATTATTCATTTAGCTATAGCATGAAAACGGACATTAAGTCGCATACACTAAGCTACAACAAATCAACACTAACTAATAAAAGCTTCTATCTAAACAAATATCTGACATAGCAAAAGAAAGAAAAATATCATAATACATTCATTTTACTGTTATTTTCATAGAACTTAATATTAAAGCATGCACAATTTATTATTATTATTATTATTAACTTTACAATCTGTAAGTTCATTTTTTTCTTCCTTTTAAATGCCACAGTCATGAAATACTTCTCAAATATACAATATAGTTTTCAGCAGATAAAAACTAAGAATTTTGAGAATTTCTGCAATCCTAAGATACCAAACCTCCCAAATGTCATGTTCAAAACTACCAATGATATACAGCTGCTTGTTTAACCATTTTATCTTGTGGCTGGCTATCATTAACACACCCTTGATGACAATAAGAGTTTTGCACCTGGCTGGCAGATGAGGAATAAGTCTGCTTCACTATTCATATCATCACAAAGGCTGGTAAGGAAACATTCGTTATGGACAAACTTGCATTTAAAATAATTTAAAGTGGTGAAGAAAATTAAAGATATTAACAATAATAATTTAGAGAAATTTTTGGTGTTGCATAACCATTTGGGTACAACAGGCTATGAATGTGGCCCATCAGTCTACGATTATGGTTGCGTACTGATGCAATTTTACAGCAGTTACCAGATGGGCTAAAACATACATAAACCCACATATATTAGAATCTATCAAAAGGTTACAGGACTGGCCCTCATGAGTAATGGTCATCGTGATTGCTTATATCAATGCACCAGCAATTGTTTCACTCGCATAGTGATAGATGGTGCATCTAATGCAAGCCAATGCTATATAAACTAAGCACTCTGCATTCATTAAAGTGGTTGAAAATGTCTGATTAATATGTGGCCATTAGGTATTATTCAAAAGCTGGTAAATCTGCTACAAACACATTGCAGGTGTTAAGAGCAGCCTGTGAACCAGATGCACTGAAAAAGACATTGTCAGATGAGCAGAAGCAGTAATAACTTTATATGTGCAGAGATGTGAAAACAGCCATGGATAACAACCCAAGCATTCAGAACTGCATCATCACAGGGATGAAACATAGGTGCACCAGAAGGTCCAATGTTGTGTGGAAGTCACTTTTGTCAACACATATAAAGATATGCCTGGGAAGTCAATATTCATTGTTCTTTGATGATAAAGGCATTATTCACCAGAAGTTTATTCCACAAAGACAAACAGTCAATCTTCTGCAAAACAAGTGACATTCAGAGCACAAGCAGATCCTTTGACACAACAATGCAGTATGCCAAGCATCACTTCTCAACCTGAATTTCTAACCAACCATGGGCTATCTAAAATAAAGAAGCTCTCCAGTCTGCTGCAACTAGCATGTTAAAGGAAGCTGCTAAGACTAGATTATAGCCAGCGTTCCAAGCTCTAAACAAACATTAAGCAAAATGTATTTAAAAAAAAATAATTAAGTTAACTATTTTCAAGATCATACTAAGGATTAATGTTTGTGTATAGCTTTCTTTTATTAGTCCCTGTCCTGGAACTTTTTCATGAGTCCTCATAATGTGTTCTGATCGGCTGTTTGGCCAAACTATTGTAAGAAAGGATTAGTGACTAGATTATTAACATTTGTACAAAATAATGACTTCAGTTAGCAATGTTCAAGTGAAGACACATTTTCTTCAAGTGATTTTAATGACTCTGATGATGGTAATAGCAAAATTAGTAGTGGGAAATGTGAAGATACCAATGCATATGTTTTAGATACATCATGACTTTTATTATCACCAATTGCAGGAATATATTTTTTATATATATTATGTTTAATATGTGTAGAGTAAAATGGGAATACATTATGAAAGTTTATTTCATATATTAGTTTAGTTACTTTCCTTAATAATATGATTTAAAAAAAAAAACCTATTATTGAGAAAACTTATAAAATATACTGAGCATTCAACCAGATAATAGTTTTTTAAATAGAAATAAAACTATTATGGAAAACTATGTTTTCACTAATGTATATAATTTTGTCAAAGCAATAAGACAAAATAATGTATAAAAAATAAAAAAATTTTCCCTACACATTGGGATTAATATCTAATTTTTTTCTTTTGAAGATATATATATATATATATTACTTCATTCTATGTTGTCTTATCTTACTGCTCTGACAAAGATGAAAATAAAATAGCAAAAGCTGTTTTTCCATAATAAGTGTTTTGTTCCTCTGTTAAAGATCATACTAATAACGAAAGTAAAAATTCTAATTTATAGTTATACTCAGATTTATACATGGTCATATCATTTCTAATAAATAATTACATTTAAAAATTCAAGCTACTCTACAAGTTTCAAGCAAGACAACCAAAGCAAAAGTTGGGATTTCTGAATAATTCTATTCATCTGCCACAATTTGTCTATTGTTGAACGCTAAATAGTAGCGAGTAAAATAAAAAAAAACAACAACAAAACAATAGCTGTTTGAATGAAGATAAATGAGAATTTTTATGGAAGGCACAATGTATATTTATGCATCAAAGAAGAGAGAACCTCCCCTAAAAAATAAAATATTTCATCTGTAATAGGAATTCTGCAGTAAACTTCAGGGACTAATAAAAGGTGTGGGCTTTATGTCAACAGATGTCCATGGTCAGAACAGCTAGAGAAAGACAAGATGGCGAAAAGCTGAAATCTTAATTAAAAAACAACAAAGAAAAAACCAATCAATCTTAGTCAAATAAACTACATGGTGATTTAATGCTTCAGTCAGATGACTGCTTTGAGTCTAATTTATTTTGAAAGACAGACTTAGGAAATCAAATCAGAACAATGACTGGCAAACATCTTAACTCTAACATCAAGGAGACTACAGAAAACATTGACATTCAGTTGTAAACATGTAAAGATGGTGAAATTAGTTTGATATTTGGGCAAAATAATTAAAGTTTTGCATACTTATTAAATGAGGTTTTCCATGCCAAAAAGCAGCAACTCCACAAAATATTCCTTACAGGAATTACCCAGCTGACATGTGTGCGCAGAATCTAGAACTTTGAAGATTTATAGTTTAAATTCTCTCTCATTTTCTGGTTATCTAGTATTGTGCAGAATAATAATACATTTATATTGAACAATCTGTCTTAATTAAGAAAAAATTAATTAATTAAATTTTAGCCATTTTTTTTACCCCTACATTTCTTCTAAACCTGTTTGGCTCTCTTTAAGCATTAAAAAAAACTAACTAAATCATAAAAGCTTTCATGTTTTTTTTTTAAATTTTGTTCTTAAATACTCAGAGCTATACATAAAAAAAAAAAAATTAATGGTTTATATTCAGTGTGCAACATCCAACAGATGGCAGCTGGTCAAAGATTTCTTTTTAAAGGTTTCTAAATTAAATGCCCAAAATGACTAAAAATTTTTGAAGTTGCTGGTGATATCAAAGAGTTCCATTTCCTCTCTAGTCTTCAGGAGATCTGAACTAATTTATTAAGATCAATGAATTAAAGTTTAGAATAAAGCACATGCTTCTGTGGACACACACTTTAAGAGAACCCATATTTTTAAAACTTCAGATTCTTATCGCAAGACTATCAGATTTACTATTTTTCAATGCTCAGAAAAAAGTGTATGTTCATTCAACGGGCTCCCTTTACTTCTAAGATAAAGGAAAGCTCCCATGCATGATACAGTACAACCTTTTTATATTAGACTAATAGAAAAAAGAGAATAAATAATGTTGCTTCAATGCTCTCTCTCATAATAAAACTAGATTATTCATCAACAAAAAATATTTTTCCCATAGCATGTCATTTGCATTCTAATTCACATTAAAATAGTTTTAAATAGTTTTATTTCTTATTTATTGTATTTTAACATCTTTCAAATATACATAATCTATGATCATAGAGTAAAGGGGGAAATAAACAAGCAATGCATGTATAAATAGTATGTAATAAATAATGCTCTAATATCTTAATTTACTTTACATAACTATTTCAGATTTCTTACCAAAATTGCAGTTGGCACTTTTTTTTTCACATAATTAACAACTCCCTCCTCTTACTAATAAAATATTTTCTCAAAACATAGGTATGCACAACTTAAACAGATCTAGAAACTTCCCAAGCATTATAGTGATAGAAATTGGATTATACAGTACCTTTTATTGCAATACTTTTCAATTCAATTTATTTAAAAACAAAAATTTTTAATAAATACAAGCAGGAAATATCTTTAGTTCAAGGCTTACAGATCATTAAATCCACCCAGAAAAATGTCTTACAACTCCCAGCAGTTAAATAAATGGTCAGCTAATTTTTTTTTTAAATTTCAAAATGTTAATGACAGTTAAAAGTATATCCAGATTATTCTATGTAGCTTCATTTTTCCCTCCTCAGAGTAAATGAGGCCAAGTGTATACAAGTTCTGATACACTGTAATTCGAAAGATTTATTGATTAGCACCTGGTCATATGTAGCACTTCCTTAAAAAATTCTTTATATAGATTTTGCTCATGTATGCGTGTACATACATATACACAGAGACACATTTATCTATCTAATTTTTCTTTTTTAAAAACTATTGGCAAAGAGAGAAAATGAACCAATGGTAGAGAGATTCCACATATGCACCTTCTCCAAGGTCACATTTTTTCTACTTTTGCTATACATTAATAGATTTAAAAAAAAAAAAAGATATAATCTTCCCACAGATTGGATACTTGCATGATTTTCATCATGAGTAACAGAGGCCATCTGTTTTATTTCTGGATAAACAAGGCAAAGGTGACCCCACCCCCCACAATCAGAATTTTCTGTAGCGCTCTTTCCACAACAGTTGGCAGAACTCATTTTTTTTTTTGCTGGACAGTGATCTGCTTGTTGAACTTTTGCTGCTGTTATGAAAGGAAACATTGTTTTTATTTTCTTTAAATAAGAATGTATAACTATAAAAATGGCTCACTGTAGTATCTGCTTTGATTACTTCAAAGTTATTTTATTAACTTACTTTCTATCTGACCAACAATCTCAGACTGCTTACATAAAAAATTACTTTTTAAAGAATCCTTTTCTCTATAAGATGTTGATGCCTTTCTATCTCACACACACACACACACGGAGTAAAATCACCCGACAAGTCTACATTAGAATATAATTCCTGCTGGCTTTTTAGTTGTTCATTTTATTATAAGACTGATTTCTTTAAACTTGTTTGAGGAACAAAAGATAGTCTGAATACTGGCCTCATCTTGATCACCATAATATAACAATAAGTTGTTGATTCTGATTTTATTTCAAGGTTTTTATTTCTATAAAATACAAAGAATGCTGTTATAATTATTTAACTACATTTCAATTAACAGGTGCTTGGTAATGACCCTGAATTTTCCAGTTAGTTAATCACCACCAGACAAAGAAACCATTGAATATGCAAGAAAATATCAGAAGTTGTTACTCAATTACAAGAGGATCATGGACAATTTGAAACAATTTTTTTTCTCTCTCAGCTGTAAAAATGAACTTTCCTAGTACAAGTAGATATGAATGTACCCATGTTAGGAACTTATTTCCGTTTCGTGTTTAACTAACTTTTTGTCACTACTCTATGATTATAAGTTAGTTCAAAGACAGATGTGCTGCTACAGTAATAATCAGTATAACAAAAAACCTTTCAGGTGAAGAATCTTAATACACACTTGTTTTTTCCCCTCCTCTATGTCAAGGGCCAAAGCACTACAAACACACCCTCAATACAACAATCACATAATAATCTTTAAAGTGCTTGTTTGGTTTTAAATCTAGTGAAGCACAACTAGTTGCTTTGATTGTGATTGCAAATGCTTGTAGTTACTGACACTCAGCAATCACTAAAACAAATAAGAAATGAAAAAAATAGGTAGTAAAGGTTTGATATGAAACTGCTAACTTCAACCCACTGAATTTGCATAATATTATTACCATAATGTAGTTTTTCATGTACGTGAAATGTGACTATTTGAAATCTACCACGTAAACACATGATTTTCGGAAAGTCCTTACGAATTATGACAACAAGAGTAACTCAACAGTTAAAAGTGGTAGTGGGTACGGTGTTGGGCTGTATGAGTGGATAGATTTGAAGATGGATCTTGTAATTGTTATTTCTAGGGTGAAGAAGAACTTTTGACAAAAATGTACTTTGCACAATTAAAGCCAATACCATGTTATGAACAAAGTGTGCATGCATGCATTTTTTCTTAAACTAAAAATGTTTTAAAATTAATGACTTACCTCTGGAACCAGTTGCCATATCTGCCACCTTTTGAAATGCATCTAAAAAGGTGGCTGTTGCTACTTGAGTTGTTCTGAAAAATAAGTAAAAAAGATATGAAACCCAGTACAGTAAAAGATGCAACTATGTGATATTTAAAACACTAACAGAGTGAAACATGTTCAGCAGCAATGTTAGCTGAACCTAATTAAATATAAAATAATGGAAAGAAAAAATAAATTAGACTAAAAAATTTGTCTACAATTCTGAAAGACAAATATGCTAACTTTTCAGTAAAGTATTTACAATTTATTTAAATCATCGTAGACCAATTTATTTCGGTTCATAATTTTAAAAATTGGTATCTCAAGTGGTAAGCAAAAAAAAGTTTTTGAGGAAGGTAGTCCATATATTATTCTCTCAAAATAATGATTTTCTGTGAACATTTACAAATAAATTCAATAAAAAGTCTAACACAATGAAAAATACAAAGCTAAGGTTTTATCTTCTTTATTAACCAATAAATACACATTGAAAAAAAAACAACAACAATAGAGAGATATTTTGTATAAGATCTCGTGTAGCCATTTCCAGTCATCTTGGCCAGTATAGGTGATGAATCACCCTTCAACTCTCAATTCAAGAATTGTGTCCTGTTACTTCAAGTGCTGCATCTGGCTCTTTTTCTCTGGGTGGAGTGGAGTGTACTCACAAAATTCAAATCAGCATTGGATGATTCCAAATTTGCATAGCACTAGTCAAAATGGATATAAACTACCAAAAGTGTTCACATAATGAAGCTATAGCACAGAGTATGGTGGTGCTTTGATGAAGACTTACTAATGAGCAGTGATGATTCTTTTCCTTAGATATTCTTGCATCCATGACTTTTTGTGCAGCTAAATTTTGATATATTAACAGTTTTTTCAGTGACAGACAGTAAGCAATATCACTCAAGTCAGTGACAGTAACATTTTTGTGTCTTATAGATTCTCTTCTCTGATGACGGTAAATGTAATCTTCACTTTGCTAATGATCCTTTCTTTGATTAGAATCAAACCAGCATCATACTGACTACAATGAATGAGAGAGACACTGTTCTGGGGGTTGGCAGCGCTCTAATCTGGAGTGCTATGTGACATGACCACAAAGAGTGCTTATTTCTGATGGAACTGTTACAGGTCAGCACTATCTAAATAAGGTTATTTATTAGATCTGATGCTCTACTTTGAACAATAATACAAAGACCCATCATTCAAAAAGTCATAAACCACTTCAAGTGAAATATGTCCAATGTTGCCCATGGCCTGCTCACTACCCTGACCTAAATCTCACCAGGTCTACTAGCTGGATTGGACAGTGAGTACATACACCTCGGACCATTTCAGAACTGCACCAAGCCTTGACAGAAGAGTGGAAAATGCAACCACAAAACTGCATCACAGGTCTGGTAAACAGAAAGAGCAAATCAAAGCTACAGCACAAGCTAGAGGCAGCCATACATGATACTAAAGGTCTCATGACTATTCACTGTCATTAGGACATCACTCAATGGATCAAATGATATCTAGATATAGCACAAAATGACCTCTGCATGTCAAACTTTAAATTAGTTTTTAATTGTACAAATATTTTATCATCAATACATTTTTACAATTTATCTCACAATATCACTTTGATCAGTGTAAGATAGACCTGTAGTTTAAGTGTCAATTATTTAATAATCCTTAAAAAAACAAAGAAAAACTCACATCATGCTATAAGAACTAGCAGATGAAGTTGTGTTTAGCTGAAGCATGATTATGATGATTTTATCTCAGTTGAGTTTAATTTTGAATGTCCTTAGTATTTATTATCTGAATTGGAGTTTGGTGGTTTCAATTATCTTAGGATGCGGTAAACTCTGAATCTATGATTCCATTTTTAAAATAATTGAATGATTTCCTTTTTGATTTTGCAAAATTAGAAAAATTAAATACTAAATAAAAAATAAATAGTCCATATCATTTCATCTTAACTAATGTAAAAAAATATATAGTTTTCGATATAATTATCACTAATATGCAATTTACTTAAGATGTGAGAATTTATATGCTAATCCCACTCTTCATTTTTTGTATCTTAACAATATTCTTCTATTGTCCACAATAGGCATCACACACTACTAGCTATTTAATTACTATAAATCAGATTCTCACTTAATAATATTTAAAATATTGGTATACTGTTATTTTGTAGGTTAATCAAAACTCTGCAAATAGCAAAAGCTCTTTCGACCAATCACATGAAATAAATTAGAGATGAATCAATAGGCATTCTTACCATTTTAGAATTGTTGATTAAAACAAAATTGAGGGGAAAGCAAGCAGGTTTGGATTATTGTCTACATCAAGAAGTAAAAGCACACATTTTTGATCTAATGGGTTGATACATATCTGGGAATACATTCAAGCAAGGCTACAGTAATGTATGCTTAAATAGGAAAATTTGTGATCTCACCTACAAAAGACTTCTACATGAAATGTGTCATAATACAAGAGAAAAAAAATACTTAATCAGTATGTTCATTATTTAAAAAGTTCAAATTATATTAAAAGTTAGTTGGCACCTGCATACATACTTGATCTCCACATCAAGTTCTGAAGTTGACTGAGGAAAACAGATTTCAACAAAAGACACTAACTGCAACTCCAATTGTATTTTAAGTCTAATCAAGAAAATATTTTAATAAAATACAATTCTTAATTTTTTTCTTTTTTACTGATGACAAGTTATATACAAGCGACATCCAAAAACATCCCAGCCAAATACAATTACATCAATTCTATTTCAGCCCGGTTTAATTTGAATCTCTTTATAACATCTACTTCAGTACCAATTGTTACAACATCAGGATTTTATAAATAGCTTTCAAAGTTTGAAATCTGAGTAAAGAAAAACCATTTTCTTCAAAGTGAGTAGGTACATTTTAAAAAATTTAGGGCAATTCAGCAATGAGTAACAATGTATTCTTGAGTAAAATTAGCCACTTTTATTTTCAATATTATGTTTAAAGACCCTAAGAAACTAATTAAATCTGAATCAAACTATATAACTTAAAAGAAATTAATGTCTTTAATTGTTTTGTTTTTTCTTCAAAAAGTTAAAATGTTTTTTGTAAGTATTAATTTTAAGCATAAATCAAAGATTTACTTAAAATATCTTTCATAAATATTCTATTACTTTTTTAAAATACAGATGGACTGTTTTTGTCAGAAATGCTGAACTAGTACCAAATTCTAATAAACTGGTATCCAGATGCCATTTTTTTCCTCTCTCTTTCAAACCATTAAGCATCTGCAGGAAGCTAATTTTAGGAATATTTCAGCTGTGGTATCACATAACACAGATAGCCTACCTAAGCTACTCATTAAAAACATCCCAGTTTTAAAGCTAGGCAAGATCAAGCTATTTCTGTTGATTAATGTTAGGTCAAAATTCTCCATGTTTTTTAATGACCATAAATAATAATCATTCAAAAGTTATGCTATTTGCATTTTTTCAAAATATTTAAGATTTTTTTTCCTCAGAAACTATGAAAAACAGTCAAAACCCATGTTTGTCTGAATGCATTTATCTAATTTATTTGAAGTACAAAAATAAGTCATTTTATCAGAATCTTAAATGTATCCACAGTTCATGTATTTAGCAAATGATTTAGAGATGCCAATAAATTTGGATAGTATTCAATGATACCTTAAGGGATGAAAATGTAACTTTATAAACCTTTTTAGAAGTTTTTTTTTTTTGCTTTCTTTACATATCTCAACAGTAGTAAATTAACATTAATAACTAATAGTTTATTTGTTTATAAAGTGATGTAGAAAGCTATTTTAGTTTAAGCACAGAATGATTTTAAATGTTCTCATTTTTTAAGTTATTAGTTAATTTGTCAATATGATCCCTGCCATAATCTGAATACCCAAAAATAGCATGTCACTGATATGTATATCCACACACACACACTGCTACAAAATGGGCCACCACCTAGAAGGAAGGCAAAGAGTATCTGGTAGTTGTGATACTTCCCAATTTATCCAAGGATAAGTAACAAATGGCAAACACAAGGCCAGTCATTCCATATGCCACTCTTTCACGGTCATCTGTCTATGGGGAAAAGACTAAATATTACACACCAGTATTCAACATTCTGCCCTATAACATATGTACAAACGCAGTAGATCCTCTATACACTAGAAAGTATTGGATATGTACTTAGACAGAAGCCACTGGTAAGGCGCATGAATAAATGACATTGCCTTGCCTGATGCTCTGCAGTCTTCACAGACAAATCCACATTTTGAATGTATATGGATTTGGAGAAAAGTTCACAAAGCTTCTGAATCAGCATATATAAAAGTACCTGGAAAGCATAACAGATGCAGAGCAATGGTGTAGGCAGACATTTGGTATAGGGGTAAAACAGATCGTGCATTTATTGATCAACATCTAAATTCAGCTGGCTATTTACCTATCCTTCAGAATACCCTTCAGCAGGTATTGATCAAAAGATTTTGACTACAACCAATTGCTACATCATCCAGGAAAACAGATCAGCATGTCATCCAAAACCATTAGTTTGGAAGACACTGCAATTGCTTCCCTAGTCCCAGAAGCTAGATATGAATTAAAATGAATACTTATGGGAGCATCTTGATGGACAAGGCCAAACCACCAAGACCAGACATCTACAAATTCTACACAATATAAGTGCTTCCATCAAATACTGAAAAGGACTTTTCAAATCGTTGTACAGAATAAATGTACATGTGCAAAACCTATGGTTTTCCAATCATTTATAGATCTGTAAAATGTGACAGAAGCATTTGTGAAGATTTGAAGATGAAGAATTAATTTTACAACAATTTAGCTGATATCCTC
The DNA here is from genome assembly GCA_018389105.1 of Nautilus pompilius. Taxonomy (NCBI): domain Eukaryota; kingdom Metazoa; phylum Mollusca; class Cephalopoda; order Nautilida; family Nautilidae; genus Nautilus; species Nautilus pompilius. The sequence continues at coordinate 285,808 of JACATO010000021.1, read as the reverse complement.
CTGAAGATTTTGAATGCATCAATTTATAATTAAAAATATTTTGATATCAAGTACATTTGATTAAGTTGAAGAAAAAATTTCATATATATATATATAATGCATGCATGCACGCACACATGAACACGGCAGAAAATACTATTCAAAAGCTTGGGTTTGCTATAGTCATTTTTAATTTTCATATGATATTGTACATAGAGCTAGGATCAAAATGTATTTTTTTTTTGGTAAAAATACCAATTTGTATTTAGTATTTCATCAAAATAAATTTATATTTATGGATCATAGAATTATTTAGAAAACTGAAGGTGTCATATCGAATAGAGTTGCTTATACAATACTGTGCCCAAAATTACCACTACCAAGCTTGATGATAGAAGAATAGGAAGACCAAAAAACCCACTTCAAAAGAGTTCTGTAAGAGACATTTGTCCAGCTGCCAGATAACTGCCGCTTTAAATGCAACACAGTAATCCCATATCTGCAACTACTGTTAAAAGGAATCTAAAAGCAATTGGATTAATTGGAAGTAAAGCAGCACATAAACCTCTATTAAGGCCTCAAAAAGGGTTGCTTGAGCTAAACACAAAGATCTGATGATTGATAAATGGAAACAGGTGTTCTGGACTGATGAATACAAATTTGAAATATTTGGATCACACACGGTCTATGTGCATCGCAGAGAGTAAATGCATGCTAGACGAGTGCACTGAGCCTACTGTTAAGCATGGAGAAGGAAACAGTGGTCTGTGTTGTTTTGCTGGCAACACAGCCAGTGATCTTTATAAAATTGAGAATACCCTAAACAAGCATGGCTATCATAATATACTTCAGAGGCAAGCTGTTCAATTGGGTTTATAAGTTTGGTTGGTCAGCAAATTATCTGATAGCAATGCAATGATCCAAAACAGTGCTAAGCTCTGTCAGAACCATTTATGTAAACAACAGAAGTGGATTCACCTTGTCATAGAATAACCACCACAAGACAAACTCCACTGAAATGATATAGGACAAAATAGATAGAAAAGTGAAAGATAAACAACCATCTTCAGGGTAGATCTTACAGGTGGTTTGGAATGCAGTACTGAAAGACTATCTCATGTAATTAGTTGGAAAATTTCCAAGAATCTGAGGCAATAATTGAAGCAAAAGAATGATATTTTGATGAATCAAAAGTACAGTCTAGATTATAATATAATATACTGATTATTAAAAGTATATTTTAATTATTTTATTTCTATTAAGTAACAGATTACATATCCACAAAATTAAAATTACTGCAGTGAATATAAACTTTTGAGCAGTTGTGTGAACAATGACTAAAGTTTTACATCAACTAATAGATATGAAAACTCGCACACAATTATTGTGCGTATTTTATTAGATACTTAAATATTGCTAAAATAAACCCATTAGCAAGCTAACTGTATGCAGACTCTAGTTTTTAGTTTCAATTTGTGATTAGAATCAAACATCTTTATTTTGTAATAGGATAGCTATACATGTGAACATATCCAAGTAATGATCAGTAGCATGAACATATTTTTTTAAATTTTTAAACTTTAACTACATGAAAACATTGCTAATCAATTATCATTATCACTTATAAATAAGTCTAAAAGGACTCTAGAGCTTCCTAATCTAGTATTAATGAAGTAAAGTTTATAAAAAATAAAATTCACATGGCCAAACTTGCTTTTTGTATTAAATAAATTTGAAAAATGTAAAAAAAAATAATTTATATTTGTTACAACAACTCTAAGCTATGAATCATTCAGAGTAATGCAGAGTCTAATCACAGAAGTCATGTTCATTTTAGAGTTGCTTTTTTGTGTTAATAATAAATAAATATTTACAATTGATTTACTAAGTTAAAATCTACAATTTGATGTTCTGCCTTTTATTAGGAAAAATCAACACTAGACTTTAAAGGATTTTAACAGAAAAGCAGAGGAGGAAGAGGATGTCAGTAATCGGAACCAGTTGTTGTATGTTGCCATTTATCAAACTACTTTTTTTATTATTTACTTAAAATTAATCTGGAAATTTAAATTACGATTACTTAGTCAGGAATTCATTTTAAAATGAGATTTGTCAAGAAAGGAAAGCAATATCAATTTCAATTATTTCCTAAAAATACATGTACATCTAACACAATAGAAACTCTAAAAAATACATTTATGATTTACTTATCAAAAATTTTTTTTCTCCATTTTCAGTGTATTGTTAAAAGGATGAACAACAACACACCACTAATTAAGCTCTACCCCAGGGGTGCCCGCGGCCAGTTTTTAAAAATGAATGGCGTGCGGCCCGCGGCCTATTTTGCGATTTGGTTTTTATTTAAATCAGGTGTAATGAATAGGACTTGTCTTGAATCAAGTCTCTTCATGATGTACATGAATTTAATCTTATCAGATTTAAGATATGCATGCATGCATGCACTCAGAAAACTAATGCGGGTTTAAGCATGTCTGATCTTCATGTCTCGTATGCATACAGCAGGAGCAGTATACGTACGTGTGCATGCACAGCCATTATTGAGTTCATGTGCGAAGGTATCTGTGTCTACTGTCTGTGCGCGCCTGCATGTTGTGATCAGTGCCGTGGCCCCATGAGACATGAAAGAACATGCAAATCATTGGACGAATCTGGAGCTATTTAAACTAAACCTATCAAGAGAGCCACCAAATTGCTCAGTCTGCCTTTCTTATCATGACGGAACCAAAAAAGCGACAACTTGAAGAGGAGTGTCGACGATTTCAAACCCGATGACAGAAAATATTTTTTTGATCTCATCAATGGCAAGTGTGTTTGTTTAATCTGCTGGGATCCTATCGCCATGAAGGATTACAATTTGAAACACCATTACGAGTCCAACCACAAGGAGTATTTTCTTCTCGAAGGTTCCGAACGTTCCAAACGGATTCAGCAATTGAAGGCTTGCCTAAGCTCTCAACAACAGCTCTTTTATCGTGCTGACAAAAAACAGCAAAACGCCACCACTGCCAGTTACATGGTCGCTCAACTCATAGCACAGCATGGTCGACCGTTTGCTGAAGGTGACTTCGTTAAGGAGTGCATGACCAAGGTTGTTGATATACTCTGCCCCGAAAAGCGTCTCGAGTTTGAGAACGTTAGCCTATCCAGAAACACAATAACGCGCAGGATTGACGACCTGTCTGCCGATATTGCTAATCAACTCTCGGAGAAGGCTGCAGAATTTGAATTTTTTCAATCGCCTGTGACGAAAGTAATGATGCTACTGATACCGCTCAACTGCTCATATTTTTGCGAGGTGTTGATAAGAACCTTTCCATTACAGAGCTGCTGCTCAGTCTTACCAGCCTTAAATCTACAACTACAGGCAGAGATATATTAAATGCTGTTGCAGCTGCAATCGACAGTATGGGCCTCGATTGGGCAAAGCTGTGAGGGGTCACAACAGACAGAGCTCCGGCCATGGTGGGAGAGCAATCACCATGCTATTATAGTACATACACACCATCCAATACGCAAACCTTATGCAATGCTAGAACAATGCCACCATATTTAGCCATTTAACTGTTTTTTTTGGATGTGTCCTATTTATAGGACAGAGGGTCTCAGTGATGTGTACTTTAGTGTGGCCCGCCGACCTGTCAAATTTTGTGCATGCGGCCCGTGGCCGAAAAAGTTTGGGCACCCCTGCTCTACCCTATCGTTAAAGAACAACAACAACAGAACATTCCCAGAGTACTGTACATCGCTGGATTGGAAATGCAGTAATAAATTATCTAAACTATCGAACAAAACCAGCTCATTTTCATTTGAATACGGGCAACCAAATTTACCTTGGTTTCAATTTTAATTTTTTAGCTATTCCACATACTATTACCAACAAAACTAATTTTACCATTAATTACTAAATGAAATAATTAAAAACTATGACTTTTCTTTTTCTCTAAATTCATCATACTTGTATTGAGTATTTTATTTTAAATTTAAATTAGAAGAGTTTTGTTTATAATTTTATCAATTTTTTTAAAATTTAATTCTTTTTCTTTAATTGATAAAATAATAGTTATTTTTAGGGCTCTCAAAAAGTGTATTATTAAAAAAAAAGGCCACATTTTTAACATTTAATTAATAAACAATCATACTCACTCACTTGGAAATTGCTTATTAGCAATTCTTGTTTCAACATAATTATCTCTACAGTCCTATTTCTAGCTGTATACGTCTCACTGTTAAAATTGTTTTATTGCATTTCCTGCTTATATGTAATTGTAGTGCACAGAAATCCCACTTTAACAAGATTTTTTTACCTAACCTTTAAACAAGAATTCATAATCTAATTTGGTTCAGTATTCAGCTTGTTACATAGAACTGCAATGTGTTTGGTGTGAGACTGGTGTCATGCAGACAATAAAACTTATGTAGATTATAGCATGGAAATATGGTGTATATACATCACATGAAAATAATCATGATAGCAGTTGGCTTTGTGACCCTGTCCTTGTTATGACCCCATTTGTGACCATGAACCCTATTGGGAACCATTGCCTTACATTGTTGTTGTGTGCTAACCAAACAGGGTTGGACAAGGTGAAATCTTTTGTGATAAGAGAAAAAGCAAGAACTTGATTGTTTAATGACTTTGAAAACTTTTCCAACAGATTATAAAAACAGTGCTAAATGAAAAAGCAGAACAAACTGTGTTGCTTTTTATAGATAATGTCGCAAGATGTGACTCTTGATCTTTCAGACAAAGGCGTAAAAACTTTTACTGCCTAGCACCACTTCCCTCATCCAGCCTCTGGATCAAGACATCTTTTATACCATCGAGCAGCAGTATAAGAAGCAATTCCTCTCCAATTTGGTTTATGGTTTAGATGCCACTGTAGAAGCTGATGCTCTACAGGTTATAAAAAACTGAAGCATTTTGGATGCTGAGAAAACTAGTTGATTTTGAAAAGCAATAACTTCCAGCAGCATCAAAAAGTACTTTGGAAACTGGCAGTGAAATTTTTTAAGTTAAGAGGTTCCTTGAAGTTTGAATGAGGTGGATTTCAATCTTTTGTTTCAATAGATGATCTTGACATTTGTATAGAAATGTCTAAAGCAGGAATTACTTCTTCTCCAAAAGACTTTGTAGCAAAGGCTGAAAATGACTTAAATTAAGGTGTGCCATAATGGAAAATTCCCAAAATCACAGAGGCAGATTCTGTACTGTATTTTGCATCAATTTGCCAAGTCAAAATGTGCTAAAATGCTTCACAAGTTTTATGCATTAGAAGGAAATGTATGGAGATGATCCTCACACCCCATTAAAAAAAACCAAAAAAAACCCAGACTTCTTCACAGCATGAACCACAAACTCATGAAACAAGCATTTTCCCCCCTTTGTAGGATGCTGTATCATCAGCTTTTGTTTCTTCCCACTGTACAAAAATTCCAATTTTATCACAATCTATGAAGTGGCCCCAAGCAATTGCAGGTTTGTCTGTACATATCAAATACGTTAACAAGGGTCTAAAAATCAGTCTTGCAGACACATTATTTACAAAAGACCTTTGGAAGCATAATTTATTAAATTCTTATTGAAAGCACATCATACACACAAACTAAACAGCATAAGTGCTTCATGTCACCAGGACAGCCTATCCAAAATTTTAACTTCTAACACCACATTGCATATGCAATACAACAGCAAAATGCACTTTTCAGTTTGTTTGCTTAAAATATAACAATTTTTTTCATTTTCCATAAGTATCAACGTTAGTTTTTGTTGTTTCTCTCTGCCACCTTTCAAATTGTTTAAGAATCAGCATATCTGTCCGTCTTTCTATGAAAGGCGTTTCATGGTGGCCATCAATTTTTTCATAAAAAACAGTCCAGCGGTCAGAAGAGTGTTGCTGTTGGGCTTATGTCCAATAAAACTTTAAAATTCACAATGTACAGATAATAAATACAAAGCACTACAATTATTGCTGCTGCCTGTTGTTCACTAATGTAATCAGCAAAAAATTGGCTACTAATCTCGAAAAGGCTACTTATCAAACAAGACTAGGTTTTCTAGTAAATAAACAAATATCATCTTCAAATCTTGTAATGCATAGTCCCAATTGCAAATAATTTGAAATCTTACTTTAAAACAGAATTCAGTTTTGTTGCCTTGTTGGAAAAATCTTCCCATATAGGAGTACTTTTCTGTAAGAAAAAAAAAAAAAAATAGAAATAGAGGAAATAATTAATAGATTGAATAACAATAATAGTGAGAAAAAGTAAGGCTGAATAAATACATAAAACTATTTTCTTTATAATCAAGATGATCTTACCTTACACATTACCATGATAGAGATGTGTCCAGATATTAAGATACGCTTAAATTAATAAAAATTTAACAGAATTATCCCTACACTTAATCTATTAAACAGTGCTGTCAATTCTGATTAGTCCTTGCAATAACCAGAAATAAAAGGTAATGAATATGTGAAGAAAATTAACTTACATGCAATGAAAAGAAAAGTTTACAAGTAGCAAATATTATTTTTTTTATATATATATTCTACAGTTCCACCATTATTTAAGTTAATTTAAATAAATTACATAAATTAAATGAAACTCAAAACTGATTATAATGCATGTATTCAGACTGAAAAGAAAAATGAAAACAATTCCTCAACACAAAAGCCACTCAATTTTGACGCACGTGTGTAATTCTTTGAGAAAATTACAGAAAATGATATTTCTCTAGATCATGTTTTTTTTTTCTAAACTATTATATTTACAATATATTTTTAAAGACAATAGCAATGTCCAGGTTATATGAAAACAAACGTAAACTCACAACGAATATATCATTAAAAGTACAAGGGGATGTGTGATTCATTATGGATACCTATGAAAATTAGTTGAAAAGCATGCACACAAAATCAGCAAATTAAAGCCATTCATACTTGGAACTAAGAAATAATGAAAACCCTTTCTTGCTAACAGATTTATACATTTTATTTACCTTCTGAACGTGCCTCTCCACAGGATTCTTGAAAAAGTGAGTCAAACAAGAAAACTAGCATTTCCACGTCAATTTTAGTTAAATGGTTAAAATATAATAAAAAGGTTGTTGGCGCTATTAGCATTCACCCATAAGCAGCCAAGAGTACCCAAAGTTCCTATGAAAACATTTCTGATTAGAGGCAGAAGGAAAAATCCATACAACGGCTAAGTGGATAGATAACATCAAATAAATCATGTAACCTAGTGACCTAACTTCTATTTGCTTCATTATTTTGTACAAATTTGACTTACAGGAAACATAGCCCAAAAAGTATTTGTTATGTATTTTTTACAGACTTGAAAGAGAGATAAAGCAAAATGTACAGTCTGCTGGTTGAAAGTTGCTAAAAGTGATGTCAAGGAAATAAACCGGCTAAGTCTCACTCACTCTCTCTCTCTCTCTTTAATGGTTCCAATTACTGTTCGTGCATCCATTTGTCTACACTTACAAATACCCGTCAATAAAAGCAGAGCCCCAGAGCCTGTTCTTTAGGAATATTTCAGCAAAATAAGGCTGTCTATCAAAGGAGTTACTTTGTAAACATGGCTGGCTACTTTCAATCATTACACGTATAGGTATACTAAATGAAAATCAGTAATCTCAGTTTAAACCAGTTGTAACCTTTCAAAGTACTTTTCATCACTGAAGTGTCCATGCCAACAATAAAAACAGTTTATTCATAGTTGCTTATTGTTTATTGATGCACCCCTACTAACACAATTGTGTCTGCGTAGCATACACAAGATACTGCCTACATCATCTATTCTGTTCCATGTGTTCAGTCATTCATTTGAAATTCTCATAGTAAACAATCAAAGTCCAGCAAAACATCAAAAACTATGCAAAATCCATTTGACAGTAAGAAAATTCGGTGTGGACAGAAGAATTAAGAATTCATATGAGCAAACAAGGGAAAACTGATTATCAACCCACTTGAGACAAGTGGCTAGATGGTCAAAAGCTGCAAAATGTTGAAATAGATAAACCTTTTGACTGGTTTTCTAAACATCATGATCATGGCATGCAAAAATGAGAGAAAACTCGGGCACAGCAAATATGTATCGCCACTGGCCTTTGAGAAATCTGAGTGAGTATCAAATTAACAAATGGATGAAGTGTCATGCCGTCAATATGGGATGACAAAAACCTAACTATGTAAAAGCTGCCCCATCATCGAAAAAAGGTAAAAAAAAAAAAAAAACTTCACTGACATGTCACTACAATCATCTATCTATCTCACACAATTAATAAGAAACACAGTAAGCAATGTTGCAAAGATTCTGAGTGATTACACTAGCTTAGTACAATGGCTAATGTATTGTGGAATCAGCTGTTTAAGCAAAACATCCAAAAAAGTGGACCTGGATGGAAAACAGAGAGCCCATCTATCAGCATGGTGGGCACATGAAAAAGCCAGATCCACACCTACTCCTTCAGTGGGTCCTGCATCTCCTGATATGATCAAGAAACATTTAAAAAGCTAGGCATATCTAATGCTGTAGATAGCACAGAAGACATTATGTGAAACGCAGATTCTAATTCAGACAATGATCAATTAGAGTTCACAGGATTCATGTTGCAGAATTGTAAAGCGTCAGATACAGGGTAAAACCTGACCCAACACCAAGACAAGAGCTAGAACAGTGCCAGCCATAAAAAAGTCTAAAGTGCGGTTGCTTTGTGCTCGTTCATGTTCTCTCTCCCCACCACCTTTTCCCAGAGACACGAAATGTCTCTAGAGAAGTTTGCTTTTCGGATTACATGCGTTATGAGATGTCAATAACAGATCAACCCCGAGTAAAATCGCTTCGATAATATTCCAACGAGTTTCTTTTTCATTCTTCCATAAATGTACATCTAAGCTATCTATTATCCATGTTCAGATCATGTGCAGAGTTTAGTTCCTACACAGCAGTGCATCAGCTGTTGCTGGTTGTAAAAAGGTTTGGAGTAGATTTTTACCTTTTGGCTCCAATAGTCACTTCCAGGGAGCAGTCAGATCCGATATGGTGAATATACATAAAATCTTCAATACTTTTTGAGAGAAATATTTTAAACAAAGAGAAAATAAAATATACAAACAATAGTGGCTTCAAGCATTTATGAAACAAGTTTTCTTTTTATATCCACAACAATTAAAGAAAATTATGTATACATTCAGAAAAATAAAACAGCTTGAATAAGGAAGCTGTTTTAAACATACAAATAGTCTTAATTCTAAATATTTTGCATAAAACTACAAGTAAACAGCTGGAGTCAAAATAACAAAAAAGAAAAAAAGCAGCCAATAAGAATATAATCATTATACATAAAATAAATTAATAAAAGAAAAACAAAACTTTGTAAAGCTAATATCAATGAATACATTTTAAAAAAAAGTTATTTGAAACTGCTCATACATGATGAATGAATGAATGCAAATTTATGCATGTAATCTACTATCTCTTTTATAAGTCCCCAACTCTCTCCCCACTTTTTCATTATATGGATCTAGTTATTGATTGCATTCCTCTTCTTTAACATTACTGAGTAGTTTTCTGTTCATCTGTTAATTAAATAGACACCTTTAACTTCTCTCTTCTTTAATCCAGCTTCATGCTTCACATTTTAATTTATACTTAATATCCATTTTTAAAAGTTTCTTCTTTCATTACAGACAAAATCAAATTTTAAATATTTACATATCAAGTGTCAATAAAAGAATTAGGTAGAGATCTAGTGCAATCAAGGCAATAAATAGCATGGCTATGTTAGTGTAAATGGTAAAGAAAGTCAAATGTAAGAATAAAAACTTACTACATACTTAAAATATTTAGCAGAAGAGCACGCTACATAAAAATAATTATAAGAAATATGTAAAAAAAAAAAAAACAAAAGGAAAATACCAGACAATTTTTTTTATTTAAAATACTTTAGTTAATGTAAATAAACAAGATATCACTATTATGGTTTAATAAAATGCTTTAAAGAAAACACAAGAATTCATTATTTAGGGCTCAACATTTAGATTTTTTTAAAATTTACAAAGCCTTCCATTAAATAAATTAAAATCTGATTTATTATTAATCAAATGGAAACAGCATGAAACAAGATCTTGAGCCAAGTAACTTCCAAAATGTCATATACCAACGCATTATCAAAAACACCACTGATTATAATAATCTAACTTGTATCATTAAAAAGAAAATATTCAGATTATTTCTCATTTAAAATATTTGCTTGCAAAGCATAACATAAGAAAAAGGCTATTATATATATATATATAAAATTAAATACAAAAAATGTATTCAAACTAAAAAGGTTAAAACTTGACATCATAATAATTTAAATAAGCAAATTGTTTATAAAAGCCTTTTAAACTATTTAAGTATGAAAATTATCCTTCTTGAAAATGTGTATAAGGAAAATAGTTGATTACATTCTAAAAATAATAAATGGTACATAGAATTCAGGTGAGATGTATTTCTTATTGCATTTTAAAGAGAGTTTCCAGTGTTATGTAAATTCATCAAGATTACAAAAGATAGAAAGTCTATTATCAGTTAATAGCCTCTCAACCAGGGTACCTGCAAACTCTACTTATTTATCTGCAGTCAAGTAGAAAATCATCTTGATGCTGGCCCCAGGCCTGCTCTATGGGACATAACAAGTCAGTCACAAAAGGTAAACTTTGGGTGAACCTGAGTTCAGGGATCACTGACAAGGTTTTGGCTTCTGATTGTAGCTGTGCTACAAGAACCCTGCCCACACATACTGTACCAGTTTTAACAGCTGCCCAGATGTTTACATTTTAGAGGTCACTAATCTAAATCTGGAGTGGGTCATGATCTGCATGCCGATCTAATGTTTATCATAAGCTGAATGTGTCACTTTAAAGCCCCAAACTTTTGCCCAGATTGGAATTAAACTGACAAACAAATTTACCTTTTCCTAGTCCCTCCTCTACCCAATGTCTTTGGCACTTTGTTGTAAAAAACAAAAGAATATACTTGTACCTAACATATAATTAAACTTTATAAAAAAATACTTCTATGTAATTTAAAAGTATTCCTAAATGGCAAACTAAAACACTACAAAACAAGGTAGTGAGTTGATAAGTTTGCTAAATATAAAAATATAGCATAAGTTAATTTATATTTAGATAGTATATAAAATATCTTATATTAAGCACAATTAATCTGAAAAAGTATTTATTAAAACTAACAAAATGAGCTGATGTAAATAGTCAAATTAGTTATTTATTACTAGCTGTTGTGTTCAGTTGATAATCTGGCTTTTCTGAAGATTAGCTGTTGATGCAGTTTATAAAAAATACAATCTTGGTATTTCTTAAAACATCCACCATAGAACAACAGTACAAATATCCAAATTAGTCCGACCTGAAAAACACCAACCTTCTGTCAAACCAAATGTCCCAGGTGGGAACTAGTTTCACAACAACAGCTGTTTTGCGCTTGCAACTACTGATCAATTAAGTGAGACCTGCATAAATGAAACATCATTTTTCAGCCCGAGTACCTTATAGTTGAGGCACAATATCTTTGGAATTAGCGAGAGTTGAGAATTAAAAATATGCCAACCAACCTGTGAGGGCGAGGTAGGGACATCTGATATAGAGTGATAATTAAGCCACACCCAGCAAGTGGTTTTCTTAAAAATGAAAATTCACACGTCTAGAAATCAAATTTGAAAGTGTTATAAAGATCAAAGATTTAATTATTTGTTAGTCTTTAGTACTATCTAAAAAATATCAGTAATTTTCCCTTTTCTGAAAAATTGAAATTAAATTGATTAGGAAACAAAGATTGTTTTATATTGTCTATTGTATCAAATTGTAAAATTCAGAAAATCGTATACCAAGTTCATGAATAATAGGTATTCACTTAATAAATTTTAATACATATATACATATTTTAAATTTTATTGTTGTTGTAGAATGTAATTTTAGTACAAGTATTTTGTTTACAAAATTTTCAATTTAACATCAAAATAAAAGTTAATTTAAAAGAAATGATTAGAAAGCCAATTTCTAAAAGTAATAATACTTCCTACATCAATTACTTTGCAAAACATTCCAAGATGCTATTTGACTTCTTAAGAACTACAAAAAAAATAATAAAAGGCATTCCAATTAAGCAGCATTCAAGCAGGTTTAAGGATATTCACATTTTTTAAAACTCTTCATTTATGTACTCTTAAAGAGGGAAAAACGTTAACGATTCTTTCTTGCTAATTGTAAAAAATCTCTAAACCAAAACCTCCAGCTCTCTTCATAACATAGATGACACAAACTGTTAGAGATTCCATTGAGCCTCCTCTCGGCTTTTCTAAAACAGTGTCAGTCTCTGTGTGTGGAGTATTCTGGGCTTCTACTGTGCTCTCTAAAATTGGTCTTTGATTTATGGAAAGAGAGAAAAAAGGATATTGAAATATGGTAAAAATTTGGTATTTTATAATAAAATATCCATACCAGCATCACCAATTCTACTTTTACACTGGCTAGAATTTTTCAAGCAACTGACCTTTTAGTAACAATAAAACCTTTTCCTCTTCTAAACATTAACTATTAAAATAATCAAATGTATTAACTATTTTCACTTGAAAATATTTGTTAGTATCATTTTAAAACTCTTAATATCATTCTGACTGTTAACCCTACCATGCATTTTAGTGTCATCCATAAATTTTAGGAACTGTTAAGAGATCAAGATAAATGCTCTCTATAAGTTACAATTTAAAAAAAAAATTTATATAAACTTTTAAATCAAAACTATTAGGTGCCACACTGATAACATACATAATGTTTAGTTAAAAATTATAAAGCAATTATTTGCATCTAAGTTTTTCTAGAATCTTTCAAAAATCAAAAATAAACTGTCTATTCTATTCCCCTTGTCAACTTACTGGCAATGGAAGCTTTAAAGATCTAATTTACACACACACATATATATATATATGTGTGTGTGTGTGTAAATTAGATGTGCGTCAAAACTGACTAAGGCTAAATGAGTGAGGTCACCTTTAGTAGTTTTGGATTAGTGGGTTCAACATATCCAGAAAACGTGTGTGAAAAAGTATCTAGCCAAGAGCAGATCTTTATCATTACTATTAAGAAATTTTTAAAACCCGTACATCTTATGTTAATAATTTAATTATAGTGTAAAAATTTTAAGTCTCAATAGAAAAAAATTCAATTCTAATACAAATAATAGCATATGCTCAGAAAAGTGCTAACATTTACTGATAAAATCTTGAAGCCACTTTGACCTTTCTGTTTATTTGACCACTATAAATCTAATTTGGAAAAGAAACCTCTTCTATAATTTATCTTTGACATAGATAAAACAAAAAGCAATATAAATTGCAATAACCTAATAACCAGTATCATGTTTTTCTTAAAATATAGATGGTTATTTTCTAGTATACACACATTCAAACAATAGCATACTCAAGGTTTAAAATAAAGCAATTCACTTGCCAAAACAAAATTTCTTATAAATGTTACTTGTTTACATAAATAAGTATGAGCACATCTTTTTAACACACTCATTTAAATCTCTGTGGTCTTTAAATACAATAATGACAAGTATTATTTTAGAACAGTTTGGTATTTTATCACGTTAAGTACCTGTGTCAAAGATAATCACAAATGCCAGAATCCAACCTCTGACAATCTTTAAATAAACTTTGACTAAGGTTACCAACTGGAGAAGAAAAGTTCTCTTTCTCTCTATACAAAGTCAACACTGCCCAGGTGCACAGCTTTGCATTCGATCAAAAAATTCACTACACCACAGAATAGTTTAAAAGTGTAGACGACTAGAAGATTTTGAAAAGAGAAACATTTTAAATGAAGTTAACTAATAAACAAGTGGAAAAAAATAAGATGAAAATACAATTTAATAGTAATGAGACCCAATGAAATACCAGGAAAAAACAAGGTAACATTTCTGGTACAGATTCTGGGAAACTCTTAATTATATCTCAAAAAGTATGCATGGATAATTTTGTACACCTTATTTAAATCAACAGGAAAGTGAAAAACAACTTTCCATACATGTTTAAGATAAGTTAGTATTACATTACTGAAAACTTTTCAGAGTGGTTTCCTTTGTTTAAAAATTAAATAGGTTATATATTAAGATGACAATTAATAGATCAGCAAACTAAAATTGCTTTCAAATACAGAGATTATTATTATAAAAACAAGGAATCGAGCTACTGCTCAATAGGAAAATGTAATAAATCAGCTAATCCCTATATTCCTCAGGATATTAATAATGTTAATTCAGGCTGTTTCAGTCAAGGTAAACTAACTAACTGCACTATACCAATCATGCTACATAGCAAAAAAAAATTGTTAAAGTGAGCACCATGCCAAAAGAATTCTATTGTGGTATGTAGGTAGCCTGTAGATCATGGAGTCTCGAAGACCTGATAAGTAGTACTTCATAAGAAAACCAAGCATAGTGACAACACAAGAGATTAAAAGTAAAATGCAAAAGTTTAATTTGATACATGAAATTAACAAGATCTGATTGTGATTTTTCACAATGTCTTTCAAGTTTTCTTTTTTCCTTCATCTGCTTTGTACTTTCTACAAATACTAAGTCAATTTGGTACACATCACATTCATTGCTAGTTCTGCAACAAACTTTCCACTGCAAATTACTAGAATGCTATGGGTTGTTTAGCATGCAAACTAAAGGGTTTCCAATGATGTGCAAATACAAATAACCTAAAGTACTTAATTTTAATACAACATTAAAATTAGATCCCTGATTAAGGTAATAACTCAAGTACATGATTATCTGATAATAAAGGAAAAGCAACAGCAAATAATTCTAATTTTGAATTTTAAAAATTCAAAGAAGAGAAAATAGCAAGAACCTTCAATTTTGGTTACAAGAATTCCAGTTCTTTACATGGAATATCAAAAGAAATGTTTAGAGCTGAACAATTTTTACTAGAGGATCTAGAAACTTTCAGCAACCTGAACTACCATGACAACATATTCCTGATGATCATAACATTTTTAAAATAAATATAACAATGGTCAGTGCTAATATTTTGTAAATTGCAATGATCACTTTTATGACATAGCATTGCTATCTGTCTGAAGATGTATTGGTAAAAAAACACATGATCAAGAAAAATGAAAGGCACGGAGAAAGCTAAAAATTTCAATTAGATTTTGCCTCATAGACAGTTAAAAGCCCCACAAAATTGTAAATATGTGAAAGCTAAGCATTTATAACAAATAGCAATATATATATATATATATATATATATATAATTCTTCTGACACAAATTACATCTTTTTATTCTTACATAAGATTGTTTCAAATTCAAAGGTTGGGTCTAGACTATAAATTATACTTGCTGCCTTGACATCTGAATCTCTTCTTTATAGGGAACTAAACTTTGTAAAATCAATCACAGAAAAATACTCATGCATAGCAATGGCAATGAATGTGTGTTATGATCTACTGATGCTCATTTTAAAAATGGGTTAACTGACAATGTCTTAATAGGAAACGGCACAGACTCATTTGAATACACATATTTAAGAAAAAAAAAATCAATGTTGACAAATGATTATTTGAAGATTCGTCCATCAACCATTAAGACTTTATCCATTTGGTCAGTGGGCTCATTAAAGAAAAAAAGATTCACCCAAGAGCTCTAGCTGCATCTATTCAATCCAATAAGAACTGTATACCATTAGTATTCTCTATACATTTTTTGCTACACCCAATGGGAAAGATACAACCGTAACTATATACAAGATCTGATCAAAAAGTCCCGAAACTTAATTTATTCTTATGAGACAAAATGACAATACAGTTGATTAAATTTATCTCCATCAAAGTAATTTTCTCCTGACTGAACACAGTAATTCCAGTGATCCTACCAGTTTTTGAAGCATTTCTGACTCTTCTTTTGGGATGGTTTTCAGTGTCCAGGTCATATTTTGGACGATGGTTGGTACATTCTGAAATTTCTTTCCTGTTAGGGTGTTTCAGTCTGGAGAACAAAAGTAGTCACTTGTTGGCAAATCTGGTGAATATGGTGGTTGGAGAAGCAGAAGAATGTTGTTCTTGGTCAAAAATTTTTGTGTGGAGTGCTGAATGTGACAATGCTTTGTTGTGATGTAGCATCCACACATCTGACTCCCATTTTTCAGGCCGCTTCCATCAAACTGCATTTCTTAAAATTTCAGAATAGCTAAATAAAACCACTAATTCACCGTCTGACTTTGTGGAACAAATTCATGGTGCATAACACATTCACTGACAAAAAAAACAATCATCATAGTTTTCACATTCACACCTGTCTCATTTTCTTTGGTCAAGGTAACGATGAGGTCTTCCAATGAGATAACTGACATTTAATCTCAAGAGTTGTAGCCATAAATCCAAGTCTCATCATCTGTAATGATGGTATACAGGAAGTTTTTATCATTTGCTACAAGATCATTGAGTTCCTAAGACAGTGAAGCAATATTCCTCCTGTCTCAGAGTGAGAAACCATGGAACAAACTTTGCTGAGATCCATCTCATTCCTAAATCTAAGTCAAAACTGTTAGGCATGTACCAAAGGAGATACCTCCTCCTTCTGCCTCTTCACAAATTGTATTTCACCTGTTACCACGCTGTTCGAAGTTGATATGGCCAGAGAATGAATCATCAACAGATGTTTAGCCATTTTTAAACTGAGCAAATCACTCTGTTTTTGAAAGGAACCTCATCTCAAAAAGCAGTTTTTTAACATTTCATACATTTCTGTAGCTGTCTTACCAAGTTTGTACAATTAGCTTGTGTTGCCAATAAAGCCACTTGCTTAATATCCCTATAATATACTTAATTTCCCTACAATAAATTTTGTCAATTTTTTGATCAGGAATCATAGATGTAATGAAACTAATTCAAATATCTTCACACAGCAACAGAAATAATTGCAATGTGCCAGTGATTTTCACAAGATGAATGACCTCGTAGAGTGGAAAATTTTATTATTACACATTTTTGCACTTCATAATACTAACAAAACATACATACACTGTAATTTCCTTTGGCAGGCTATTTCTAAGGGAGCTATTAAGCACTTGTGATATAATGACCTAAAGAAACAAAATGCACATTGTACGTGTGTGTCAAAGTACTAATTTCGTGAACCAGGAATAAATCATTCAGAACTACAGTTTACCGTAAGCAAATGCATACTTACTTTGCTTTATCAAGAAACTATTCCATAATATATGAATTATTAATATGATATATAAAAATTTGAATATTTGTAAAGCTCTAGAAATAAGTAACATTTTTTTTGCTCCTAATAATATTTATTTATATCATTGTTTAAAATTTCAACAAATGCATATCTTAAAAAGTAAAGGACCATTGTTAAAGTTGTCTTCTAATCTTTTTTCCTTTAAGACTTACAACATTACGGTAAAATAGAAGTGGTCTCTTTACCCAATGTAGACAGATAAAGAGAATCTTTTAAAAATGAAGAAATAAAAAATGGAGGATTACATCTCTGTTTAGGATGTGTATAGCTTAGTGACTACTGACAAAGCTCTTTTTTCTTTCCAATGTTTTATTATTGCTATGAATAAAAGATATTAGATTTTACCAGAATCTTAAAAACTATGCTAAAACATCATGAATGGCTATAAAAATAAAGTTTGTATATAAAATATTTAAATTGATAATTGTATTTATTTTCAAAAGCAGGGTATCTGTTGGAACATGTATTTTTGTATCTATCTTACCGATGAAAAGTTTGGCATTCTAGTATCAAATTGCATTCATTTACTTAATTCTCACATTTCTTCATTAAAAATGCTACTACTACTACCACCACCAGTAATAATGCCACCTTTATGACCTTGTACAAGAACAAAGGCTATTGCAGAAACAACTTTTGTTCTGAAATATCTACAGTAGATTCGATCTCTAAAAAATGTGGTAAACAAAAGCATATGACAAAAGCTTTTGATTCAGTGAGCAGAGCTTGACTTTATTCCACCCTTACATGATGTGGATATCCACCAAATTGTTACAGCTGATAAAATACTCTTTCATGGAAAACTTCTGCAAAATCGGATGGTTACAATTAGAAATAAAAAATGGTATTAAGCAAGGCCACAAACTCACAAATGCATTATTTGGTACCTTCTTTTCAGTATTATTGAACAGAACATTAGAAGGAATAGAGAAGGCTGTTCTGCTTACTGGAAGTATTGGCAAGAACTTGGCACAACTTCATGCAAAATAAAACGTTTTGAGTTCTTATTTGCAAAACTGTTATTTGGAGGTGCTGCTGCTCACACATTACAAGACATGCAATCATTTTTCTTTTGTCTGTAATAAATCACTATTAGCCCTTCAAAAACTGTTATGGCCAAAAATCTTTTAGTGTCTCCCAAAACATACATAGCAAATAAGACTTCAGACAGTACAATTCTGAGTCTTGTCCTAAACCCTAAAGCAGAAATTAGTGTATGCATAGAAAAGACTAATTATACTTTCATTAGTCTAAAAAAAATTTTAAAAAATCATGTGTTGGACAATAATAAATTAAAACTAAATCAGATATTTTAGATTTCTGAATGAAGCACACGTGTTATATGGCAGCAAACAGTCATCACAAGAAAATCCTTGAATAGATTTTGTCTGTCATTAAATTTCACTGGCAAAATAAAATTCCAAACAATGTAATTAAGAGTTAGGGAAAACATGTTAGTGATATTGATATAGATAACACCAAAAGTTCACAATTGGAAGATGTAGACTTGATGCCTGCTACATAAAAGAACTACATTTAAAGTGAAAACAATCAACACTGACAGGTTGATAACGCATCTTTCTACAAATGGAACAAGTGAAGATCTGTAGCATTTAAAAGCCAGTATTCTTATAAAAAAAACAACCAACCAACCAAATATAGGCCCTCATTGCTGACTTACCATTTACTAGACAGCAAATGGCTAATATATAATCATATTATGCACAGATCACACTAAAAAGTTAATGTATTAAACTGAAAATTAAGAGTTCAAGCAAAAAAACTTTCTTCCTTAGGTGTTTACAACTTTTCTTTTTATTAAAGAATAAATTATTAGTTGATGCTGAATGATGTTTTAAAAAAGTCATTACCGATAGAAAGAGAGAGTTGCATACTTATGTAACATTTCACCACAATAAACCTCACGCTTATGAAGTACTGAAGCCTGTTTAACAACTGACCATATTATGTTTTCTTATCCTAGGAAATTTTTTCTTACCTTTTCAACCCCCATTTATGCAGCAGTGAGAGTACTTGTCTTCATTAAAACTTTTATCTGTAGCATTACGTCTTTTTTTTTACCGTACTCCAGTTTTAAAAACTAAGTTTTCATAAAATGCATGTTGAAGAAAATACAGAATAAAATCACAGCCTCAATTACCTACATGGATAGTTACGTGTTGGGGGGGGGGGTGGCTCATAATATTCAAAGTTTACCAGGCAGTAAATTGCTTAGACATTACAAATTCAGTCCTAAGAACAGCAATTCCCAATTTTCTCCATGTGACCCAATTAACAGACAAATTCTGTTATCCCAACTTTCAGCAGCATCAATGAGACTGCAGGTATGCATGCTGCTTGCGAGATCCACCCAAAGAATATTAAAAAAAAAAACAGGGTCAACTAATGTAATATCTGCATTCTAAGCCACAGAATAACTACATCTCGAGGTGTCAGTATGAGGCTGTTTCACACAGGTAATACATTGGAACAGATTATACCATGGAAAATAGGACATATATATATATATATATAATACGAACTGTAGTCAGAATATTAAATGTTGCAGGAAAATAATCATACTGTCTGGCTTCATACAACCCTTCTTTTTGTAACCCTGTTTGGAGGGCACAACTGCTAGCCTCAAAACCACAGACTCGAAGCAATTAGATGCTATTGCAAAGTGTTTATAGCCTGGCACTGCAATGTTATTATGTACAACATCAACGCAGTTGCAAGAAAATACTATTTTAAATTCTGTTCAACCAAATTTTTAATTTCTGGAAGTATGCAACATCTGCTTCTCATTTCGGAGAATTGTACAGTGTACGAAAGAGGAGTTTTGTGACAGTTAAATAAACATGATTAATGACAAGGAAGCTACCCGCTCAAGTGTCTGTAATGCACATCTCCCCGAAAATTTCATATCCGTAATAAGTGGCATTTTAAACAAACATTTTAGTGCAAAACTACTGTTTCAATTCTATATTCCATCATCTTCACTGAGCAGCATTTTACATACTTATGACATCCAAGAATTTCCACGCCCTTTTCAGATTAAACTAAGCGTCAAACATTTTAGTGCAAAACTACTGTTTCAATTCTATATTCCATCATCTTCACTGAGCAGCATTTTACATACTTATGACATCCAAGAATTTCCACGCCCTTTTCAGATTAAACTAAGCAAAATAAGGAAGCACTCTTTTAGCATGATTTATATCAAGCATTAAAAAGGGCAATATCAATTTTAATTTTTTTTCTAAAATTTTATGCAATAACATGACTATTGCATGTTTAGTTTGGCATGATTTAGAACTCCAAATATTTTTTTTAAGGTAATTATACCTTACTATTCGCTGCAGAATTTTCAGGAATTTATATCGGCCAACTCCTCTTGAATCAAGAATTTAACCATATACACATAATTTCAGTTATTAGCCTTCCTTTTTCTTGGTCTAAGTCAGTCTAAGTCAGTCACATGTTTTACAATGATTTTAAACGCGTGATATCATTGTTCAATTCCTCGTGCCAAAACAGTACTGATCAATGAAAGATGAACCCTAACTTGGCAAAATTTATGTTGTCCATTTTTTCCAAAGGTAGTCCTTCACTTCATCATGCTGTTAGATTCATCTCGGAAAAGCCAGGAAAATTCCAACGCCCATCTTACTGGAAGACTTTATTCAATGTTAAAAACATTTTGGAAGACATCAGTTTTCAATTCTCTTCTACAACAGGAAAGTCACACTTTCTCAATCAGAACTCCACCTTATAAAACTAAACAATAGTAATGATACCATATTGATGCTGGAACCTAATACAATGCTGGTGTTGACATAACTTTTCCAGATGCTGACCTTGATTAACTGGACACAGGTTGAGCTGACTATTTATGGATTAGTGATGCAATGCCAGAGAATTGGAAGCTAACTTTAATTATAACCTAGAATGACAAAATATTTCTCAGAAACAGTAATTTGACAGTGAAGAGAAAAAAAAAGTTAACATATTTACTAGTTTGTTGCAAAATCAATACATAGTAAGACATCATATGGGGAAATGTGATACATGATTTTCAATAACAATAAGTGGATATATCCCCATTTTGATGTAATGTATAATGCTGCACCTTATTAGTGGGCAATAAAAACAATGTGGCAGAAAAGCTCGAGTTATAATCAAAATAATTTTAGTAATGTTAATGGGTAAAAAACATGCAATAACTTTTTGAAATCTTTGTAACCTCTGTATTTAGAATTCTATTTATTTATTACAATTCAACCAAGAACTTAGCATGCCAATCATAACTCCAGCAGGATTTGCATACACTCATCCATGAGTTTATAGTTAACATAAACATCAACTATTATACTTTACAAATATAAAAGTCATATTACTCAAATCTTTGTTTACATTTTAAATAATGAAAATACTATACAAATTTATTTAGTACATTTAAAGTTGTTTAATAACATTATTAATAGAAATATCCATATATTATCAAAAATCCAAGGAGAGAGATTTTTTTCTAAGCAATTCTAGCAGCTTAAAAAGGAAAGTGGCTGGATGCACTGCCAAAGAACAACATACAATTTTTGCCAGAGAACTATAAAAAGCAAAGGGTTTTAAAAAACTGTTTCAGACTTATCCAACCTCACTGATTTTAATCAATTAACTTGTTTAAATGTCAAAACTTTAAAATCTCCAAATGATCTCAATCATGATCAGAGTGAGGATCACCCATGTAGCCAAGCAGCTGGGCGTGACTCAAAGTGAAGTTGTGGTTCAGTTTTCGCTCAACAAGTATGCTTCTATCTGCATTTGTTTTCCAGTTCCTCATCATGTTTGGGTTGGCTTGTTTTACAGCCCTTTGCCATACTGACTGACTCTGCAAAGAAAATGTCTTGGTTTTTCAGATCTCCTGATCAAAATTATGAAGAACATTTTATCTTTGTTCAGAAGCATTAAATTAGCTGCCATCTGAAAGTGAGCATGCACCATGAAAAGGCCTAAGGTAGAAAAGGACTTTCTGTGGTGTCAACAGAAGCTTAGTCAGGAAACAGTAGTGTCCAAGCTAATGTGCAAAGAGAAAGCAGATCAGCTTACAGCTGCTAATGAAAAGGAATTTCCACTATCAGCTGGTTGGTATGCTTCAAAGCAGCAGTAAATCATCATATTCAAGAACACAGATCAGAACCCATGCTGATACTCTGACAACTAAAAGACTTCATCCTGGCACATATCTTGTGAAAAGACACCGGACATGCTTTCACTAAAAATCAAGGCAGCCAAAACTGCTTCCTGTCAACTACCACACTTCAACCAATGTCAAGATCTATAAACCTTTGCAGACTGGCTGCATCATTAGAAACCAAGACTGGTCTGCCTGCTGATAGGTAACTGCTCAGCTAATCCTTCTGATATTGAGCTGATCAACATCATGTGTTCCTGTTTCCCAGCACCACCACCATAGTATAGCCAGTGAATCATGGGATAAACAAGAACTCCAACCCTGTATTACCACTCCAAGACTAACTCCTGCCATTGCTTCCCTTGTTGCCAATGAAATTAAAGCTGCTCTTCATGTCATCACTATGATACTGTTCACCTAGCTGCCAAGACTTGGTGGGATGTGAACATAAAGTCATTAATTGCTTCAGGAAAAGTTGGTTTGTGCAGTTTGATAAAGATGCCAATAAGAACACTGTAGAAACTGATGATGTTCCTTTGCAAATGAACATGTCACAACAGACATGAAGTGGCTATAGGAGTTGAGGGTTTTCCCATAGATGGAGAAATGAGTGATAAAGAGCTTTTCCAGGCTGCAGCTGACATCAAACACCCTTATTTGGATTTTGTTCAGACAGAAGACAGTGATAATGAAGACTAGCAGCCAATTCAAACATCTGCCAAGATGCTGCAAGCTTTAAGCATCCTTCACACTTTCACACAAAAACAGCTGCCTGATGAGTCAGTCTATGATCACCTGAAGAACACAGAAACCCATATGCAAAGAGGGATTATAAACTCCAAGGAGCAAAAATTAATTTACTGATTTGTGAAAAGCAAATATTATTCGATTGTTTAGTTGCTCTTTTTTTTAAATCATACTTTAATTTGCTTTACCTATAGGTTTCTCATCTTTGCATCATGTTTTTGTCATTTATCTTTTTGGTATACAGTGCCTAATGTGCATGTAATACACATTGTAAATTATAATTACGTACTAGCATCATTGAACAGTTGAATTTACTTATCTTACATTATTATCACTAAAATGTAGCCAGGGCAGCATATTAGTTCAGTGGTAGACTGCTGGAATGCTAAGGTTGAGGACCCAAATTTGAACCTTGGTCAGGACCAGCTATTTGATGCTCCTAACTAACTCTTTGTTGGTCATAAAATTCTTCGCACATCTAAAAAAATGAAGTGTCCTAGTAAGGATTTTTTTTGTGGTAGGTGTACAGCTAACCTCCACACCCTTTTCTCTTCTGCTTGGCTTAGAAAACTAAAACCAGGGCTTTCCTTTGGTGGATCCCTTATGTGCCAACTATGGCATGCAGATCTGATGAACATGTAGCCAGCCAGCTTCTCACTGCATGCAATCTCTCCTCCCTGTTGTCACAACCTATTATACCACCATCCACTTACTATGAACATTTCCCCAGCTAACCACATGATGATATTAAGCAGCTTTAACTGTAAAGACGTAAGGAATCTCTTTGTCTGTCTTCAGTTGTCTTGCCATAGTATATTTTCCTGAGATGACTGAAACCATATAAACTAAAGAATTAAAAAGTAGCCTATTATAACTAGATAACAAAAAACTTGTATATTTTTTTAAAAAGTGCACTGGGTAATTTTGAGTGAGAAACTAAATACTTGTGTGATAAAATATAACACAGGCTAATTGTTGTTACCTCATTTTAGTCTATGAACATCAATGACTTCCTAAGCTAGTTATTGTGTGAATAATGGGCACTCAATGTAAAGTTTAAATAAGCTGGTAGTTTTCTAAGTTGGCTTTGTTGCTGCCTGACAAAATTTGAAGTCTGTGTGAAATCTATTGCTATTTGCTTAGACAGTTAATAGCTAGTTGCAAATCATACCCTTACCCATTCTCTTAGTAATAAATAAAACCTAATGGCTTAAGCAACTACAACAGAAGAAAAGTATCAGTGGAATACAAAAAAGAAAAAATAATACAGCAAAAAGTTTCAAAATTTCTCTTCGGTTTTGTGTGATTTGTTGAACAAATTATATAATCGATTTCAATAATAAAAATAAATGGTATATATTATAGTTTCAAAGCAAAATAGGTGTTCAATCCTATTAATGAAAAGCAATATAAACTTTCAAGCATTCTTAACCCTCTGAGTACGCATGTATATTTACAGGGAACAAGTATTGACCCTGACACAGCAATCCTGTTAATACATTTCCTATTAGGTGGACCCCAGAATTTGTAATGAAAAAAAAAGGCAACCGGTGCCAAACAAAAATTAATCTGATTTATATCAAACAGTATAAAGTTAATAAACAAAATACCAACCAATGTATAGCCATGGCAGACAAAGCTACAATAAGACAACACCCTAAAGACAAGTTAGAAGTACAATGCTTACAGGCATTTTTTCTCGAGTTTCTTTACAGCATGTATAATGGTATCAAGATTCAAAGGATTTTAAAGAGTTTTTAAAAAGGATTGGTGGGCTTGGGTATGCTAAGAGAGAATATTTAAAAAGTTGGTATAACAAGTTTCAGAATTAGTGTAATATTTTTTGTTACGATTTCTCGTTCCACTTCTGTTTGGTGAAACCAATTATCATCATTTAGATAGTCTGGCTACGATTCAAGACCCAGCGAATATCATACCAGTTGCAGCCTGTAACATTATGCTATAAGATTCATTATAATAATTCAAATTCCAAACCTAAAATATTCTTGCATTCAAGGTAAGAATTACCAATCTAACACTCAGAATTTTGTGAAAGGCAAATGTTATATCTGTAGATTCAACTAAATGCCTAATCTTGATCCCCTCCCCCCGACCCAGGTTCCATGGACGTACCAAATTCTTTGCCTTAAGGGATGCCGTATTTAATTGATCCCTTGAATATTGCACTTGTTTAAACAGATCTGGTTCTAGTATTCTGTTTGATACAGCTGGAAGCCTTACATCTAACTTCACACTCATTTGCCACAACTGCTGGTGCCGGGTAGCATCAGTCAGCAGCACTCCGATATCCTGCAAAGCTAGGCAAACTGACATTCATATAAAAGACAACAGATTTTTAAATGGCATGGTAACTGTTTCCGGAAAGAAAAAAAAACAAAAATCAATGGAGCAGACCGGTTTATGCTTAACCAATTGGCGAATGACCAGCAATAACTGATGACACCTCATTTTAAATTTCCATCAGTGTTCTAATCTTTTGTTGGCTAGAGCGGCCTACAGGGATGGGGCGGGCAGCAACAATAATTTATATACTTGGACTTAATGATAATTTATATTTAAAAAGAAAGAAAGAAAGAAAGAGGGACAACATTAGCAAATTTAGCTTCGACAGCTAGCAGGCTTAATCTAGTAGACGGAATATCATTAGGTAACGGTGGCTGCCAATACGTTCTTCTTTCCTACTGTGAAAGGGGGTGGGGAAATGCTGCGATATAAGCAGCTGGGCCGGAGTCCCACGACTGCTGAAAGGTAACCACAACAGAAATCCAGCGACCATAGAGAGAGAGAGCGTAGTCCCTGGAAGCTGGACTCGCACTTGTTGCCCTCACCTCTTCTATACCAAGACGACTTTCTGATTCTGGAAGCGCGAGATTATTGATCGCAGTCCATGCTAAGGGCTTTACTAAAAGAGCTGTTGGGATCGATACACGGCTGGCATAAATATACATAGGTATGGATACATTATCGATATTATATGGAAACGGAACCGCGAGGGAGAGTAATGGGGGTTTTTCCTCGATAGATACCTCATTGTAATGTATGCTGCGCCCGGAGCCCGTTCTCTATTGTTTATCCATCCATTTAGACAAAAGATGCGCGAACTGGGCCCCCAAAATAACATAACTTCGCCCTTCCCAGTTGAGAGGATTGGCCCGGAGTCGAGACGGCCGGCCCCCCCACACAACACGCGCCGCCATGATCTAGGTCAGGTGCACGTTTATTGACAAACATCAATAGAAGACTCGCGAGGGCGGGGGGGGATATACGATCAACGTATCGATCGATAAGTCTTTGTGGGTCATGGAGAGGGGGGAGGGGGGTTAGGCGAGAGAGAGAGAGAGAGAGAGCCGACCGACCGACCGGACCGGGAGGAGGCTCGGTCGGCGCGAGAAGAAAATCGATCTCACCCCCCCCCCACCGGGGGCCGGGTTTCTTCGGTGGAGGGGTTTTCGCCTCGAGTTTTCAATGACACAGCACCCACTCACGTGTAACAAACCGGAGTGGGGGGGGGAGGAGGTGGAGTGAGGGAGCCGCGCGAACAGAACGAATAAGGCAGCGGGACGGAGCGGAACGCTCCTTCCCCCCCCCCCCGGGCGTGTACTCACCCTCATGTCGCTGATAATCGTCTGAAACAAGTCTCCAAGAGCGATGCAGTCCTTGTCGATGCCGGCAGCCATCGTTCCGCGGCGGGCGGGCCTGGCAGATACTGCACCTCGGACAAAACTTCGGCGGCTGGTTGCTGCGCGGGGTTCCTCGGCCCTCCTCCTCCTACCACCTCTCCACCATATCACGGCTGCTGCTGGCGCCGGCCGCCTTTCTCCAGATCACCGCGTAAAAGATATCCCGGGCAATCCAAGAAAGCAACAAAGGGGGGCCTCCTTAAATCCAGAACGTTATCAACTGGTCGCAAGAGTACGTATCCTATCCAGAACGGGCTTCATAATGAGGAGAACAATGCTACTTAGCCGGAGCCGCGACCATCCGCTCAGCTCGCATTCACTTCTATTCGGGCCGCCGTCTCTCTCTCCCCCTCTCTCTCTCTCTCGGCGTCACGTGACCGGACCACGGCTGCGCTGATTGGTCGCTGGTTCCACCACGTACTGTTTGCGCCGGAAGTTGTTGCCAGTTGCTGTAGCTCCGTCTCTCTCTCTCTCTCTCTTCTCTCATCCATAGGAATGATGATGAGATGGAGAGCGGCTGGTGTTGGGGGGTTCGGATGAGCGTCCGAAGCCGGATCGATAAGAAGCGATTCGGAGTATCGAAATGGCTTAACCGTTTGTTTTTTTTTTGTTGTTGTTTTTTATTTTGATGCGGCGAATCTCGGAAATAAACATCGAATTTAAATCGGTTTCCACTCTCGTCTGTACACTTCTCATCAGGGATCCCTGCTGCTGCTGCTGCTGTGCTTTCTTTTGTCTTCAGACGCGATTGTCTGCCGTGCCTGGCCACACATCTGCTCGCAGCAGATTAAAAAAAAAAACTACTAAAGCTTAGCGACGACAAATGGAATTTCAGCAGAAATCGCAGACTGGGGAACCTCGCCATCGCCCGATCGGAACACCCAGCGCTGTACCATAACACCTTTCCCGTTAATGTCGGTGTTAACTGCCTCCCCCTCCCCCGGCGGCAGGGATGGAGAACAGATATCTACGTTGCCACATCAACATTTTCCACTGCCGTCAGTCACATCATTTGTTATGATGCGCCAAACTCTCGAAATGATTCTGTATGGATTTAATTAAACCGCGTCGCTCACCGTCAGACTTACCTGACATGACTAATTTTTTTTTAGAAGTTACTGGAATAAGAGGAGTATTGCACACTAATCACCTGAAAATCGAGAAAAAATATCTCCTCTGGTCATACTGACCCGTTGCTATGGATACAAATTTCCTTCCAGCACTAACTTTATATTCAAACTATTCGAAAACAACGATTCTAATGCATTGATCATTCGTAATCGTGCAAATACTTTAATGATAACAAAACTCATCCCCCGTGACCGCAGATGCGTGTCCGTTCACGAATTACACGAAGTTTGTCTATGGCGTAGACTCTACAGGGAGGGGGGTGGGTCGCCGCTGGCTGTTGCCAGGTGGCGTGACCTGGCGTTGAGGAACATGTCATACATAGTCCAGACCACTTACCGCCATTTTAAGTATACGGAAATATATTAGTTCGGAAATAAAACTATTTATTTATTTATTTATTGTTTTTATTTATATGGAAAAGATGAATTGGTAAAGATTTTTTTTCGATCGCGCATTTCAAATGTGTTAATTAACTTGCTCGGATTAATTACTTGGTCAAACTGGAGACAGTTTCAGGGCCAAAACCTTCCTCATACCTACATTTTTCTACTGAAAATATTTGCAAAAGCACTTTGTGTCTACGTGTTCTGTTTTTAGGGGGTAAAAAATCAAGCTTCTCCACTGAAAATCCATCTTTTAATCCCCTAACCCACTAAAATACACGGCCCTCTAGTAAACGATATAAAACAATATCTGGAGAATAAAAGGGAAGTAACTCTTACATAATAGTTCAGTTAGACCGTATTTAGACTGGGTATAGACGGCTTACATGTAACTTAGTTTTCATTAACTGTTTTTAATGTAATTCAACGGCAAAACAGAAACAAAGAGATGCATGAATAAATGACAAAACTGTATCTTACAAAACATCAACTGGTAGGTTTTGGAATCAAAGGAAACGTTTCATAACGGGGATGATAATAGACGCGTTTGTGTGGGCTTCACTACAATAGACCGACTAAATACCTGCTGTATTGAATGTGTTCCATTAATCTCATATTTGTACCGGTTGACTCGGTAGCTACTCCTTTTTATGTTTGACTCACTTTTCATAATTTACTACACAGTGTACCAGGAGACAGACACCCCCACGTTGGAAAAGAGTGCGATTTCGAAACAAGGCGTTAATTTTAAACGTTTATTTCTCTAATCTAGTTTTTTGTTGTTGTTTTTTCCAGTTCATCATATAAGTTATATATTTTGATTCATGGACGTGCGATATATTTACTTCGCCTAATTATTTTAAAATAAATTCAATTCTTAAAATAATAAACTTTGATTTTTTTTTTTTTTTTACCTTCGTCTTGCAGAAAATTGTAAACAAAGAAAAAACTACAACCGGAACAGAATTAACTATTGGATCCACACCCCGAAGTGAGGAAGACAGAGCAGCGGAACGACACGTTACACCTGTTCGAGATCTGCTTGATATATTATCCATCCTTCCACGATGTCACCACGGCATAAATCTCTGGAAAGCCAAGATTGCTCCTACGAAATATTGTATAAAACGACTCCACGTTTCGTGTGTGTGTGTGCTATTTCACTCACAAAAACCAAAAAAAAAAGAAAAAGTTAAAATAAACTCGAATGAAAATCTCCCTTTAAGATTGTAATTTCGAAAAGAGAATTTGAAGTGATGACGTCACGTGTGACGCAGCGACAATCTGTAATGTCGTTGGGCGACTGCCTGAGACTAAAAAAAAATGATAAGTCAAACTCCATTAGCGTAAAATAAAAAAAAACAACAACTAAACATTTGCCACTTTAATAAATAAACAGATCACTTCGAAGATAGGACGATGTCAAATGAAGGAAAGAAAAGATAAGGATATACAGAAGAATTGATGAGAAGTGACGTCATCTGTTGCTCTGAAAACGGCCTTTAATTTTTAATGAAGCATGCCGTGATCACTAATGTATTAAAATTGGTTTTGAACATCATTTATGCTTTAAGAAACCACGCGCCCTGTTAACTTAAGGATTGTACTAATGAAGGAGATAAACACTAACAAATCCAGGGAGCAGTTAGGGAAAGCACGCCTTTAAAAAATCATCTCATCTCTAACACACACCTGATTACTTCTAGATTCTCCTGAAGGTAATAAATGCAAATATATATAACTTATAATTGAACATGCTATTTAAAAGGCCTGGCATCAGTCTGAAAAATTCTAAATATAAACAAAATGAGTGAGAAATTGTCAAGGTGGTAATAATAGATGAGCTTGCAATATGGATACCTATAAACCCAAAATTTCATTATGTAATCAAGCCTGCAGGAGAGATTTTGGAAGCAGAAGGGAAGACTTCTGGAACGACTACCTATGTTACCTCCTGTTTATCCAGTACTGTTAAAAGTGTAGACAATCATAATAACAATATTATGTTAAAAAAAAACTTAGTTTGTTATAATAATAGGTATTAACAAAACCATTGATGAATAAATGTACTACTGACTAGAATAGCTTGACACAGATTTTGTGCATAAACATCTATTTCATAAATAATATAAATAAGCATGCATGGTTGACTAGTCGCAAGCTATTTTGTTTTGTAGAGGCTCTGAAGCAAAAGTTCTCTGCCTCGGAGAATTGGCCGACCACAGACAGACAAATATGTCGATGATCTGCCACAGATGCATTTTCCACCTCGATTAAATCGAGTTTTTGTGAATGTGCATCGCCAGAGATTGTTCATCCATTTTGCTCGTGTCGTGGTGGATCTTAGCTATGCTTTAGTTCTTCTGATGGCATTAAACGATCTTTCGCTGGCAGCGTTAGTGGCAGGTGTGAGTAAAAGAAGTCTTAGTATCACCACAAGTTCAATGAATAGCGATGGTCCGTTGGCGGTGCTTTTCAGTGATGGCGTGGAACTGTCTTGTTGAACCTGTGTGGAGTGCTTAGCCGGGTTTCTAGGAGTCCTGGGTCTATGTCAGAGCCATAAAAGTCACCAACAGCTGACAGCTCACAGCCATAATCTTTACCTACGGTTTGTCAGATTCATGTTCAAACCGCACCCTGGCTTGTTGAATCGCTTCTTAATGCCGTTCACCATTTAATCCGTCCTGGTAAGTGATCATTTCCCGTTGTCGTTGCTTATTATTTATAATCAGCCAGAATTCAGAACAGAGCAGCTAAGTCCGAAATATGTTAATCTGTTTAATGCAAAGCGAAGTGCATTGGTGACTGGGTCAAAACAAAGAGCAGATAACTCTAGCTAACGGTAAAGCGTCCAAGTAGTCTGGCAATGGTTGGTGCCAACCATAGACACGTTGTGTTGTTGTTGTTTTTCTGAAACACCGACCAACAAAACAATTACATTTTGTGAAGCCATGATGCTGCTGCTGCTGCTGCTGCTGTTGTTTTTTTATGAGAGGCGCTTTTTTAAACGTGAGTTTGTTGTTGTTGTTGTTTTTTTTTTGCGTGAATTATCCATCGATGGCTGGTTGGGGCTCCAGCGAGGGTTTTGGGGAGGAATCCTGAATGCGCAGAGACGATGTAGCGACACCTGTGCGGGAGGAGAACTCGATCGGCTCGGCACCAAATCGCATCACAAAACAGCAGAAGAGGAAGCGAGATGGCGTCGTCGCCGCACGAGAGAGAGACGGCGGACTTCCAGGCCGGGTGTGGCGCTGCGAGACGAGCTATCGAGCCCGACACACGGTCACGTCCGGGTTACCGGTATTGACTCGTGGTACCAGAAAAACAGGGAGCAGCGACCGGAGAAGGAAGGAAGAGAGGCTAGTAATAAATAAATAAATAAATACAGCCAGCAAAGGCGCAATAAAAGTATAACTATATTAAAGCGGCAGTATGTTATTATTTCTGTAATAATAAATACTTAGAAATTTTCATTTTTTTTAATTGCGCATTTGGTTCAGATGCTAATTCATTACTCCCCCCGTTCACATCAGGTGCGATATGTTTATAATCTATGGAAGCTGAAAGATTTTGTCACAAAATAATTTATAGTTGTGTTTTCTTTTAATATTGTAATTTTAGTTGCTTCGATATTCAGTTTTGTTTAGCACTGGCAGTTTTTTTATAACTAGATAAAAGTATATTTTTAGTAGACCTAAGTAAAAAAGGTTGTCAAAAGGAAGTAAATTCTGTTAATATTTTATTTCCGGTTGGTTTTCGTTATCAGCATTTACCAGCTGCATTTAAAAAAACAACAAGAAGTGTTTTCGAGAAAAACTCAATAGATTGCTTTCCCTATATATATACAACAAGGACTCAAAGGAATACCAACGTCTACATAACTTTACATGCATTGATGCTATTTATAGTTCGATTTCAATGTTAAGATTCCCAACCACAAGCTACCAAATGCATAAAGGAACTAATTAAATATTTTCTTATCGTTACTATAAAACCCGTCATCTCGTGTTCAGCTTTTTTTGAAACTATGGCACGCACTAACTGGTTTTTGGTCTCAACAGGGGTTGCCAGAGCATCTACCACACGTGTTTGAAATGCACAGAAAGTCTAATAGTGAAATTCTCTCGAAAGTAATGATATGAGTGTGTTTGTTTAAAGTGTGTATTTTAAGTTATGGGCTTAATTAACTCTGTATACTAACAAACTACAGTATTATTTGCTTAGTGGATAATTTGACTTCTTAGTACAGTAATGAATTATTGCAATTTTTTCTCTTTGTAGCCTATTTATGATGCTTGCATCTATAACTTTTTATTACAATAAAATGCCTACGTTAAGCCAGCATGATTTTCTACATTTTATTGCTATGAAGTCTAAGAACTTTATCATACTTCCGAAGACTCCAGATGATGCTATCTTGAGTAACTTTTTTTTCATTATGTGAGTTCTATTTAGAAATTTAAAAGATGTGGCAGCAGAATCCCCCTAAAGGAGGAGGAGGAGGGGGGAGAGAGAGAGAGAGAGAGAGAGTTGTTATGCAAGGACGTTAGTGGCTTCTTTAAAGATTCAAAAACATAAATCTTTTCTTGATTAATGGGCTTGATCATCATTATTACATGTTTGTGTCCACTGATGTACTGGGTCAGGCCCGGAGGGACGGATACCATTTTGGCGATGCTATTTCAGCCTGGTTTCATTTGAACAGCCCCTGTGTGTAAACTCAGAAGAAGCGTGAATCTGAACATCAAACATTCCCCCCTCTCTCATCCGTGCTTCCTGATATTTATAAGTATATTAACAAAGGTAAATCCGCTTTAATGATAGGGTCCATGCATTTTTTAGATGACTGGTCACACAAATAATTAGTATGGGTTACAAAAAAGATAACGAAACAAAAATCTAATGTCTTTTTTATTAAAAGTCTAAGAATATATGAATCACATCGCTCTAAGCCAACACCCAGTTCGTGCCATGATCCCAAATTTGCAAAATAATTCCTGACGTTGCCATTAGCAGCAAACTATTGCAAGGACTCGCTAATTACCTCCCATTTTAATATTTTCAGGTCTAAGGCCATTAATAATTCGGACCCATTAGAGTTATCTTGGAAATGTTGGAAACGGAGAGCTTATTTTCACCCAAGAAAAAGGGGAACCGGAACGACTACCCATGTTACTTCCTGTTTATCCAGTACTGTTAAAAGTGTAGACAATCATAATAACAATATTATGTTAAAAAAAAACTTAGTTTGTTATAATAATAGGTATTAACAAAACCATTGATGAATAAATGTACTACTGACTAGAATAGCTTGACACAGATTTTGTGCATAAACATCTATTTCATAAATAATATAAATAAGCATGCATGGTTGACTAGTCGCAAGCTATTTTGTTTTGTAGAGGCTCTGAAGCAAAAGTTCTCTGCCTCGGAGAATTGGCCGACCACAGACAGACAAATATGTCGATGATCTGCCACAGAGGCATTTTCCACCTCGATTAAATCGAGTTTTTGTGAATGTGCATCGTCAGAGATTGTTCATCCATTTTGCTCGTGTCGTGGTGGATCTTAGCTATGCTTTAGTTCTTCTGATGGCATTAAACGATCTTTCGCTGGCAGCGTTAGTGGCAGGTGTGACTAAAAGAAGTCTTAGTATCACCACCAGTTCAATGAATAGCGATGGTCCGTTGGCGGTGATAAAGTCTATTATTATGCTTTTCAGTGATGGCGTGGAACTGTCTTGTTGAACCTGTGTGGAGTGCTTAGCAGGGTTTCTAGGAGTCCTGGGTCTATGTCAAAGCCATAAAAGTCACCAACAACTGACAGCTCACAGCCATAATCTTTACCTACGGTTTGTCAGATTCATGTTGCCTTGTTGAACTGATTTTTAATGGACTTATTTAACTCATGTCTTAATACCAAATATCCAGTTGTAGAAGAATAAGGAGCTTGATCAGCCCGTCTGGGTAGTCTACTCTTTGGAAGGTCTGGGCCACTCACCCCCAATCCTTGGGCTTCTCCTAGAGAGACCAAATCCCTCTTTGCTTCTCAGTTTCCGGTGATGTAATTGTGAAGACTGCCAGCTTCTAGCCTTCTGCAGCGGAAACAGGGAGTTTGCAAGACCTTGCTTAGGTTCTCATTGCACTTTAAAGAACGTTCACACTGCTTGGCAACAAATAAAAACTTAATTTCTCCATATTCTTTTCTGAATTTTTCGCGTAATCACTGACCTCATCACAAACTTCACTTGTATTTTTTAATTTTTCTATTATAATCTGAAGAACATCTGCTCTAATCATTATCCACCGGAGGCGGCTATTGTATCTCTCTTTAATTGCTTTAAATATTGAATCAGCGAGATGTAATGTCTTAATAAGTAGTGTAAACTTCTCTTTTAATTCCCAGTGCATATTGTAATAAATTGCTTCTATTCACTGCATGTTTATAACAATGCTGATGCGTGCCGGACACTCGTTAGGATTTATGTACTCCTTCAGGTCTGGGACGGACGTGAGCTGCAAATGCAAATTAGGCTGACTACATGGTGTGACAGGTGATTACTGCAGCATTAAACATGTCTTGGACAAGCACATTCGTAATCAGTGTAACAAATATACCTTTCAGCATTTTGTGGATTCTATGCCACATCGATGGCTGTCATTCGAGCAGAAGGTGGCCTACCCTTTATTAAGTATAGGTCTTAAAAAGGAGCCAACTAGTATGTAAACAATCCTTGGTTGTATAGTATTAATAGGAATCTGTATATTTTAACTATTCCATATTTGGACCCTTCCATGCCAAAAACACTGACCTTTTGGTCTATTAAAAAAGAAAGATTCAACCTTTTAAATACAATATCGATAACCTTGAAATATAGTAAGTTGTTTTTATATTTGGTGTTCGATACTGGCAAATAAATTACGCATGAATCAAAAAGTTGTGATCACCTATTGAAAGGATATAACAACTCTAAAATATCTACGGTTTCATGTTATTATTACATGGTGCATTTGCCAATTCTTTTTTCTCTACTAATTTATTTATTCGTGGATCATTGGCTACTTTTATTATGAGAAACTAGAGAATTTTGCTTATCTTCTCTCAGAGCCAAAATTTCACCAGCCAAAAATTGTTTATTTGACAATAGCTTAAAGTAGCACTTGTCCATTTTCATGCTTTTTCCTCACAATATCTCATGTAGTCTTAGATAAAAATGATAATAGTTTGTGAAACCACAATACGACATTTACTTCTTTCGTAATTTGAAATTTTTTGTAGTCTTTCTCTAATTTTTGTAATTAACTGATATAAAAGACCTTTCTCTAAAGGATTTGATATTTTGTTTCTTTTAATCCTTTATGCAAATAAAGGAAAAGTTTTTCCATTGGTTCGCATCCAATTCTTGCGAATCCATTTTTATGTCTTTTACCCATTAACTGGGCAGTAGTGCCTTTCTTTGAAGTGGTATTATCTATACAATAAAGTGACCGTGACGAAGAGAATCTGATATCATTTCGCTACTAATGGAACGTGGAACTTTGCTTTTTTCTTGTTGACAAAGATCAATAATGATGTCAGTCTAAAATTAAAAGTGTTGTGTGATCATTTAGTAATTGATATCAGTTTTTGAATTACTAGTTTAAATTTAATTAGTTTATGACACTAGAGTCTAATGTCTGTCAGAGGAAAATTAATGTATGACCAATCACTGATAGAGAGGTGTGGGCAACTCTTCACTTAAAGCATCCCAGTAAAGCCAAAAATCTATTTTTTTTTTTGCTTTGATTTACATACACGTTTCATTTTTACCATGAAAAGTTTAAATGAATATCATCCATACTTTACCTCACTGTACTTCCAAATGTACATGGATTCAACCACAACATAGAAAAGAAAACTTTCACGCATCGGCTGTCTTTATTAATCTACGCTGTTCTACAATGCATCACTCTATAAAGAGAATAAAGGTGTGTGACACTTCATCAAAACAATATAATTGTATCGTACCTTTTAGCTACTTCCGGAAATAGGAATACCATAAACCTGGAACTGTCAACAGATAGCCCGAGAGAAAAACTAATTAATTTCTACAAGTCAATAATTGCAGTCGTATTAAACATAGAATGGAGAGAACAATCTGATGTAAATCAAACAGGTCTGTGATAACTGTATAAGTAGTCTAGAAGCTTATGCTTTGATTGTTCTATAATGGTACTATTTCTTCATAGTTTCTTCTGGACTAATGCATCGAGATTCTATTTCTTCTATTTTTAAAAATGAGATAGTTTTTTTTTTAAAGAAGATAACTATAACTGTCGACAGGGTATTCGCACCTTGTAGAATAACCTGGTGACCGAATTAAAGTGTATGTTTCATCTTACAGCCAAACAGGAGTTATACACAACCGGCTATTTCTGGAATTTTTCTCCAATCTTTCTTCTCTGCTTTTGAAATTTTAAGACGTATTCTTTGACGGCTGGTACCTTCGTCGTTTAGGAACTGTCGGAATTCCATCGTAGTAAACTGTGGATCTTTGTCACTGCTTACTGTGAGTGGCGGGCCATGGAGAGAAAATACACTCACAAGGGATTTTATGGTCTTCTTGGTGCCAGTGGCCTTTCTTAGCATCTGCTGTGATAGTCCACTACAAAAAAGCTATAATGACCAGTTGGCAATGGCCCAAGAGAGTCCACTGTCAGATCTTGGTATTTTCCAGGTGAGAACTGTTTTGATCCACGTATGCTACTCTTTTTTTTTTTATAGCCTGACAGCCGTGGTATCACTTGCAAAGTTTTCTCAGCATCCCTAGAGCTCCCAGACGACCAAAGTTTGTTTTTCAGCCTTTGTTTAATATTGACAATCAAAAGTCTGAAAACTCGTCTCTCTGTTCTTGCAGAAGTCTTTGACCTTAGCAAGTAGATGGTCCCAAGGGGCTTATGCTTTGTTACTGAATAAAATTCAGTGCTATAAAGATAGGTATGGAACATTTCATAGGCTCACACTACAGCTTCTTTTTACAGTCTCTGAATATCTTTCTAGATCTGTGCAACTTGCATAAGTAATAATTCTTCTTCTTTTTCTTGTTTTTGGACTAGCAGACTAGCACTGCACCAAGTCCTACGGAACTGGCATCTGCAATTATACTCGTCTTAGTTCCTAGCTGGTAATATGCTAATTCTTTGCCATCAACAAGTCTCTGCTTCATTTCAAAGAAGGCTTTCTTCGAGCTCTCTCTAAATACAAACGGCACACTTTGCTTAGCGTGTCTTCTCGGAAGCTTAGAGACTGTAACTAAATCCGAAATAAGGCGGTGTCGAAAAGTTTACAAGAGTGAGAAAACACCTCTTTCACATTTTCAGGTTCCCGACCATTTTTAAAACTTTCACTCTTCCTTCAGTAGGGCCAGTGCTTCTTGCTAACAAGACATGTTTCATGAAGGTTAGTTAGGTCATATAACTTGATCTCGTTAGATCTGGGGTCGTTATTTCTGTTTCTTCAAGTCTTTAGCCGTGTCCATCTCTATTACAAGAACGCGCTATTACTGGACACCTCCACAACCTCCTTCCATTGTGGGTGGTAAAAGTGATCGTTGTCCTGGCTGCTGACTTAATCTAGTGATGTTCCAATGAAGACGCATCTTGCTAAAAATGCCGCCTTGAATGGAAACACGCAAGATTTAAGCACTGGTAGGTATAGGGTTTCTTTCTAATCAATACCTTATTCACTTTCCTCGTGTCCACACAAATTCTTATCATCCTACTTGGCTATGGAACCACAAAGAACGGCTTAGGCAGGTTGTCAGACCTGTTACAGGCTCCGCGATATTTTGAACCTGTAAGGAGAAATTACTTGGCATTGTTCTGTGACATTAACTTCATCTCTTAATTTAGCTGCTCTTACAGATGCTCATCTATTATACGCATACTCGCTCTGGAGTCACCACGTATCTAAATTTGTATAAAGGATCTTGATTCAATTTGGCCAGGCAAAGTGGCTCAGTGGAGAGTGTGTTGGCTTCAGGACCTAAGGGTCCTGGGTTCGATTCCCACTGCTGGCATATTGTGGTGAGCGTGTTGGCTTCAGGATCTAAGGTCCTGGGTTCTATTCTCACTGCTGGCACATTCTTGTGACCCTTGAGCAAGGTACTTTACTGGCATTGCTCCAGTTGCTGCTGGGGAGTGGCCTGTGTAGGCACTCTGACAGAGGAACCAATGGTGGGGAATGCTTTATAACCATGACAGAGGCAGGTCTCCTATGACAAGGGAAAGTCAGAAGAATAAACCACTGCTGAAGACGGATGCACTGGGACAGAGTGCGCATAACGACGGTGCGACGCATCCCGGTCTTATGAACTGAGTGATTGAAGAAAATAAGATTCACTTTGCATTTTATTTATTTCAACAAAAATCCTAAAACAGTTTCTGTAAAATTCTTCAACAAAGGCGCAAAAGAAATTATAGAAAGATTTCAAAATACTCTCAGCTGAACCCGCTCACACTCTGTCCAGTACATGAAGATGAGGAAGGAAGTAGCTGCTTTGACAGAGAGACTGTGTGTGTGCTGTGCTGACTAATTGGTCAACTCGCTAACACCTCCAGGTCTGTTTTTTTATTTGATCTTGGAAACAAGCAGAGTATCAGGCTTAGTGGGGCTTTGGCTAAAGAATTTATTATAAAGTCTACAAGTTTAGAAATTAGTTTCCCCATTTCCACTGGCTCTAAACAACAAGGGCACCACACTAAACCACTGAAGAAGAATTAGATCAGTTTATCCGATGAGTAGTCGAGGATACACTGCCACCCTCAACGTGTCCCAGTCGGAGTGCTGATGGTATTGAACAGGTACACTGGTGCCGCCCCTCAGCCAGAAGACGGGTTTTCGTGAGCAACCAGGGTAAACAAATACTGAACGCGGGTTCACGGGCACCGTGATCTGGCCAGGAAGTGGGAAGAGGATCGCTCAGCCCCTTTTGTGTTCTTACGGACCCTGATAATAAAAATGTTTTGTGCAATTGATTTTGTATTTAAATTTCTGCATATATGTCAGCAAGGAATTAAAATGATGCTACAAAATACAACTACAAAAACAACAACAACAACAACACAACAACAACACAATAATAATAATAATAATAAATAATAATAATAATAATAATATAATAATAATAATAGAATTCGGGATAAATTACCCTTTAAATGGATCCTGACACTGGTTGATGGGTGGGGGTAGCTTTAACCTCATAAG
Organism: Nautilus pompilius; assembly: GCA_018389105.1. NCBI lineage: Eukaryota > Metazoa > Mollusca > Cephalopoda > Nautilida > Nautilidae > Nautilus > Nautilus pompilius. The sequence goes on along the minus strand of JACATO010000021.1, from coordinate 246,076 downwards.
TATGTATTACTCATTACAGGTTAAGCCAGAGGGTTAAAAACTCCGCGGAGTACACACACACACACACACACACACACACACACACACACACATTGCCATTTTAGTTTTAAAGATTAACTTTAAGTACATTAAAGATGTTTTAATGCACATTTTATAACTTAAGTGTATTTGTTTTATTAAAAATACATCATCCATCAGGTCGTTACAAAGGTTTTGTCGGTTCTTATATTATGTTAATTTGGGGCTGATTTTTTGCCTGCTTGTGAAGGTGTATGTACGTAGATAAACTATATATCGTTTAGTAGCGTGTACTTTGGCGTACATTATGCAAAACCTGCCTTCTTAAAAATCTTAAAACGGATATTTGTTTCAGGGTTCTGAGTGAAGCAGGGATAGAAAAGTTTTTTGTGCCATTTTGCTTCACAAGTTCAAACTAGGCCACAAAGCGAGCGAGGCGACTCGTAACATTAAGTGGCCATGGTGCGAGGACACAGCAGATGAACGGACGGCACAGCGATGGTTTGCAAAGTTTCGATCAGGAGATGAGAGCCTCGAAGATAAGGAACCTAGCGGACGTCCTTCCAGCTGTGATGACGACCGTGTGAAAGTCTCAGTTGAAACCGATCCAAGAAACAGTTGCGAGACTTGCTGGAGAGCTTGAGGTGATCACTGTAACTGTTCCCGGCATCTTGACGTAATCGGCCAGGTGAAGAGGCTTGACAAGTGGGTGCCTCACGAGTTGATTGAACAACAACAAAATCGTCGATTGGAGATCTGCTCTTCGCTTGTCATAAGAAACAAAAACAATCCATTTCTTGACCGAATCATTACAAGTGATGAAAAATGGATCCTTTACGAAATCGCAAACAATCAGCACAGTGGCTCGACAGAGACAAGGCACCTAACCACATTCCAAAACCCAGCCTCCACCCAAAGAAAGTCATGGTCACTGTCTGGTGGACTGCAACTGATGTCATCCATTATAACTTCTTGCAACCCGGAGAAACCATCACAGTTGAAAGGTACTGTCGTGAGTTAAACATTGTTCATCAGAAACTCTCCCAACGACAGCTGGCATTGGTGAATCGTAGAGGTCCAAATCCTGCTCCATGACGATGCTTGTCCTTATGTTGAAAAAGTGACTGTTCAGAAACTGAACCGTTGGGGTACGAAGTTCTCCCTCATCCAGCCTATTCCCCAGACCTTTCTCCCACAGACTACCACCTTCTCAGACACCTCGACAATTATCTCCGTATGAAATCCTCCTCCTATCAAGCGACAATTGAAACTGACTTCCAACAGTTTATCGACTCCAGAAATCCGGATTTTTTCAAAATGGTGTAAATGCGCTTGTAACTTGTTGACAGAAGTGTACTGATTGTGATGGAACTTCCTTTGATCAATAAACTTCACGTTCAGCGACGATATGAAGTCTCATTGTTGCGATAAAGAAAAACCAACAAAACCTTTGTAACAACCTAATAAAAGATATTCCAGATACCACAATGTTCTAAAAATATTTTCCAACCTTTCGTTTTATGTTTAATTGTGGGAATACAACAATAAAATTAGTAAAAAAACAAGCCTTTAAGTGAAGTTGGCTATATTTAGCATAGAAAGAAGGTTATGTCTGTTATTAATGTGCAAGAATCTCATTATGTGACGTTATTGCCAGTTAAGCACCACGAAAGACAGCGCCAACCATCAGCCGTAAAGAGGTTGTGCTGCTTATATTAAATCAAACATAGTGCTATCTAACGCAGTTTATTTTATAGAGTATATTGTAATTATATTTCACATTCGCTTTATTGCTGCCTGTTAGTAATTTAAATGAGGAAACCTAAAAAAAAATGTTTCTTTAATTACAAAAAGTTATTATATAAGCTTCTGAAAGTAATTTGCGTATATGTAAATATTAGTTATGGCATGAAGGGAGGTTTAATATTAGATCAAAGTTATGTTGATCTGATTTGCAACAAAAGAAAAAAGAGATTACAACTGACAAGGTCACCAGAGGTTATTAAATTGCAGTTTTTGAAGATTATTTTAAGAATATCTTAAGTGAATTTTATATTGTATTTAAAGAAATATCAACGGTCAGTTTTTCTAAGTAATAAAATTAAAAAAAAAAATGGAATATGTTTGCATCTTTATAAGACGTCATTACAAAATTGTACCTGGTGACATCACTTGCGACTGATACGCTCAACCAATAAAGGACGAACAGAATAAGAAGCGGTCTTGTGTGTGGAATTCGTACTGCAAAATGGACATCAGTACTGCTTTGATGGCGTTTCAGCAACTGTAAGCCTGCCTGATTTTGGTACCGCTGTCTAACTGTGACGTCACAACTAAAGGTGTCAGAGATATTATGCGATTTTTTTCTTTCTTTTTACCATTACGATGACGTCACAAGTGACTGAAAGATAAAGCGTTAATTAATTACTTTAGAAGTTTTGATGACGTCACAAGTGACTGCACGTCTTGACGTCATTACTATTGTTTACCAGTTTTTGGTGACTTTACGTAAGGGTTAAAAGACATGACGTCATTACTAGACCCGTAAACTACCTGTGATCGGAAGCTTAGTGCACTATTTATCATTAAGGTATCCGATGGACCTGTTTTTTTTTTTTAGAATTCGAGTAGGTGTCATGGCATTACTCGCAGTGTGTGTGTGTGTGTGTGTGTTGTGTGTGTGTGTGTGTGTGTGCACAGAGAGGCCAGACAACAGTTAACGTGGTCGTTAAGCCCCGACCGGCTCGTCTCTAATACATTCTTTCTGGATGGTTAACATTTAAAGCCCAGCATTTTGAAGATGCCAGAAAGCATTAAATAAAGTATCGAACAGATTGTGGTCGTCATTACGTGGTTACTTTAGCTTGTCAGTAAATCAGAGAAAAGAATTTCTGTTATTTTGTTGTTGTTAACTGCATGCGGTAGCTTAGCTGCTAATAAAGAAGTAAATAAGCAGTGAACAGACGGCCGTAAGGAGACGAGTCTCTCGGCCAAACTGACCTGGACTAGCAAAAGAAACTGGCATGTTTAGGGGACAGCACAGAAACTAGCATGCCTAAGTTACAAGACACTTTCCGGATTTATATAAGTCGATCGGCAGATGTAATAAAAGAGATTTATGCGCTGCTGTTAATTCCAAACGACTTTCTTGCATAATTAGTCCGTTGCACACGCAGTACTCATGGCTCGACAATCCACTCATGTTTATTCATGTAGCTACCAGCACTTCTCTTAAACAGAAATTAAATACTCGTAAACTGCTAAGAAATGGATTTTCGTTTTGCTAATTAAAGCGTTAGCTCGGCTGTGAAGTAACTGGTTATATTAAAAATTCCCTCTCTTAACTAAAAATGCTTTTGTTATTAGTATTAGTAGTAGAATTAAAATAACATGTTTTAAATTCGATTTTTTTCTCTTTTTTTGAAAAATCGGATGGTTTGTAGAAAGTTGGACGTACTGAGGCCGAAGCTGCTGCTGGCCGAGCACTACTACCGCCGTGCTACGTTAGCCTGACTTCTTCTGGTTACTTCTCATCCCAAACTTGTAAAGTCTTATTTCCTCTTGCGTATGAAATAAACCCTACTTTTCATGAATAAATAATGGTCTTTACTATTCGATTTATTTCAAGCAACATCGTGCAACATCTGTTTTTAATTTTAAAGAGCTATCTAGAAATAATTTCTCGTTTGCTCTCCAGACGACGAACGACGCGGTTCTACGATATGTTTATTATTATCCCTTTAAACCTTATTACAGCCAGCGGAAGGGGGGGGGCTGCTATAAAATGCGAAGAGCTGGGAGTTAAATTTCGTTTTCACATTCCTTATTATTTCAAATATTTTTGGCATAATTGCTCGCCTTAATGGAGACGATTTATCTTGCCAAGCAAAGTTTTAAACTTCGAAAACAATACAGTCCAACGATCGTGTTTGCTTTATTGGCAGTGGCAGTACCACGAGATCAAATTCTAATATATATATATGTGTGTGTGCACCTCTTTGACTAACAGACTTAGAGTTGGTTGGCTCGGTCACACAGTGTGCGGTCAGTCGGTCGGTTATCGTTTTTAGCCTGTATTTAAGGTTGGCAGTGTTGAATGGAGATACGCACATTTTTACTTGCTTCATGATGGCATGCGCTTCTGGAGAAAATAGTTAAACTAATGAAAAAACAACATCGGTAGATAGCGGCTGTGGGATTCAGTCAGGCGTCTCCTTAGATGTAACCCTGACGATTTCCTTTCCTGTCAGTCACAGACGATGCCGACGACTAAGTCCATTGCAGTAGTTTGGCGGAGGTGTGAACGGCTGCAACGCGCATTATGCGAAAATAGATGCTAACGATGTGTCTTTTACTCATTACGTGGCTTGTTTGTTGTTTTGTGGGAGGGGTAAATGCTGGAAGCGTCAGGGTGTCGGGTACCGAGGTGGGAGGATGCGGGGGGTCTGCTGTCGCGGCGAGGTTCGTTGCTGGGATATTCACACTTCTGAAAGGAGCCGTTTCGTTTCTCGTATTGCGACATTTAGGAATAATTTTCAATTAAAAGCAGCGCAAGAATCCGATCGCGTTGTTGGCGGGTGTTTCTGTTCCGTCGGGAAGGTCAGGGACTCCCGATAAAAGGTTCCCGGTTAAATGCCCACCGAGGAGACACAAGAACTACAAGGGATCGAGCCTTTGTTTCGTCGTACATTGGCTTCAGGATAATCTTATTTATTTACCGTGGTGGGGGGGAGATCAAGTCGGATCTTTTTAATAAATGTATTGAGCCCAAGCGACCCGAACGATTTCCGTCCGTTTACAGGACGAAGTCTGTCGGTTGGCAGTGCGCGGTACCGTAGCGGACGAGCTCTGCCAGGAACCGGGAACGAACGTCGACGACGTCTACTACTGCGGACCGACCGGGCCCAGGTGCTCCACAAACGGCCGCTAGAGCGCGCAACGCTGTCGTCTAATGGCGTCATGTGTGCCAAACGGCGACAAAGGCCCGACAGAGCCGCCGGAAGTAAGTACTGTTCCGGTACCCGGTGTCTTTTCCCTGGCCCGATCTTTGCCAGCGCTGCTTGGAAAGACGAGCCAAGCCAATACGATTCACTGAAAATGACATGGCGTCATCTTTTTTTGATGGATGGATGTGCTGGAAATTTTTGACAACATCAGATATCTTCTCATACCTGCGTTCTCGAGAGGGTCCAGAGAGGGCGAGGGCTGCCATTGATTTCAGAATTCGATCCCAGGTTTTTGGTAATGAAGGCTCAGGATCTGATCGTTAAGTTCCTGTTCCGCTTGATAAGGAACCGCAGGAAGAACTAACGACGCTGATCTCTCGGTATAACAATACACATCAGTTGCTGAAAATTGATGGCCGTTCAGATGTTCGATTGGAATCACATCGGGCACCTATGGGATGAGTTAGGACGCCGAACGTTGCAGCAACAATGGATAGTCACGTCAGAATCTCGAATAGTCGACCTGTGCCAGTCTGCACCTTGATGACTGAAAGCTCGTGACTGCATGTGGGGGACTGAATACCTCCAATCCATATCAGACCACTTTGAAGCCATCACTCTGATGTACAATTTCGGCTTAGAACCTCATTTGTTAATGGATAACATGTGCATGGAACAATCGAACATGAATAGTCAATTATTTAATTATTTATTACATCAAAAGTCATATGGCTTTGATATTTTTTTCAGTACAAAGTTTTTAAGCATTACATTAAAAAATTAATAATGATGTTCTAATTTCATCTTTATGACAAGTGGATTTTTTCAGAGCTCTGCTAATCCTTCTTAATAATGTTTTTGTAGCTATTTTAATGCATCCTATATATATATGCATACAGTAATGTGCAAAAGTTTGGCAATTTTGCAAAAGCACTGATGTTTGTTTTGTTTCCTTTCAGAATAATACCTTAATGAAAATGGCAAAGATGTTAGATGCTAATGTGCATAATATAATATTTTTTGAAGAACAACGTGAAACGCAAAGCGAAATATGTATTAAAACCGAAATTTCAAGATATTAATTCAGTTTCTGATAGTAAAAAGTGCGGACGACTAAGAAATCTTTCTAAACAGAATTAACAGTTTCTGGAGATGGCTTCTTTAAGGAATAGAAAAACATCCAAAAAGTAGATAAAGCAGGATTTGGTATAATCCTTAGGGGGTGATTCTACAGTACGAAGATCTTTGAGACGCCTGGCGGTCAAGAAACTCTCTTTACGCGAAGGGAGAGGGCCAAAGAACTAAGAGAGTCACCCAACACCAAAACTGGACCCAGGAACAGTCCTTGGGTCAGATGAATAAAAATTTGAAATTTTTGGATCTAAGAGAAAGTAGGATGTAAGAAGATGAATTGAACAAAAGCATAAGGGAATGCATCTGCAGTCTATATTGGAAGATGGTGAAGGATTTGTTCAAAAGTGAGGGTGTATCTCGGCCACGGCTGCTGGAGATTTGGTACACAAGCAGATCTTCACTCACCATGTTATTCTTTCAGTATTTAGTTGAGTTCTATTCAAATTTTAACATGACAACGAAAAGATGCAAAAAAAGAGACTGGAGTGGTAGATCTACCAGAGTGGCCTTCACACACCCATGACCTTAGTGTTACTGAATATGTCTGGGACTACTCGGGATAGGGTAAAGGACGAACAACCAGAAACCAAGGATGAACTCTGAGCAATCTTTCTAGATGGAAGGAATAAGATTATAGCCGACATTATTTCAAAATTACAAGAGTTTCCCAAGACCTGTTTAGACAGCCGTAAAGAAAAGATTAGACTATACCAAATTTCAGTGTACATAATATTTATTTTATCGTTTTTATCTTGTCTGTTGTACAATATTCATTTATTAAAATATATTTTCTACATTTAAATTTACGAATGTAAAAGTAGATCACCTAAGACCTTTGCACAGTACTGTATATCACCATCCATCAAGGTAATCTGTCCATCGATAGTCAGTGGTGTCGCAGCCACGGTGATAGGAGAAACTACAGGTGCTTAGCATCCTCCTCCAACATTAGCGGCAGTAGAAGCTACCAAAACAGAAAGTCCCTACTAAATCCCGTCAAGGAAGGCAGTCAAACCGAACCGATTTCGAACTCGGGCCCCCTTGACCTTGGCAGTTTAGTAGACTAACCATCTGACAACTGCGGGGCGTGCAGGTAAACTGATAGATTGCAAGGTATGATTTCCATTACCTGTCACCAGTAAAGAAGTTGACAGGCTGACTCCCAGTCCGAATTAAGAAGATAAACTTCTCGCTGAAACCGGAAATAGTTGTCTGTCACAGAAAGAAAATGCTTGTGTAAACAGGCGGAAGTACCTTTAAAGAAAAAACAGCAAATTGTAGTGATACGATTCATGGTCGCTTGTTCAGCAGACCGGCAGGTATTTTCAATTTGGTCGTAAGCTGACGATGTGCTATGTTCAGTACCTCTCTGTCTTTACCATTCATTGGGTTTCCATACTTTTCTAAATGAGAGAAATTAGAGACTTTCGTGGGAAATAATAGACCATTATGTGGCTCCCTGACATCTGTTGTCTACAATGCTTGCATTATTTGCCATATCGTTCAGACGAATGCCTACCACTCGACATTTCATCGTCGATGCAGCTTCCATCCCCTCCAAGTCGGCCAACAGAAGAAGCTGCGTTCTTTTCCAGATGCACGTCAAAATTAATTGCACCTGGCTGCCGGCCAAACAAACAATGGCCATTGTGAAGCCTCTGACGGTCGGCACCGACAATAGCAAGCCTGTACGTCTGTTTATCTTTCGTTTTCCTTTAAACCCTGGTCTTCGAGTTGAAAGTTATTTCGACATTATCGTGGCTCCTGCTACGATGTCGACGCGATAAGATAAGATAGAGGAGAAAGCTGAAGCATTCGCTCGCTGTCGTGACGATCGATCTGCTCGATAATTCACTTCTGGAGAGCAAACACGAAGGGGAGAGAACCGAGAGTCTCCGCCGGCCCGAAAATGGCGGAGCGCGGCTTCCGTTCATCTATCCAATGAATATACTTAAGCGCGATGAATCGAGTAGGGTAGCAGTTAGTGATGGGAAAGCAATTTAGTCTACGAATTCTACTGACGAAAAGAACTTGGCTCGCGGGGGTGCAGCATAGACCCCGATAGTTTCCTGCCATAGCTACAATCAACCCGGTGTTTATTTAACCCTTCCGTCACGCGTGTCGCTTCACGGTCACGTCCTGTGCAAAACCACAGCAGCTTGCAAGCTGTGACCGCGTCTCCTCAAGGCTTCGTCAAGGGCAGACAATCCATTTATCCTCTAACGAAATCGCAGTCGGTACAATGTTTGTGACTGAAGCCCATCTCTAAGGAAGACGCCTGGTTGATGAACAGACTGTTGCACGCCACCACTGCTGAAAATCACTTTTAATAATTCTTCGAAAGCGTGGATAAATTCAGCGCCTGGATTTGTTCGTGTAGGATCGAGCGATCCTTTACCGCCATCCTCCGCAACTTTGGATGTCAAACGAGCGTGGGCCTGAGATCGAACTGTCGGGCGATCGATCGGCGACAAAACGACTCGGCTGGAATTGTGGATGGCCATGTCGTTCTTCCGTTTTGTTAAAAAATCTAATTAATGGTACGAAACACTCGCCATTATTGGAGCGGGAGCTCGCAGGGAAGACCCGCGCTCTCCCGTCAGCCTACCAGAGAGAGGAGGGAGGGACTCCGGATAAAAACATCGCCTTCATTCCACCCCACTGGGTCGAGGTAAGTCCTCGATTTTCCGGCGAACCATGACGAAATGCGAGCAAAGGGGTGCATCTGGACTTTGTCTTCCGTCCAGTCTCTGTGCTCGCTTGATTTACGCCTGACGATAGGGTACCCGCCATCTAGGTTTTCTGAAACAGTCCTCGTGATAACATCACTAATTGACCAGCATCTCAACTCTCTCGGACCCAGCTCTCTTGTCGCGGATGAAGTCTCACCTAAAACCCACAATAAAGTTTGTTTTTTTTTTTTTTTAAGAAAAGAAAGACCCTCTGAGTCTTAAAAAGGGCGGTTAATTAGCATGGAATCGAAACTGCTTATTTAGATTTCTATGTTTGTCGAACAGAAACAGTTTTGTTTGTCCGTATTCAGGGCGTTCGTCTCCCCCTTCATGAATGGCAATCACCTGACCAGACGTCTGGAGAGCTCTGCCAGTCTGTCATATTTCATATTTTAAAATTATTCTCTTTAACCCAAGGTGTTACACCATTCAATATTAACTGCACCCGTTGGCGAATTAAAGTAGCCTAATTACCAGTTAACAGGGAAGTGATGATCTTCACCTGTTTGGAAATGATGTCGTCATTCTCTGGTGCAAGAATTTAGATACGTAAAGACGACAGATACGAGTTCACTGCTCTGAAGGCGTGGATGGGGCGCCGCTCGGTTGTTGCACCATCCCCGCAGTAACAGTAACTGAACAACTCGCGGCCGACTGACTCTACACAGAGCGCAGATGAAGGACTAGGCCAAGCGGTAGTTTTTTGTTTTTTTGTTTATTTTTCTGCTTAAAGATGAACCACAGTGTGACGAAAACTTCCTGCAGATCGGTGCACTCGAAACGTTAAACAAATCTTATATTTACTTCTATGGATTCTAATAAACTCTGGGATTAATTTAATTAAAAAAAAAACAAACAACACTATACACATGAATTCTGTGCGCGTGCCTTTTTGGTTGTGTTTATGTTAAAACAGATTACCTCGGAACACAGCTCCGCAGATAATACCGTCTTTGCGCCGTCGCTCTGGAATACAGCTCCGCAGATAATACCGTCTTTGCGCCGTCGCTCTGAAATACAGCTCCGCAGATAATACCGTCTTTGCGCCGTCGCCCTGAAATACAGCTCCGCAGATAATACCGTCTTTGCGCCGTCGCCCTGAAATACAGCTCCGCAGATAATACCGTCTTTGCGCCGTCGCCCTGAAATACAGCTCCGCAGATAATACCGTCTTTGCGCCGTCGCTCTGAAATACAGCTCCGCAGATAATACCGTCTTTGCGCCGTCGCTCTGAAATACAGCTCCGCAGATAATACCGTCTTTGCGCCGTCGCCCTGAAATACAGCTCCGCAGATAATACCGTCTTTGCGCCGTCGCCCTGAAATACAGCTCCGCAGATAATACCGTCTTTGCGCCGTCGCTCTGAAATACAGCTCCGCAGATAATACCGTCTTTGCGCCGTCGCTCTGAAATACAGCTCCGCAGATAATACCGTCTTTGCGCCGTCGCTCTGAAATACAGCTCCGCAGATAATACCGTCTTTGCGCCGTCGCTCTGAAATACAGCCCCGCAGATAATACCGTCTTTGTACAATGTATGCAAGTACAAAGATTTGACTCATCTTCAATGTTCCAAATAATACGGAACAACTGTGCACAAACTTTATGTAGAATGCAGTTTTTTTTATTAATTAAAAAAAAAATAAAAGTATATTTTTTATATTACACAGATTTTTATCTTTTTACACCAGTTGAAGAACCTTAGATATCTTATGCAGCTTTTCCCTTTATAAAAACAAAAGAAAATTAAAGTCTTAATTAGTTAAATATTAGCATTTGGATGCCCACGTTTTCCCAGATCTTTTTTTACATTTTAAATTTTATAATGTTCAACTCTAATGAATAATTCAAATAAACTGAATTAATCAGGAGAATTTAATCAACATTTATAAGAATTCCATATTTAATCGACTTTATTTTTTGGCTTAATAATTGTTTTTTTTTACCCCTACGAAGAATTTTAAGTGTCCGTCTTACCAGCCTCCTTCGGTGGGCTCTTTGGCAGCTGTTAGCCAATGCTTTCGAACAAGCTAGATCATGTGACAACATCTGGGGTGTTAATAAATAGTAGTGGTATACTGCACTAAGAATGAAACAAACAAACAAAAAGCAAAATTAAAATAAGGTAATATTCAGAAGTAAATTATCGAGTCTTGGATAAATGTATATGTCTAATGATTCAAGTGTAGCAATATTCAAATGGCAACGATGTCTCGCCCGTCGTCTCGCTGCCGAGGTTTAGAAGGGAGATTTGAACAAATACGTGAAGCGTAACCTCAGAAGAGCTGCTTAATGGCGTGAGTTGTGAAAGAAAAAGAATATCTGCGTAATTCAACACAAAGACTAGTTCTCGTTTCTCTCATGCGATTATCAGAAAACCGTTTTATGATGGGTGCCTTACAGAATTCTGGAAAATCTAAACCGGTTGAATCAAATCCAAATGGCAAGCTTGCTGTCGGAGTGAAAGAACGGTTTATCGAGCGGATTCATCTCGAAAACCGACGATTAGTAGCCAAAGCAAATCGCATCCCCATGGGGGGGGGTCTTTTCTTATTTGCTGTTCTCGTTTGTCGACTTCTTTAAAGAAGATGCGACAAAAAGGGACCCAACTCACAAGGCTTCTTATTAGCGACCACAAGTTTCGAAGAAGCGTCTTCTTTTGTAATTTGGAAGAAAGAATAAAAGGGGGACAGAGGTGGGTGGAGGTAGAAGCCTTCTCAAAGGACTCGGAAGAAGATAAACCCTGCTAAGAAGACACCGATAGATCAGCTACGCTCGCTGCTGCTCTTCATATAAAAAAATAAAGATGAGGGGGGGGGGAACTCTGAACCTATAAATCGCGATCGAAGAACGTGGTGTCAAGTTGTACCTATTATCTGGAGAACTGCACACCGAAATAAGATGATCGCAGTTATCCTAAACCTGGTATTTTAAGGCTCTATTTTAAAATAAAATAAGTTATTTTTTGCTTTGGGGTAATAAAATTCCGTAGCGGAAACCTTATTTTACGTGAAGACTGCCATGGATAAGTGGGAGGCAGTAGATGGAAAGGGGTGAAAATGGAGAGATTACTGGGGAAATTCCATCGACCCTTTTTTGTTTAAAACGAAACTCAGATGAAAACAAAATTAACTCACTATCCCCTTTTATTCCAGTGATCGCATTGTCGCACCTGCTGCGGAAAATACCAACAAAACTGCACAGGAGCCTGCGTCCGTTTTGACAAGTTATATTAGCCGTGTTGTTGCTAAGCAACAATGAAGAAAGAAGCTTAAAAAGAGGAAAGAATGGGGAAATAAGGGGTAGTATAGAAAGAAAATTAGTGGGGAAAAAAGAGGAAAAAAATGAGGTTCCTTTGTCGAGGGCGGGGGTGAAGTCTGTGGAGAAATTCTAAAATTCCTGTCTGGACCAGATGACGATAAAAGAAGCTGAAAAAAGAGCCAAATCCATCCACATCTCTCTCGAGTAGCGGCTAATGTTGTTTGGTTAAGGTCTTGAAAACCGGACTATCTGGAAGGATAGCAGCGTGCGGCGGAGTCATATAAATTCCACCTGTTGTTTGTGAAGACAATTATAAAAGCGGGCGAAAAACGAAACAAACAAAAGGAATCGATGTCTTTGACTGCTTTTGTTGAGTTTACAGATGGGGGTTCACCGGTTGACCTGATAGCAAATAATTAACATTTTTTAAGATGAATTCAGGAAAATCAATGTTCGGACGCTTAATTAATATAGAATCACAGAGGAATAGTGGATGCTAGAGATGTGCTTTAACAACGGCTTGCAAAACATTGGAAATCATTTCAAATCTCTCATACATCTGTATCAGTTGATGCAAAAAAGATCGTCTAAAAACAATACATTCTTCGGGAAGAAGAGCAAAGGTTAGCACCAGACGGAAACAGGTTCGCTCTTCCACTGCGCACTCAGGTGTCTGGGTCGACCGTACGAAGGTTATCCAGCCATCAGAGTAGTGAAGTGGCCACGAAGTCTGCAGGAATTTTGAAGCTTTTTTGCGTTTAACTTTAAGCTGCTCGTTGGAAGTCTTGAAACTTCACAATAAAAAGAAGTTATACGCTTAGTGAAAAAGTAAGTTACGTACAGCAATCAAGTTTAAAAGGGCTGCTGAAGGAGGAACTCGCTGGTGCCGTCGCTTAAAGAGGTGATTTAAAACTAAATATAACCAATATTAGTCGCATGATTTAAAGGCACAGGTTGTATTCTCAGAAAGAAAGTACTCAGGATTTCAGTCATCAGCAAATGAATATTGATGTGACGCGATTGCGAGTAGTTTTCAAAGAGAGAACTTCTTTAGAGAGCCAGAGTTTCACCTTGGTTACCGCGGTCGGAATGAACAATTTGTTTTTGTTTCTGTTTTCGACTGGCGTAGGGGAAGCATTCTTCGTACGACAGGGCAGAGGCCCTTTTAAAACATAGGTTACGGGTGGTCCAATGGAGTTTCATCACGGCTAATTAAAAACGGCAGATCGCTGGAGATATCGATCTCGAATCCTAGCTTCGATACCAGGCCGTTCCCTCTTTTCCTGTTTATTCCCTTTGTGCGGGATCGTCGTTAACGGCCGCTCTACTTTTTGTGCGCTCCCTTCCCACCCGAACTTTGGTAATGTTATTCACATGCACGCACCCAGTAATTCAGGCTTTACTCCGACAGAGCGGAATAAGTACTTCCGGCGATCTACCACTAATGGCTCTGTTTGCGCTATTAGATCGGCGCAGTGCAACCCAGAAATTTCGCTTTAAGCTTCCTAAACGATCATTTAATTATGTAAATATAATATTCAGCAAATTAAAACGTGTGAAACGGTAACTACAGTAGCTCAGTGTTTCTAGAATTCTGTGTATATCTCAGAGATGTTAGGGACGAATTATTCAGAGGCCGGTTACTACGATCGAATGATCGACGGTCGGATGTACTGTTTAGTTTCATCAGCCTCAAATAAGCTTCACAAAAACCTAAAGACGAAAGTTCGGTGACATTTCTATATAAAAAAACAAACTTTCCTGCAAAGACAAGAAAAGAAACATTATTATTATTTTTTTCTTTCAACTACATTCTGGCTTCCTTGTAAACGCGCACTTGCCCGACATTCTTAAGAACTTTCCTAATTACTTATTCAATTCTACCTTAATGTGTATGAAAAACGATGCATCTAATTATCGCAAGCGGGACCTTTGGCGAAGTTCCTACCAAATAACGTACTTTAGGGGCCGGCAACCTTTTAAACGTTGATGCGCCGAGTTGCACTTTGTTCCCCCAATTTAAAGAGACTCGGTGAACCCGGTGATGGTAAGGGAAGTGCCACTGTTATCTGCATCGTAAAGGGTGGGGGGACGGCGGAATTCCCTATTTTTTTTTCAGAGAAATCCTTGCTATGTATAACTCTTCATTTTTATATGTAAAAAGGAAACTCACGCGGCCGGCTGATAAAAAAACAGTAGCGAAGAGAGAGACGATGGCAAGACGTTACGCCAAATGGAGAAACCAGGATTGGAGCCCGGATAGGCCACCCTGCGGTCACATCTACAAGTTAAGCATCCCAGAAGGGTTCAGGCTGCAGAAACTATATTTCGCGAGAAAAATAATAGATAGAATCCTCTATTTGCTGAAAACACATCAAGTTTAGAGCAATTGAAAGATAATGCTTTCATCTTAATAGTAATACTAAGCATTATGCTAATGATTTTACATAGACCACCTCAGATTAGAAAGTTCTGGTACGTAGTTAGGGAGATTCTTGCTCCTGTCTTTCTTCAGATAGGCTTCCAGTGCCGAGTGTGTGCCCGGATACTTCGGCTGCATAGAGTAGTCAGTTGTCAGTCTGATGCATGAAGGACAGACAACAAATTTCACATTTGAAGATATTCGCTCGCTAAAGTATGCGGACCCCGAGGCTGAAAGCTCACCAAAAGAACCATTAAGAAAACATTTCTTAAGCAGTTTAGTTTCTCAGAGAGTGAAGTGTAGCAAGTCCGAATAGAAGCCTTCAGGGTCTTTACCATTAGTTCCCAGTTCACATGCAACATTTCTAAACTTTGATGACCACAAGTCTGAGCCTTTTAAAATTCATGAGCTGCTTTTCAACCTGTTAACTTTTCATCCACTGAGATGATCAAACCTAATGATAAAGGAAACAGTGGTCCAGAACGTTGGAAATCTCGAAGCCGTTCAGGAATATCGGCGGCACGAGCGAGCCGCAATCTTATTCCCAAAGACAGGGCGACATGGCGATAACTTTTCTGAGATAAGGGAATTAGCGGAAATTTGATGTGCGAACATCCCTGGAAAAAACCATCGGTTTTGCAATAAATGTCTTCAAGCTCTGGCGCAGATGTGAAGCTGTTTGACTTGGTCCCTGTAGCAAAGGTTAAGTTCGTTTAAGTGATATGCATTGTCATTCAAAAAACGTGAGCGTCTTCCTCAGCCACTTGCCATCATTTACTTCAGGGTAATTTTGTCCTATTCTTGGATAAAAATTCTTTGATGGCATCGAGGCATTTTTAGAAAGCCATAAGCACTTTCACGTGGCTAAGCCAGCGGACATTACTGTGCAGAGATGCATATTCGTGAAATGACTCTCTTAATATAATAAGCGATGCATGGCCAATATACTGTTTCAGAAGTTGCATAAATCCTCTATTTCCCCCCATTATTGCAGGCTTATCAATGTTAATAAAAAAAACCTCTTTTAAATGCAGACCAGTCTGTTACAAATACTTGATAAGCGCTTCTATAATGTCTTCAGCTTTTATTGCTCCATGCAGCGGTTCCAAGCAATAGAATTCCTTTCTTAGTTTATCTGATTTTGGAGCACATTATCTAATGTCAATGATGTCGGTGCTTTCGTCCATTGCCGAGATGGAAACCTCAACGTTTTTAAATGGCGCTCAACAAATTTTGCAGAAACTGGCATTTCTTTTATTCGAAACAAGATAAAGTCCTTATTTAGCAAATCATTGAACAAACACTCAAAAATATTGAGAAATGCTGCTTTTAAATACTCTTCATTTGTAAACAACTAATCATGCTGTTCAGTGTACAGTTGAATCTCGTAGTTTCCTTCTGAAACTTGATTCTTACCTGTCTATATACCTGTGGAGATACCGCTTTGATTTTCGTATTCCACTATAGTTCCTGTCTTGTCAAATTTGTCAAAAAATAACTTTTGATGTTAGCTTTGAAGATGTACAACATAATCCATAACCCATTTACAGAAGAAAGGGCAAACTTCCGTGGGAAGAATTCCAAAATGGATTGTTCAGGAAGTTTGAAATGAGCAAACATCTAATCTAGCTGTTCACTTGCGTACATTGCCTTCAAAGGGGAGCAGAATGAATACACACGACAGTGCATTATTATTCGGGTAAGACAAATAGAGAATCCGAACAAGACCGAGGTAGAGTAGCGTTGAGCAGACGCCATCGATCGTTCTGACAGTCTTTACACACTCCGTGAACTCCGATCTCCAGTGCTGCGTCCTTTGGTCAGTCGTCCCGGACCTCCGGCATTATGAATCATCGGTGAAAGAGGGTCGAAGGTATGTGAGCCTTTTAACTTCCGGTTATCGGCTGACATAAATAATCTTGCAATACTGCAAGGCGTCCGTTTTTACAGTTGTCGATTCACAAGAGTCAGTCATCTTCAGTACACTTGAGCCATTACTTAGCCGTGTAACGTTCTGTTTTCAGTCCGCATGCTCATCGCACCTGCCAGCGAACTGCTGGGCGCGAGATCATTCAGTAACCACTGAGTTTAAATTCTCAAGACTATAAGATGGCGGTGGGATCTGATTTACGACTAAAGGTTTTTAATGACTTGTTTCCAGAGGGCAGCTTGTGACCTGCGGACCGTTGCTCATCCCTGTGTAGCATTTTGAAAGGTGATCTTGACTGACCAGAAAAAAAACTCTCTCTCTCTCTCTCTCTCTCTCTCTCGTACATTCCCGGCGAGTTTAAAACCACAAACCTAACAGACACTTTGTCGTCACAATCTGTCCGGCTTCATCTAATTTTGCTGGCCGTGGTACTCACCTGCCAAAGTCGTCAGCAGTGCCGGTGTTTTGTGGCGCTGAATAACGCCATCTAGCGGATAACTGCGACACTGCGTTCCCATCTACCTTGTAGAGACTGGCTAGCAATAAAAAAATAAATCGTTTTTTTCTATTTGTCTGTTAGAATTAATTAACCCTTATTATATAATAATTTTTTCGACTCCCGAGTTAGTCATCTAAACAGATACAGAAAAGGGATACTTAAAAAATAAAGCATTCATTTTTTAAAAAGTAAAAAGCAAGAGATTAACTCGGTATACACTGTTAATATATATATATATATATATCTGCTCCCGTAGTTATTTTGCTTACTTCCTAAGTTTATCGGAACTCACTGGTGCTGTCCTATGAGGCAAAGGTAGGAATTTACCGAACGACGATTCTGATAATAAACTGATTTGATGTACTCCAATAGCCAGAGAGACAACAGTCATTACCTGTAATAATAACTTACCTCCACTATTTTCAACAGGTTTAAACTTTCGATAGTTTCCAAACAAATGTGGGTGGTTGCATAACTCTCTTGTTAAAAAAGACTGCAAATAACTTCGTGTGCGTCGCAAGATAATTCTGTATGGAGTTTTCCTCCAAGACAGTTTTCTGTTTTTTTTTTAAAAAAACAGAAAAGAAAAGAGCGACGTGGCACCTTAAGACTACACGCCACAGAAAAGACATCATCATCAATTCGATCCTTAAATTGATTGATACCATCATCAGTATTGACAACTCTCTCGCTGGTAATTTTCTTTCATTCGTTAATAATTCTTTTACTAATATATATTTTTTTTCTGATAGTTGTGTTGGAAACTTAGCTAATTTGTAATTATGCCCCCTAGTATTAGTAACTGTAAAAGTAGGGAAAATAATGTTCCCTGTCGACATGCTCAAAACCCCTAATTATTTATTAAGTCTCCTCTTTCAACGTCTGAAATTCAAACTACGCCTGTGATAGTTTGATCGAGAATTCTACCAAGGAAACCGAATCGCAAAGGGTTAAAATATTTATGAATAAGTGAGAACTATCGGCAGCTCCAAGGAGGACATGGTTTTGGTGGGACAACACGAAACCCGGTCCTTTTTTTGGCGAGGCGGAGGGAGGAGGTTTGAATACCGAAGTATACCTCGAGACGCCGCACGACTTTCGAGTACAGACGCATACAGCACCTGGACCCACCGGTCTGGCAACATCCTAGTACCCCCTTCCTCCGCAACCCATTAATTACCGGTGTCGCCGACATCGACAAACCCCCGTGCAGCCGAAGGAAGCCGCAGCTACAGGGGCTGTCGGAGTTCACCTTGATTTCTCGCAGCAGCCGCCCGCCTGTTCATTGAGATCAAAAGAACCGCATCGATTGATTTCCTAACCCTCGCCCACCTTTCTCCCGCCCCGCCGTGACACGCGTCATCCGGATCCCTATTGATTTTCCGCAAACATCCCGTCATCTCCAACGCCCTTTCTTCTTTTTTTTTTAATGGGCCTTCCGCATCCTGCCGAACCGATAATAAACTGCTGTTTTTGCAGAAAGTCAGACAGGCAGACGGCCGTAAAGATATTTCCGTCAGAGAGGCCGATAAATAAATAATTCAATTTTGTCAGATTTTCCCCAAGATTCCCCGAGTTTCAATATTCCCGTGTGTTTGTAATTACCCCCAGGGCCGTTCTTTCGACAAAGGTCCCATTCGCTCGGTTCAGTGACGCTAACCAAGCCTCCCTTTGAATCCGTGTTCAACTTTAGCATGTGGTAGATTACAGAGGCATCCAGCGGGACAGAGACGTCAGAATGGTGGCTGTGTCAGCCACGCTATTGGGCACTGTGCAGGAGGCGGAAGAGTGATCCGGACAAACGTATCGATAACAGTTAAAGACGCGGGCGAACACGGATATTTTCACTGACGCGGAAGCTTTGTAATTTGCCTACTCGTCGGGCGCAGACAGAAACGATTGCACGACCGAGGTGAGGGCGCCACCAGTTCTCGCCCGTGGCGGAAGCTTTGTAATTTGCCTACTCGTCGGGCGCAGACAGAAACGATTGCACGACCGAGGTGAGGGCGCCACCAGTTCTCGCCCGTGGCGGAAGCTTTGTAATTTGCCTACTCGTCGGGCGCAGACAGAAACGATTGCACGACCGAGGTGAGGGCGCCACCAGTTCTCGCCCGTGCCGGAAGGAAGTACATGCGGTAGAAGCGTGCAAAGGTCGTCCAAAAGTAGCTTTGCAGCCTCCATCCGCGAAAACCTCCCAAAGGGGCGGCAACTTTTACATTCCCAGACAGAACACGGAATGTCACCATCTGAAGCTGTGATGCAAATCTGACAGGCCGCTTACAAACTAAAAAAAAAACATATATATAGGAACAATTTTAATGAATCGATTGGTTCGATCAAAAATTAATAACAATAATAATAATAATTCTAATTATATGTTTAAGCAAAAAGAAAACCTATTTTGTCTGAGCGTTTATATTTTGAAATGGCACCGGCAGCTGTCGTAAACCGGTTCGGCGTGAAAGTCGTCGTTCAGCAAGCAGACGGGTGTTAGTCGATGAAAGGTAATGCAGAATCAGCTTAAGGATCTGCGCTCACCTGGCGGAGCGCGGGAGAAGGCTAACCGTTATTCTCGGGCAGATAAGTATTCAGTCCAACACGGTACCGCGCTCGCTACTAAGGTCGGTCGTTGCTTCTAGGCCAGAAATGTTTTCGCCTTGACATCTATCCCCGGGATTCTTATGGCGATGGAGAAGTCCTTCAGGGAATATGTCGTCAGAAAACGTTCAGCTGCTGTTCCCCAGCATTGAAAGAAAACCCACCTTTTATATACTATTTTTAGAGAATTAATCAAATATGTAGAGTTACAACGATATCATAACAAAGCTTAAATAATTATAATAATGTTTTAGTATAATTACATATTTTTTTTAAAAATTAAGCATTAACACTTTCTTTTTTGCTTGCGCTATGTGGCGTTAAACAGGTCAGAGGGGCCAATTACATTTCCCAGGTTGATGAATAGGGAAACAGAACAGCTTGTTGCGGTATTGAAGGCCGTTTACCAAAGCAAAAGGTTATTAACCGTATTTTCGCTGCATCCTCCCCAATCGTCGTGTAGTATACAGGGGGGGGTTAAATGTCTGATTAGGTAGTCAGAGAAAACTACTTACTGCTCATCGTTCAGATTTTATGATTGAAGGTAAGTACCTATTGAGTGGGTTATGTCGGAGATATGTCTGGCAGGTATCCTTAATTTTAGTTTTAAACATCGTTCAGTAATTATTTTCAGGTGTTACAGGTGCAGAGAACGCGTTGGTGATCACCTTAAGCTTCACCGCGAATCAAGTTGTGCTCCCTCGTATGTATACTGCGCACGCACGTGTTCGTGTGTATAAGGATGGATTGGCATTGAATAAAAGAAAAATTTGCAAGTCTTTTTGGCTTTTATTTAATTGTTCAGAACGGCACTTTGATTTCTCCAGCAATTAAATCCTCGATATGG
The DNA here is from genome assembly GCA_018389105.1 of Nautilus pompilius. Classification (NCBI taxonomy): domain Eukaryota; kingdom Metazoa; phylum Mollusca; class Cephalopoda; order Nautilida; family Nautilidae; genus Nautilus; species Nautilus pompilius. Next base: position 225,690 of record JACATO010000021.1, on the reverse strand, counting down.
CGGACGACTTAAGGGCCCATAGAGCAGTGTTCAGACCGACGACGCGACTGTTATGCGAGATTTGAGCTGCTTACAGGAACCGGATCAGATGGCATCATTGTTCCACAGCCCCAAGGCTTAGAGTACGGCACCAGCGATATAGGTCGGGCTAACGGTCATTACCGTATAATGTCAAAGCATCGAAAAACCAAATCGATTCCGCACCTCCCCATTTATAGTAAAGTCACGGATCCGCTTTATTCTTGCGTTTTCTATGAAGTAAAAATACCATAACCTTTCGATGACCTCGAGAAGGGAGACAGTTGAAACCTGGGGCCAGATTATAATTTCTTATCTTTTTTTTCCTTCTTCCAGATTGACGTTTTCTTTTTTTTTAAAAAAAAAAATTTAAATGTTTCATGGAATTGAAATTATGTGAATTTGGGTAAATAGTCTTTTAGTGCAGTTTGGTTAACTTAAACGATTAGAGAAGATAAAATGGAATGACGTGTGAACCATCTCCGCCTTAACATCCTATATCTGACAATATTTAATCTCTCACTTTCTGCCTTTGTCCTTTTAAAACAAAAACCCTGTTTTTTTTTTCTTCTTCTGTATTTACCAAATTCCTGATTCTAGACTATATCTGATACCAACTCGTCTGTACAGAGTCTGCTAAAAGTAAAGCAAGAGGCGGTGTTTGATCTATTTATTTCGGATTAGTCGTTATTCTTGTTTGTTAGTGGCCGAATATTACCAAAAGCAAATCTGAGACAGATAAGTCTAAATTCTGTTCATACGTTTTGCCTGTAAAAGATGTCGCAGACTAGTAGTTCTTGGATTTAACTATGCTATACTATCATTCGATTTTTTTAAAGGGAAATAACGCAAACAAAAACAGCTGAGAGGAAGTATTAATATGTAAACCGATGAATGATCTCGATTTTAGATTAATTAAAATTTGAGCAAAAATTTATCCATTCATATAGTGATTTTTTAACAGTTTCAAAATGCAAGGAACTTCATTCTTAAAGACACTGTTGTAGACAACCATTAGATTACTTTTTTTTTACCTTTTAAGTTAAAATATAGGAAAAAACCAGCAGGGAAATTATTAGAATACCAAAAAAAGTCACGTGTTAATGGTGTTTCCTTTTTCTTTGGTTTATATAATATGTCGGCAAAAGTCATAGGTTTATTGTTGACCTGTTTTTTCCTTTCTTTTGTGATTGTTCTTAGGCAAAGTAGAGAAAGAGACAGACATTTTTGTTGGCATTCTGAAATGTGTTCGTTATGACAGGAGCGGAAATTTCTGGCCTCGGCCCTAATTATAGTCGGAGAAACAGAGTACCTGTGTATAGAGAGGAATTCGGGAAGTACCGGATGTGGCGACATCTCTCTCCCCCCGTTCGCCTATGTCAGCTATGCGAGAATTTCCGCGAGTTCTTCGCGGGATGGCAGTTATGCACTCGTTATCGCTCGTCTCACACGGCTGTCTGTTTACCTGTTGCCGAGCCTAAACTGAGGTGGTGGGGCAGATACAGAGCGGGACTCCGACGGAGGAGGTGGGCGTTGGCCGAACGGTCGCTGTACCGAGGCTCGTAAAGAACCGTCCGGGAGAACCGGGACGATGGTTGATGCCGTTTGCTGATGAAGAGGCAGGACGACTGCCTGCTGGTCACAGTTTCGTCTGGTTTCCTCCGACGAGCTGGTCCTGGCAATTACCGGATGAGTCATTCTACAAATGACCAGTCTCCCCAGCATCTCATTTCCGCCGCCGCAAGGATCGTGCCAAACGGCACCGACAGCGGTACGTTCCCGTGCCAGTCGTCACCATGAACGTCAGCTGTACAAATTAACCCGACTCTCTCTCTCTCTCATCCATCTCTCTCTTCACTCCTCTCTTCATCTCGCTCTTTCAAGTCACAGCACCATCTCTCTCTATCGTCTCTCTCCATCTCTCTCCTCTCTCTTCATCTCTGCACACCATCGCGCTCTCTCGCTCTCTCTCTCTCTCGCTCCGCTCTCCTCTCTCTCTCTCTCGCTCTCTCTCTCTCTCGCCCCTCTCTCTCTCTCTCTCCTCTCTCTCTCTCCTCTCGCTCTCTCATCTCCCATCTCTCTCCTCCGCTCCCATCTCTCTCTCTCGCTCTCTCAGTACTAACGCTCATATCTCTGTAGTGACATCATCGCTCTCTCTCTCTCTCTCTCTCTCTCTCTCTCTCTCCTCTCTCTCTCTCTCTCTCTCTCTCTCTCTCTCTCATCTCTCTCTCTCTCGTCGCTCTCTCTCTCACGGTGTGTTGTTCATCGAACGAGGTAAAGTAGAATTGTCTGATCGCAGTCTTTCATCGATATCGGTTTTAATGAACTGATTGTCTGGCTTAATTGCAGCCAAACCAACTTTCAACACTAATTAATAATTAGCACCCGCTGTATTCGAATATGGTGATTCCCTCAAGACCCGAGCATTTCACTGTAAGCTTATTTTCCAAATATCAGCCCTAAAATTTGATTTACCCAGAACAATATCAAAAAAATTAAACAATAAAAATCTTTTTTTCTTCAAAACCCTTTTACGAGGTTAAAAGTCTTCTGAAATGTGACAGGCTAAGCTACACGAACGGAGAATTCGGTTTTAATGATACTTAATGCTGTTTTTTTTTTTTTTTTTTAGAATTATCGGTGGTGTCACACCATGAATAACCATTAGAATATTCTATCTGTTGTTATCAACGATCAGAAGCCGTTTCTCTATCCCCCGACCGCACACATAACCCGGCGGCGGCCAGTGACGCAGTCCGGTGTGACATCACACCAGATGGCGCGCAGCTGAACTGTGATAGCCCGTGTACTTTTAATTAACTCCTCCAAAGTGTCCCTACCTACCAAGTTACATCCGTTTCAGCTGGTTAGGGTTAACCCTTGGCAAGTGAAGGAAGCTGAGTTTTGGGGGGGGCCTCACTCACCCCGAGGCTACACTGTCGGTACAAAAAGTGGGCTTTTTGAAGGTTAAGTGATATTTAACGTATTAGCGAATCTTATGAATATGTTGTTTTCATACCGATCTAATTTTATGAACACGATATTTTTAAAAACTATTCCTGATGTTTCTCCCCCCCCCTCCAACACCTCTTAGTTTATCAGATTATCTTTTTCATTTCTAGATGAATCCCAAGATGAAAGCTGAGAGAAGCCGAAAACCCACTTTGTGAAATAGAGGAAGAGGAAGCGATTAATGTTGAAGATATCGATGAAGATGCTTCCAATTGCATTCAAAGCTGTAATATGCATAACAAGTGCGTTAAGGTGGTTTCTTATACCGCGACTGGCTTAAAAATCGCTTAGTAGTGAACAATATCTTTTTGAAATGACTGCATAATATTTACATTAACTTTTAATTGCATTTTTTCACACTTTTAAATATATAAATATGTGTTTAAGTGCGCAGACTATAAACAAAGTTGAGTTTTTTTAAGCACATGTGGGATATTAATTACAATCAGGCGTATGTATACTTCAGTTTCTTTTAGTTGAAATATTAAAAAAAAAATTCTAATTAACTTTAATAAACGTTTTCTCTCACAGCAGCGTCCATGTCAAACAAAGCCTTGGAGACGCGGTTGTTTTTGCTAACTTTTAAACCAATTATAAAAGCAATGCAGGTTGCCAGTCAGAGGAAAGCGAACGGCAAACACTTCACTAATAGGGGTCTGCGACGAGCTGACAAAGAAACATTGCTATTTAAAGAATTTTTTCGATTCGTTTTGCAGTGCGATGAGATTAGCACTAAAATCAAAAAATAAATACGTATGATTACAAATTATCGATTAACTTACGGTATTTTAACGGTCCTGCCAGCCTGTTTTATCTGTCTGTGTTTCTTAAAATGTAACCAAGGGGATGAGGCCTTTACGGCTATGATTGGTTTACTGCGAGCAAACAGAACGTTCGGCTTGTTAAAGGCTGAGGCCGGTTTGTCGTATGCGACTCCGGCTATTCGCTGTGGTTCCACTTCGACGATTTCCCAATAGATGGCTATCGAGGAAAACAGTAAGTAAAACGTGAGCCGGAAGATGCGATGCCTTCTGAATGCTTTGGTCTTTCAAGCCATTGGCTGGTAACCAGGTTTAAGCGGATAAAACGTTTGTACAGACCCTGGATGATAATAAAATTCATGGGCTCTCGATGAAGCCGGGATGGAAATTTTTAATCGTATTTCTCTAAAAACTCCAAGAAATAAAAAAAAAAATGACAAGCTACCTTACAACATTACAGCTCCACCCCGCCCAGCCAACTTACAGTTCAAGGTATGGTCTCCTCTCTCCTCTCTCTCTCCTCTCTCCGCTCTCTCTCTCTCTCGCTCTCTCTCTCTCTCTCTCTCTCTCTCTCTCTCTCTCTATCTCTCTCTATCTCTAGCTCCATCTCTCCCTCCATCTCTCTCTCAACAAACAAAACAAACAAAAATTATGAGATTTCCTCCTAGATTTACCCGAATAGCTAAAAAAAATTGTTGCTGTTATTTAATTTATCAGAAAAATTATCATATCAATCTCCCTCTCTCTCTCCCTCAAGCTCATCCCTTAAGTGCTCTCTCTCCTTCTAGAGCTCTCTCTCTCCCTCTCTCAGATCTCTATCGCCTTGGAATAGAGCTCGGTCAAGTCTCTCTCTCGCTCTCTCTCTCTCTCTCTCTCGTCTCTCTCTGAAGCTCTCCCTCTCTTCTCCTCCTCGGCTGATCGATATCCCTCCAATCTCCTCTCTCTCTCTAGCCCTAGTGAACAAGAATGGTTCCCTGCCCGGTGTTTTTATATTATTTAGCTAAACACGAGAGGACGGAAGCAAGCCCCTGTCAGAGACGGTATCGCCTTGGAATAGAGCTCGGTCAAAGACTTCGCCGAACACACGCACAGAGCTATGGATGATGGAATGAGCTGCAGCAAGTTGTGATGTTAAGAAGAACCAGAACTCGGCCCTGCTGTAAAGCTATCGTTCTGCAGGGACTCTTCGTATCGACCGACCGTAGACGCAGAATCCAATATCCAGGTCATGTTGCCGCATAATGCAGCAACACATCGCCGTCATCTCTCTCTCTCTCTCTCTTCCCGTCACCATCTCCCTCCCTGCTGACCAGCATTAACCATGACCCATTTTGATTCGTAAAAAAAAACTCTCCTATTGGCTAACCAAGAAAACCTCTCCGTGTGCTGTATTTTGAAAATATTTAGATAATAAATTATGATGGAAGAGACGCAATTCGATCGCGTGTTTGTGAGGTGAAAGAGAATTAGTTCTTTAATCGTCGATATGTCTAATGTAGAACGCGAAAATTTCTTCCCTGTGTTGGTTTGGAAAAGAAATAGAAAAAATTCTAGCCTCGTATACACGTCCAAAGTAATAACACGGAACGCGCATCAGAATTACACACACACAACAACACACACACACACAACACACACACACAACACACTCACTCACTCACACACACAACACTCACTCACTCACACACGCACACACACACACTCACACTCACTTACTCTCACACACACACACACACACACACACTCACTACTCCCTCACACACACACCACACACTCACTCCACACACACCGCACTTACCACACCACACACACTCACTCACACACCACCACACACACAGAGATATAAAACAACATTAAATGAAATATTCCCTAACATTACTCAGCACAATGTTCTTATATATACTTTTTTTTTTTACCTTACGATTTCTTACCTATTGCAGGTTCTAAAGATTCGACAAATATCTCCAGTTAAAGGCCCAGCCTGGGTTAAAAAACTTTTCGAAAAACAAAGAATATAGTTGCTATTTTTGGTAACTCCAAAAGGAAGGATGCAATCGTGTGTATCCATCACTGAAGAAAAAATAATTTCCAAAAATCTGCATGTGAGTAAGCACGGTATTACTTATTTAATGTATTTTACGTGTCAATAATAATCGTGGAAATTAAAATATCATATAAACGCATTATTTGGGGGAAAGAGAGCCGGATGTTCACTAATCACATCTGATAACAAAAATCAGAGTTTCCTCCCTTCCGCAACAAAGTTATTATCTAAATGTACTATTTTTTAAAAGATGTGTAGTTGCACAAGCGACTTTCAGTGTCAAAGACATGTATTGTTTTAAACACTAAACGCACCCGTGTCATATGTAAAACAACACTTCACGCATGGCTGAATTTCAGAGATCTGGAAGTGAAGAAGACACTTTATAATATCCATTATCAACAAAGAAAATAATGTAATAACTAGAGTATTGTAGAGGAAAGAAAGAAGATGAAGCATAGATGATAGTAAATTGGGAATTCGCGAGAGTTCTAGTAGAAAACTTCGCTAATTTACTCGGGTGTCTTTCAGAAGCTAAGAAAAATTGCATTTTTGTTATTATTTATTTATCAAAGAAAGAAAAAAAAAATAAAATAACGGGTTTCAAAAGATCACATTCGCGTCAATAAACATCGGCAATCGTCTGGAATGAGAGCTCTTCACCTATTTTTGGAGTTGCCATCACTTTAAAATCCGAGTTCTGTTGGACTCACAATTTTTCCGTGTCAGTAACTTCCAAGGGATCTCAGTAACTTTAGACTGTGATTCATTTCAAGCATGTACAGGCGATGTCATAGCTCTTTTGTAAAAGAAAACCACAAAAAATTGCATGTATGTCATACTTGTGCACAGTCGTTGCGTAGCCTTCAACACGCGCTCTGACGTCACCGGCTTTCTACTTTCTTTAGAAGCTATTAATTTGCATCATGTGAAAATATGAAAATTCAGAATTTAATAAAATTGAATTAAATTTTTAAAATTTTAAAACACCTGTACAAATAACAGCTTTGCCATTTAATGCGATTTTCGACAATATTAATGCTCACTGTCAAATAAGAGTCTATTGGATATTGCAGTCTTTCTGGCGTGGTTCATAGCTGGTTAACTCTTTCAATAACCAATAATTCATAGCTCATTTATTGTCAGTGCCTTTAACTACTGTAGGAATTCCCCCTCGTAATGTTTATAAAATCTACATTTGTCACTACAGAGGGGGGAGAGGGATGGAGATGGAGAGTCTGGCTTTTGCTTTGCGAAGCACCCAAAGTTACTTTCTGCAGTTTTTCTGGCTCCACCCATCACAGACCAGATTCTTAGCATAACAGATATACATTTTATCAGCACCAGGACCTGGACTCCTGGCGTTGTTCTTACACGGGTTCATTCGCTTACATCAGGTTTGGGTTTCACTCAGTTGGCAGAAGGACTTCCTCTCTGTCGTTATCGCCGCGTACATCTGATATCCTCTCAGCGTCGTCATTCGCACCACGTTCTTATCACATCCTCCCTGACCTCGACCCCCCTTTTTTTCCCAAGCCGCATCCAGTGGATGCCGAACAATGACCGAGTTGAACAATGCACGTTTTAACTTTATGTCTCTTAAAATCGCACTTAGGAAAACAGATGCGTTTGCAAACATTCTGGAACGATCTGCGGCACCGAGAGAGCGGTCGGATCCCTGGACTCCCCACAGACGGCCCCAACTGATGCGTCTGTATTCTAACTCCTTCATTTCTCTAAAGTACAGCATCGCTATAAGGGCCGCCGGATTAGCGCGGCTGGTGACCAGGGTTCGATTCCCGCAGGTGGCATGGTTCCTTCTTTCTCTTCCGCGTGTTCCCCTCTATAGCGGAGGATGGCCAGCAGGGTTCCTGCTCTACTCCGCTGAGCTGAGCACGGTCTCGGAAAGTTGGGTTCCCTCCCCAACCACGTGTGCAGTCACGCATGCGCAGTGCGGCTGGGCTAACTCCACTCGAACACACCGGATATTTTCATTAGTTTCGAAAATGTCCCACAGGCAGAATTTTTTTGGCTCAAAAGTTGTCTAAGAGTGTCTAGAGCACAAGAAAAAAAATATTTACTTACTCTTCCGGCAAAAAATTGTTAGGTCGATTTTTGTATTTTCACCCAATCCCCTAAATTATGCGGAGATTTCTGCGGAATAACTTGTTCTTCTAACTTTTTTAAAAAGCGATTGACTAAAATCTGGGGAAAAACTGCTGATCATCTCGATTTGAAAAGTTCAAAAGTCGAATTATTGCAAAGACCGAAGGTTATCCCAGAAATTCGTATTTATTCCAGAGTTTTTTCATTTTCACCCGTACACCTCCACTCCCGTGATCCCCTACACCACAAAAGTATTAGACATTTATTAAATCTTGTGATTTCTGAATATGCATAAAAACGGTGATGTTGAGAGGTTTTTTTTGTTTGTTTTAGAATTTCAAACGGTGATATCGTACATGATATGACATTGTGTTGTACTTGTTTGCTTTTAGATGACTGAAGTGAATTTACATTCAAGCGGTGGACGGGGTGGCCTTCAACTTCGCCCTACCCAAGTGAATACCACAAATCTGAAGGCCACAATCGCAACCGAATGCTCCGCTGCATCATCTGCTTCAAGAACATACCTCGAACGATGTGGAGGGCGGCAGCTTCCAAACGAGAAACTCTCTACATTCTCGATAATCCCAGAGTCGCTGAGCAACTAAAGCAATTCATCCCGGAGTACGAAAAATCAAACAAGTGGTTTCCAACATCTGTTTGTCTATCCTGTTGCCGGTACTTTTACCCATCGTTTTGTAATAAGTCCAACAAAATAAAAATTGCTCGTGAGGTTCTTGACTTTACACAAAATCGCCGGTCCCCTGCGTTGATGACTCTGTGTGAAAAAGAAGGCGTCTGTTTAATTTGTGGAGAATCCAAAGCTGGTCCATTCTGCAAAGAAATCCCAAAAGTGACACAAAGTAGTGGATCCCAAAAGTGACACAAAGTAGTGGATCCCAAAAGTGACACAAAGTAGTGGATCCCAAAAGTGACACAAAGTAGTGGATCCCAAAAGTGACACAAAGTAGTGGATCCCAAAAGTGACACAAAGTAGTGGATCCCAAAAGTGACACAAAGTGGTGGATCCCAAAAGTGACACAAAGTGGTGAGTTTCAAAGTTTGCCGCCTCCAACACGAGCAAAACTACACTACTACACAAAAAACAGCGTCACCTGCAGAGGACTCGAGTAATTTAATATGCGATGACTGCCTGGCGATGGGAGGGAGAAGCCAGGATGCGAGTGGGCGCCAAGCTGCAGTGAAAGCCATGCGTAATCGGGAGTCGGACCGTTGTCACTTCTCCAAATCCGCGCACCTTTCGCAAACTCTATTCTGAACTAAACAACACGTTTGCCGCCGTTTTTCATGCCGTAGAATTCCCTAAACTGGAAGGAAAAAATAGACGGATCTGCGTTGTGTTTCTAAAAAAAGTTAGAACAAGTTATTCCGCAGAAATCTCCGCATAATTTAGGGGATTGGGTGAAAATACAAAAATCGACCTAACAATTTTTTTGCCGGAAGAGTAAGTAAATAATTTTTTCCGTGTGCTCTAGACACTCTTAGACAACTTTTGAGCCAAAAAAATTCTGCCTGTGGGAGATCCGGAAATATCCGGTGTGCGAACCCATCTTCAGTTACTCTCATGCAGCCTTTAATACTTTACAATAACCCCCAAGGTGTGTGCAGATCTACCCTGATCGACAGCAGCAAATGCTGAGGAGCAGGGGCCGCGGCGATCCACGGCTTACCCCGGTTACCAGGCCGCGGCGCGTGCGGATTTAAAAAGGGGTCACCAATCAAGGAATTCAGCCGGCCGCGCGCTCGTAGATCTCGGTAGATCGATCCCCCCGCCCGGCCAAGGGACGACGTCCGTGTCCGGTGACGGTTCGCAGCAGCTATCGCCATGACGTAACCCGCAGAATCCGCTAATTCTCGGCCTCGGCCGCGATCTATGCACAGCCTAATCAATATGTGCGCCCCGAGGGCTCCGCCACGGTTCGCTCGGGTTCTGGAGCGAAGCTCTTACATTCGGGCTGAGAAACATTACACCCCTAAAACTGTTTCTGGGATCCCTGAACAGATAAGCTTAGGTTATTTCTGTTTGCCGGGCCTATCGTTCCTCATCCCTGTCCTCGACGCCAGATATATATATATACCCGCCAGGTAGAATCGCTTGGATTATTGAAAAACCAAAGAAAAGCGATTTCCTTGATATTAAAGAAATTTCTCCTGTTAATTTATACATAAAGCGGAAAAGCTCCATCTGCGACATGGCCGGAAGTTTCATCACTCCCATCTTTAAAATTTGTAACTCATCCTCATATAATGGTTACATATATACCATACAGGGACTATTCAGTGAGTGGCTTCAGCACAGTTTACCTGAATTACGTGACACCTGGGTGGACAGAACAAATATTAGATAATTCATCAAACATAAGATTGATGTTTAGATTTTAAAATATTTTGTATGAGAAGACTTTGGGCAGCAAAGGTTTTCATGTGTATATTTTCTAACGGTCACACGGCTATACGCATTATGTATATGAACTAATAAACTTATTACACATGAAATGTGCCATTTCATCGGTGCTGCGGGTTTTGTTAGTGTGAGTGAGAGAGTGTGTGTGTGAGAGTGAGTGTGTCCGTGAGTGTCTGTGTGTGTGAGTGAGTGAGTATGAGTGTGGTTTGTGTGTGTGAGTGTGTCCGTGAGTGTCTGTGTGAGTGAGTGTCTGTGTGAGTGAGAGAGTGTGTGTGGTGAGTGAGTGTGGTTTGGGTGTGTGAGTGTGTGTGTGAGTGAGTGTGTCCGTGAGTGTCTGTGTGAGTGAGAGAGTGTGGTTTGTGTGTGTGAGTGTGTGTGTGTGTGAGTGAGTGTCCGTGAGTGTCTGTGTGAGTGTGTTTTGTGTGTGAGTGAGTGTCTGTGTGAGTGAGTATGTCTGTGTGTGAGTGAGTTAGTGTGTCCGTGAGTGTCTGTGTGAGTGAGAAAGTGTGTGTGTGAGTGTGTCCGTGAGTGTCTGTGTGAGTGTGTGTGTGAGTGTGTGCTGTGTGTGTGAGTGTGTGTCCGTGAGTGTCTGTGTGAGTGTAGTTTGTTGTGTGAGAGTGAGTGTGTCCGTGAGTGTCTGTGTGAGTGTAGTTTGTGTGTGTGTGAGAGTGAGTGTGTCCGTGAGTGAATGTGGTTTGTGTGTGTGAGAGTGTGTGTGTGTGTGTCTGTGGTGTGAGTGTGTGTCCGTGAGTGTCTGTGTGAGTGTGGTTTTGTGTGTGTGAGTGAGTGTCGTTTTGTGTGTGTTGTGTGTCTGTGTGTGTGAGTGTGAGTGAGTGTATGTGTGAGTGAGTGTGGTTTGTGTGTGTGTCTGTGTGTGAGTGTGTGTGAGTGAGTGTGGTTTGTGTGTGTGTGTGTGTATGTGTGTCTCTGTGTGTGTGAGTGTGAATGAGTGTATGTGAGTGTGTTTGTGTGTATGTGTGTGTGTCTGTGTGTGAGTGTGAGTGAGTGTATGGTGTGTGTGAGTGGTGTGTGAGTGAGTGTGGTTTGTGTGTGTTTCTGTGTGTGTGAATGTGTGTGTGTGGTGAGTGTGTGTGTGTGAGTGAGGTGGTTTGTGTGTGTGTGTTTGTCTCATCTCACATAAGGTCAATCTTTTAAAATCATAATCGCTTAACGAATCTCTGGAATGCATCCGATAAGTTGCCATTTTCCTGCTAAATTCGATGGAGTTATTGCACTGCACGATTTCATTCAAAATTAGTTTCTTTAAAAAATTAAGAAGGAAGCACCAGATCGACTGGAAAACACGTTTTTCTTCCCCTCGTAATAATGGACCCGAGTCGTCGCTGGTTTAAACCCAACTCGTGTATTTTGTTAAAGGATCACTTTACTGCCAACCCGACGGCTTTCCTCCGCATGACTGACCAAAATATTGAAGTATCTGTTTCTAATCCCCCCGCAGAGACATTGTTTACTTATTTTCTACGTGGAGAATCGTGACTGAAACATATATAACAAGGAAACAGGGTATATATATATAATGTATGTATGTATGTATGTGTGTATAACCTGGCTATCGTCAGGTACTTTGGTAATAAATGCAGCAAGTTATCTTTTGCAAAAGGAATTCTCGATAGCGACGCAATTTTTGATTCGGAAACCTTAATGACCTCTTTAAATATCTGTACCAGGGACTGAGGAAACGCTCTAACTTCGGATAACCCTGACGCCTAATGTCGTAGGATCTTAACCGAAAACTTAATTCAATGAGTCTAAGCCATTAATTGGTGCGACACGCGACCCGGGACACTTCTTCGTTGACGTTCACGAGCTGGATTAGTTAGAGTCTCAGTCACCGAATAAAATTAAAGCAAACAAAATTGTATCTAGATAAATAAGATTAAAAAAAAAAAGTTAACCTTTTTAAAAATCTTCACTTAGTGATTTAAAAAAAAAAAGCATCAGGCGGAAGAAGATTCTAACAGAAATCTCTGTTTATCGCGCCCCCTGTCGGTGGTGTTACTAGGGAGGAGGAGGCTACTCAGAAAAATCTCGGAGTTCAGCAGGGACGATTCTGTCGCTACCATTTGGAAAATACCTTTTAAATAAATGACTTCCGTTTCCGGCCAAGCGATAATATTCTCAATCCGACCTTTTCGCAAATCTTGGCCGTTTATTCAGAACAGTCGCAGACGGTTTTAGTTTGGTCTGCAGTTTTTCTGGCTCCACCCACCACAGACCAACTTTGCTGTTTTGTATTAAAAGATGAAAACAAGGATTTTAAATAAAAAACGAACTTTATTCAATAAGCTGCAAGTGACGATAGTCGCTCTGGTGAGTTTTGGGGTTGAAGATTCCGGTCCAGGACCAATTGCCGTTTTATAATACCTGCTCTCGTAATATTGGGAATAGGTGGTTTTGTTCCTGACAGGTAAATGCGTTGTGAGCCACTGTTGGAGACAGTGCCCCCCTCTATCTCCTGCTCCTCCTCTGTAGTTGTCATTTCTCCTCCAAAAGGCCACTTCATGACGATTAATGTCTGCGCTCACCAAAACAGAGGAACAAACAACAGCGGAAGACGCTGTCACGATTTCTAGTATCGATCTTGGAGAATCCAACTACCGCAGACCCACGTCGCGATTACGATGGAGTGGAAGGCGGCGCCGACCAGATTTCTTCCTCCCGGGAGTACTGAGAAACAAGGTGTGCGCCACGAAGCCAGCTACCTACCATCCACGAACTCTAAAAGAGAATGATTGATGCTTCAACAGCTGTTCCGATGAACATTCTGTTGCCAGACTCCGCGATCTCGGTGTAGATGCCGACGGTGGACTTTTTAGACATCTTTGAGATGTCTGATATATAAAGAAATAAAATTCTACCTATCAATGCGCCTCTGGTTACCAGGCTGCATATAGAAAGAGGTGTACACGGGAAAACCTGTTTATACGTACATTTTTCTATATTTTTGTATGTTTGCTGGATTTAGGGTCCTCCCGGCGACTGAACCTTAGAAACTAGGCGGCACCACGTAGTATATGGTCTGGCCAGCCAAGCACGACACCTGGGGGTGATGTATTTCTGTATAAAAGCTCCAAGCTATAAGATTGCACCACACAGGTACAGCACGAAACGCAAAACGATCGAGTTGTTCTAGCACTGGAAGCACTGGGCCGAACTCATTGGCGGTAATCACACGAAATGGACACTCGTTTAAATACGACAAAGTTTCTATTTATTTCTAGAAGCTGATTTGTTTTTGCTTTTTTTTTCTGATGGGAACACAAAACTCGCTAAATGATTCCAGTTTTCCTAATTTTCTGGTATTGTTTTTTTTTTGTTGTTGCAAAAAGTCTGCGAAGGTCAGGTGGCATGCAAACTATTCCATCAAGTTTTAGAGTAATACGGGTGTCTATCATTTATTGATTTAATTAGAAAAGCGGGATAAATTATTAAATAAAGCCATTATGGAAGCCCGATGACGCCACAAACTGCTGTTCGTATGGATAAGTGATGATGATAATGGTAAACGCGCTGTGATTTATCTTCTCGACTTTTCAAAAATGCTGACTCCCTCGCGTGGAACTCTTAACGTACAAGACACCTACAATTTAAAACTTCACAGCCCCCCCCCTGACTGTTAACCGACACTTGAAAGCAAGGGAGTGTTTTAAGTACCTCTTTAATCTGTTTACCAGTTGTCTAAATCATGAAGCATTTGACAAAAAAAGCAGACCAACGTTTTTGGATAAGAGAGGAGTTAGACATAAGTAGAGGAGACCGAAGCCATCTGAGACACAGCTAATAATGAAAACACCGACAGTAGGTGGCGCCATCTGACCTATATGTCTGTCTGGTTACAGTTGGCCTACAAATAAGTTAAACCAGGATTTTAACCTTAAATGTTAAAAAACGTGGGTTCATCCCCCCCCTGTTTGTGCAGCCTCGATGGCCTCATTTATTTGTTCTATCTACCGTCATTAATATTCGATTGAATTAGATAAAGGAAAAACATTGTCGCAGTTGTATTTTGTCTTGATTCAACACTGTTACACAGGTAGGGTAAATCGATGGAAATAGACACGAGCAGTTGTTGACGGCTCGCTCTTTGGTTACAAAACGTATATATTATTTCTCTGTTGCCCAGGGTGCAGCCGGCCTCCCCCAGGTCTCTTACATCAGATTTTGGCTCCAAGAATTTGAGATTCCATCTAGGCTGGTTATAATTCATAATGGTTAGTATCCAAATAGGGTCAGAGCCGTTCATTAACTCTTTCAGATCTCCCCCTTTGATGTTTATGGCTCAAACTAACGGAAGTCTGATATGTAACTCAGTGAACTTTTTTTTTTTTTTTTAATGCATTTAACATTTTTGTGGACTAAGTTCTACAGCGGCTGGGGAGTAAATGGGATTTTTTACTTGGAAGACGACCTATGGCAGCCTGGCCACGCAACGTCGAACGGGAGCAGTCTTGCACAACTGAGATATAATGCATTCATTGTTGCAAGCAGGAAAATGGGTTAGGAGCTGGGAGAAGCTCTGTTGTTTAACGAAACAAACAACAACAGGAACACCCACAGAAAGCCCGTCTGGGACACACGGGTTCTTGGCTGAACTAAGCCAGCGAGTGGGACAAAGCCTGGTGGTATTTGCTGGAAAACGACAACAACACGCGGTGAAACAATTGGCTCTATTTTCGGTGCTTGTATGTAGAAACAAAATATTGATGGGGGAGCATAGAGAAATGTAGAGATCTGAGCCGATAAAGAGACAAACACCTGATAAGGTGGCAGGTAATATAAAGATCTACGATGAATGCAGGTAGGTACGCGTAGGATGGCAGTGTTCATTCGTTATGATCACGAGATGGGAAAGCAATTCCTGAAAAGAGGGAGAAAAGGGAGCTGGTGGTCTTTCATTCATTCTTAAAGTGGAACTTTACGATCGGTATAGGAACGGTTTCGTTTGAGATGCTGAGGGAGAATAAACAAAAACAAGAGACAAGAAGAACGACAGATAACAATGGCATCTTACGGAAGGGAAGTTCGAGCACAGCTCGCCGTTTAAAGATTGGAGAATGGCTTTTATTTAGTCAGAGGAATGTAAGAAGATCACCGAGATTTTTGACATTCGAAATCAATCAGCAGATATTTTAGTGGAATAGTAACAGAAGAGCAGGAGTGATTTGATAGAGCGGTAGAACCATCGGAGTTTGGGCAGAAGTTCTGTGACTGACGAAGTAATGTTAGCAGTAGAGGTCCTCCGCACGTATGGCCGAGCCCTCGTCCTTCCACAGCCCCTACGACCGATCTCCTCGCTCGGGGGTTGGCCCCGTCCTGAAACAAAATGGGAAGTTATTCGCGAGTGGGCTGCGTTGTTTTGTTGTTGTTGTTGTTGTTGTTTTAAAAAACCCTAGAGCTTGGGCGCGTGCTTTATCGGATAGATCCCTTTAGTTCCCGAATTTTGCGCTGGGGTTCAAATCGGAGCCCTGTTGAGAAGTGGTGGCAGACCTGAAGTTATTCTCGGCGGGTAGGCGACAGGGGTTCGAGAAGAAAAACGAAATTAGGAGAGCCCCCTTTTTTAAAAAAAAAAAACCTTATTAATTAGTTGAAACCCATTGGGTGGGACTTTCTGAATGATTCTCTGGGCGTTTTTAAAATTCTTTTCCTATCCAATAGGTTTATTTAGGGCGCCTGGAGCTGCTTCAATTTTATGCCATCTGTTTTCAAAGTCCACTCACATCAGTGTGAACCGTTTTTTCACAGGATCCCCCCCTAAAATCAACGGAAGTAGAATTTCATCATTACCAGAATGATACTTCAAGAAACTTTTCCCTAAAAAGATCTCCAGCAAGCAAAGTCAAAAATACCACAAGGAATTAGTCTAACGAAAGCCGTGAATATACTATTCTTTTAGTAACTTACTACTACTACTACTACTAATAATAATAATAATAATAATAATAATAATAATAATAATAATAATAATAATAATAATAATAATAATAATATAATAATAATAATAATAATAATAATAATAATAATAATAATAATAATAATAATAATAATAATAATAATAATAATAATAATAATAATAATAATAATAATAATAATAATAATAATAATCATAATAATAATAATAATAATAATAATCCGACAGTCGTCACTGCGACCGAGAAGGTAGAGGAGACTGATGACATTTGATGGGAAGCCTGTTTAATAATAGATGAAGCTGCCGCATCTCAAACGAACCTGCGCCATCATTTAGGAAAATTTCGTCTGCAGAAAAGGTAGCGAAGATCAACGGTTAACAAGCTCCGTTCCCATCCCCGATGCGTCCATCACGTTGTCTTGATGCCCAATGGATGCTGGAAATGTTATGATGATGTATGATAAAGGATAGAACGTCAGTCTCCGGAATACGCGGATACACCGCGCACAAAGAAAATCTTAATACAAGAAACACGGTCATTTTAAAAATAAAAATATAGAAACGTTAAAATAAATTTAAAACTGCGAATATAAAAACTAAAAAAGAGGTATTTCACACCCGCGCCCGTATATAGGGTAGTAACAATGTCATCTGGCATTGTATTTGTTGACTATATGGGCAAACAACGCCACAGTTATTGGAGAGGGAAAATCTTTACAAAGAGGAATGATGGACCAAGAAAATGGCAGTGTAATTGATACTATAAATAATAATAATAATAATAATAATATTAATAATAATAATAATAATAATTTAGATGGAAGAGAAATCAGTGCCAACTTCCTAAGAATACGTTTTTTTTTTAGCTATAAACAGTATTTAAAAATGTAGAACTGAGCCAAATTTTTTTACGACCCTTGAAAATATTCAGAGTCCATCAGCACTCTTCTTCTTCTTCTTCTTCTTCTTCTTCTTTTTTAAAATTCTCTTCAACACGATAACATTCCTAAGCTTCGCCTAAATCACCAAAACACTTTTTGGCGAGATTTACTACTCACACCAGGCTGAAAACTATGGAATGTCTGCCAATTTAGTATGAAAATCCAGTGGTACAGGGTAGTCAAAAGTTTTTCATCACCCTAGAATTTCCAGATTTCTCTCTCTCTCTCTCGATACGGTCGAGCTGAACCCGCCTAATTTGCATAATGACGTCACGTTAACGCACCGCTATCTGTAGTTTACCACGAGCTTAACGGGAAATGACCGAAACTGTGACCGTTTGAAATCTACCAGGTAAACACGTGATTTCCGGAAAGACCTCACGAGTCGTGACGTCAAGAGTAACTGGACAGGTAGAAGAGGTCCTGGGTACAGCGTCGGGCTGTATGAGTGGACAGGGTTGAGGACGGATCTCGTTATTGTTATTTCTAGGGTGTTGCACAACTTTTGACCGCGGCTGTAAGTTGAGCACTACCGGATTTAAACAAATGCCTTGTCGAACTACTCTATGGTCTAAACTGCGACAAAGGTACAGTACCGATATTTTGGCTAAAATGTCGGGCTCTGTGAGTGGACAGGGTTGAAGAGAGATCTTGTTATTTCTGGGGTGATAAAGAACTTTTGGTCACGGCTGTATGTTCGCGTTATTTGATTATACAATCATACCTTCTACCTATAAAATTTGAAATAATTATCCATTGTTTTTAGTTCTTTAAAGAAACAAACGGTAACTTTATATGAATATTACATTGTTTAAACAATTATTCTCGGGCCACACTTCCGGATAATTCATCATCTTCCCCTGAATGTTTCAAATGTTTGCTTTTGTCCGCCCCTTTTTGAAAAGCCAAAAATGAAGATATAAAATTACTGTCGCTAATTTGAAAAAAGAAATTAAAAATTAAATTGGAGTGAAATAGATCCACTGGAGTAGAACAGATTATTATCCCTTCGTGTCCTTTGTAAACTATTACATCAAGAACTGGATGCCAACTTTCCAACCCTGCTCCTTGTACGAGGACTGTGATTGGCTAATCTATTTCTTCCCACCAATTACATCGAAGGATACACTACACTTCTCGGAAAACAACCCTGCGATTTTTTGCAAGAAAATTTGTACCATTATTTCAAGAGAACGCAAATGGAAGAAAACCATCAGACCGTGTCATTTATTTCCGCGGACGCATCAAGAGTGAAAACGACTGGCGGCAAACACGACAGGACAAGGCGTCCAACAAACTCCGACAGGTCTGAGGCGCAGCATCCACGACATCACCGGGGCTGTCGCGAAAGCAGTCTCCTCCTCCGCTTTCTTCTGGGTCCATGACGATCTGTCGGATGTGTCGGCCGCGCCGCGCTGAATTTATCGGAGATCGGCGACCGGCCGACATCAGAGTCGCGCCTGGCTGGGTGAGGTGTGGGTGGGTGTCCTACCGCTGGACGAAGGGTCGCGTGATCCCTGACGAGGGCGTGGCGTGGCCGAGCTCTAGCTGGTCCGTGGTTCGCGCTTGCCTTGCTGACAGCCTTCGGCCAAAACTACTATTGAAAATTCTGTCCGAAGTCGCCGTCTCAACGGAACTTCCTTTTTCTGGCCGCCGTGCGTAGTGGAGTGAGTGGGGAAGACAGTCATTTAAAGCAGCAATAGCAACAAGAAACGCGTTCATCTAGGCCCAGGTCAATGCCCCCACACTTGCCCCAGGCGGTTAGATACATACGTCATCCATCTATTCTGCCATCTGTTCCATTACAGTGAGACGCGTCATATATGTGTGTGTCTTTCCTGGACGCCACGTGGTGGGCGTGGTCACTGAAATGCGGTTTACGCGGGGGGGGGATGCGGAGAGATGCGGGGAGAGGATTTACCGTGAAATTTCGTGGAGTGAGACCAATAAAAAAAAAAAAAAGCAACGGTCTCATCTTATCCTTCACCAGAACTTCCCATCTTCTACAGGGTCTGTCTTTGTAATAAAATTGGCTGGTTCTGCATCTTCCACGGCGGCTAGTTAGAAAGGGGTAGCAGGGGAATCATAATTCCAGTAAAACAACGACGGAAGAACCCTTAAATCGCGCCTTTTCCCAACCTGTCGGCCATCACGGCTCACACGAGACCTCCGAGAGTAAAGTATGTCAGTTGGATTTATAAACTGATTTTCACGATATTTATCATCAATTGTTGTTGGTAACCTATTTCTTTTATTTGCAATTTTATTGCTTTATCGTTACATATTTAAAAAATGATAAGCCATGTTGATTCTGTGGCCAGTATAGGGTTAAGGGCCCCCTTACCTGGTATGTCTAAGTGTAGATGGCCAAAAGAATTTGCTTGCAAGCTGAAAAAAGTTCTATTATTTCACAGAGGTCTGTAAGATGACTTTCCTAATGTTTTATATTGAAGCCTGACACTTTTAATTGGTCATTGTATTCTAAATATTTAAATTCGGGGAAGGGAGGAGGATGTGTTGTATATTTAAACAAGTCGGCGACGGCCAAAAAATAAGAACAACACCTGTCGGTCGGGCTAAACCAGGTATACGATAAATGCTGGATCAGGTCTTGCAGCTCCACGAGAACATTAATAAACAGACAGATCTTCCTCCTCGTTAAAGAGGCGATCGCAGACATTCCCTTGTAACAACAGAATTGAAGTAAATCTCTTTTGCCTGACACTCCCTTTACTGCCGGGCCTATGGCGAATAATGATGTGTCCGGTTTACTTTCGTTTTATTGGCGACGCAGTGCGCTGTCCACGAAGAGGCATAAAATTGTCCACTCACATTTCTTCCCTGGGCTGGCATACTTCTGAATGGTTAAAATATTAATGTATTTTTAAGGATAAACCATTAACTACACACGGGGAAGAAAAATGTGAAAAGTCTCCAGGCAGCGATCGTCTTAGAACGTCGCTGTTACTTTTGCTTTTATCTACCAGAACACAAGCATAAAGCAACCGGCGCGAAGTCTGTTACATTGGTCGGCCACGATACCAGAGAATCAAAAGGCAATGAGAGCTAATAAGCGTCAGCTGGGGGTGGGGTCCTAGTGGATGACGGCAGTGAACAGGATCTAGTGTCGTTCCGAGCGAAAAACTAAACTAAAAGAATACTGTGGTCAATTGTTCGGTTCGGTGTAGACAAATTACGGAGATCGAGAGCGGGGTCCGAGACACGCGGAAGAGAAGAGGAAGACGACGAACATCAACCGGACCCGATCGCCTATTAAACAGGTTGCAAGGTTAAGATGCTAAGTTTTCTCCCGCTTCCAAGCGAGATATCCCGCTGGTCCAGTCTCTGGCGAAAAGCTCATGAACGTCCGTGAACCTGCGTCGTTCAACCCGTCGCAGATTAAATGGCCAGAAGAAGAGTAAAGAAAGGCTTCAGCGTCACACAAGATGACGAGTTTTTTTTTTTGTTTTGTTGTTCCTCTTCTAAATGCGAATCGGTTTATCGCAGCAAAATTGGAGACTCTGTTCCCACAGAGGACGAGACGTGGCGCCGGGATCTCCGTCCAGTGAACTCGTCGCGCTACCGGACATCAGCTGCGTCGCGGAGCAACCAAAAGTAGGCATCTTTAAAATATGTACAACAGAAACTAACTTTGTGTTTTTCCAACTACATGCATTAGGAAACCCAGTAATAAAGAATATCTTAAAGGCAACGAGAAATCGGTGAGCTTTCGAAATTCCTCTGGATTCTATCAAAGCCAAAATCATGATTAATGGCCAAAATATTCAGGCGCACACACACACAAAAAAAAAATAATTATAAAAATATTTGGAGAAAATATTAAGTGTACGCCGGGGATATCCGCTCGAGCGGAAATGTATTGTGTCCCCTGCTGGCTCGGGTTGATAGGCTCGCGTGCTACCTGCCAACAAAAAAAGATCATTAACTCCATCCCAGAATAGTCCGATAGACGGGAAGAACTCGTTTATCGCATGAGCCAGGTGCTTTTGTTGTCGTTAATGGGCGATGTCTTGTGTGTGTTTTCTCTCTCTCTCTCTCTCCTCTTTTTTTTTTTAAAAAAAAAATTTAAAATTCCGGCTCCTATAAAGTTACGGTCCAGCTCCCGATAATTCACGCACGTTTGGATGCTCAGTTAGCCAGTCAGCCGGGCCGGGAGTCAGTGAATACAAAGAATCCAGACTTCTCCATCAATGGCTGACTGGAAAAGACGACGACCCACACAGTAGCGCTGAAGCCTGTTTGACAAAGACTCGATTTTACCCCAAAGTGAAAGCACCTTTAATAACTCACCGATATAATTCAGTTCAGCGTAATTGAAGCCAATTCAAGCTTTCAAGACTGTTGAAATATGTCCGGTCGACGATCGCGTAAAGAAGGTCATAAATAGTTTTACCCGCGTCACGGTTGTGCAAAGTAAAATGGCGGACTTTCGCTTGTCACGGTTGTGCAAGACGGCCTTCGTATGAGTTCTGACGTCATTATTCTCCTGGTGTTTAACTTCAAAAAAAAAAAATAGTTCAAGATAACGGTCCACGGAGCGACGGTACGAGTAGGAATGCTTGATTAATTACCTATTTATATGATCAGCATGAAACCAAGCCATTGAAATTGTCTGATAATTTATGTTAAAAGGGCTTTGGGTTCATGGAGTCCACCACCATCCGAAGTCAGGTTCATTCCGCGTCATCTCTGTTTCCGTCTCTCTATACACAGGCGAGGCCAATCTTTGTACACTGGAATGTTGATAGTCCTCTCCTATCCCGTGTAGCCGCATAGACAAAGGCTTTTGAAAACTCGGAAGACCCACCTCAAATAAATCAATACATAAATAAAAAAGAAAAATGTCTGAAAAGTTCATTCTGAAAAAAAAAAACAACAACACTTAATAGATTTTTAAAATAGTAATCATTTTTGTGTATAAAACAATGGTTTCATTATTAAATTTATTCTAAAAACGACAGTAAAATGTTAGTTTGGGAGAACTTTTGATACACCTCAATTTTGTTCATCAAGTATTTTGTCTTTATTCTCATTTTCTTGAGAGAGAGAGAGAGGAGAGAGAGAGAGAGAGAGAGGAGAGAGAGAGGGAGAGAGAGAGAGAGAGAGAGAGAGAGAGGAGAGAGAAAGATGAATATTTTGTCATGTGAGAGAGAGAGGGAGGGAGGGAGGGAGAGAGAGAGAGAAGAGAGAGAGAGAGGAGAGAGAGCGGGGAGAGAGGGAAGAGAGAGAGAGAGAGAGAGAGAGAGAGAGAGAGAGAGAGAAGAGAGAGAAGAGAGAGATGGAGAGAGATGGAGAAGAGAGAGAGAGAGAAGAGAGATTTTTTTGTCCATTGTTGAGAGAGGTCATGTGAGAAGAGAGAGAGGGGGGGAAGAGAGAGAGAGGAGAGAGAGAGAGAGAGAGAGGAGAGAGAGAGAGAGAGAGAGAGAGAGAGAGAGAGAGAGAGAGAGGATGAATATTGTTCATGTGAGAGAGAGGAGGGAGGGAGGGAAGGGAGGGGAGAGGAGAGAGAGAGAGAGAGAGAGAGAGAGGTGCGCATAACTCTTCAAACTTCGGCAAGTTGATTAGCTGAACATATGGTTTTGCAGAGGTTCGAAGTGCAGTGCTTTTATAACCAGATAGAGAGACCAGGCGCGATCGAGTGAGCTGAAAAAGTCAGCCAGAAACAGTCAGGCATTATGGGAAAGAAGAACCCTGACCTTTCCCCGCAGCTGCGACCAACGCGTAAGCTCGCTAGTCGGGTTGCCGCGAAACATTCTCTCTCTGTAACAGAGTTGACCACACGGCGGGCACCCACAACATCGGCAAAGTCACTATCGCGACCAACAGTGCAAAAAGAAAGAAAGAAAAAAATGAGCGCATTAAATAAACTTTGTGGTTTTCTAGCGTTGTAGACATCTTTCTGCCCTTTCTTCTTTCGAAAAAGATGCTGTCTGTCTGTCGGGCAAAGGCCAAGACAAATAACCTTCCTCTCGTGGTGCAGGTGATGAGGGAAGCTGTCTGTAGATCAGCTGAAGACGTTAATAAGACCAGTCAGGTAAAGGAAGAGGACCGTGGAAATAAAGATGTTAATAACTATGCATATATAAGAATAGGCAGCTTCTAAGGACTCGTTCGTTACGATAACCAAACTGTTATTTTAGGCTTTTCCCACTATTGTATTATCTATGAATGTTAATAGCCCCTTGTCTCAGAAGTCTTCACCATCGCCATCAAGAAAGCTCTTTATGAGAAAATATTACTTTCTGTTGTGTTAATACTGCTGGCACTGACTTTATTTCAGCAGCTGTTTTCACTGAGATCCTAGTTGGGTGTTGAAACCAAGACCTGCTTATGTTGCTCTCTCGTTTATTAATTGATTAAGCTGCCGATCTCACGTAAAGATTTTCGAGTGAATTATACTTTGTCCGACAAATCCTTGATGAATAGATTTGTAGGCTACCATGCATTAAAAAACACCTGCTATATATTATTTAAAAGTGAACTTCTATTACATATATACAGTATAGTCTTTATATTTATCTTTGGCAAGGGTAGCTCGTAAATGTACTTCTATAACATATAATATACGTATAAATGTATATATCTTTTGACAAGTAAAATCTGTAATTAATCATTTAACGGAAGGAAGCGAGGTAATAATATTCAATGGCAGTAACGAAAGCCGGAAGAAAGGTACAGAGAGAGAGAGAGAGAGAGAGAGAGAGAGAGAGAGAGAGAGAGAGAGAGAGAGAGAGATGATGATGATGATGATGATGAGAGAGAGAGAAAGATATGATGAGAGAGAGAGAGAAGAGAGAGAGAGATGATGATGATAGATTATGAGAGAGAGAAAAGAGCTATGATGAGAGAGAGAGAGATGATGATGATGATTATGAGAGAGAGAGAAAGATGATGAAAATGAGAGAGAGAGAGAGAGCGAGAGAGAGGGAGAGAGAGAGAGGAGAGAGAGAGAGAGAGAGAGAGAAGAGATCATTTATTTTTTTTAGATAAAGCTATTTGTTTTTTATCAAGTCTTGTTTACCCATGCGGTTCTGTTGGGAGAGATAAGTGTTTATCAGTGCGACACCGCGTCTTGTACGGAAACTGTCGTTCGCAGACCTCAGAGAGAAACATGAAGTTATTATAACAAGGAAAAAAAAACAACAACAACAAAGAATAAAGCACTTGACCAAGATTATGGTTTAGAAAATTTTGTCCATGTGTCGCGTGGAAAACTGTTAAGACTTGGTGGGGAAACTGGATACGCTTCGGTAAGAGCTCGTTAGAAGGTGCTTGATTAATGTATAAATGATGAAGTTCCGTGCAAGCAGACGACAGAGAAAAAAGTTAAGTCATCTGAGAGAGAGAGGAGAGATGGGAGAGAGAGAGAGAGACGAGAGAGAGAGAGAGAGAGAGAGAGGAGAGAGAGAGAGGAGAGCGAGAGAGAGAGAGAGAGAGAGCGAGATTAGAATGAAATAAGTGAAAGTATATACACTGAACACGTGACATGTTTTAAATAGAACTAAAAGCTTTCGCCATTTCGATGAGTTTCTGTGCAGCACAATAAGCAATAAGTTATGTTCGTAACCGGGACACGAAGGATATTTCCCATTTGTGGAAGACGTAAATAAAGATAAAGACTGACTATGAGCAGGCATTTTTCCGCATAAAAGATAGATTAATGACTCATGCAGCAAGCAGTTCAGCGGGTGTCTGATCGCGGCAGTACTGAAGAAAAAAATAGGCAAAACAAACAAAAAAGCTACAGGTGGGTGTAGCGTAGGCAATGAAGTGAAACACGAAAAGAATTTGCATTTTCATTGACGTCAGTTAAAAATACGCTCTTCATAAGTATTAGCTATTATGGGTGTGACTTAGTTTTACTAGGAAGCTCTCTTTATAGCATATTTTGGCATTTGGATTATCACGTTTCCGCTACTGAAACATACAGCCGTGGCCAAAGGTTTCGTGTCTCCCCAGAAATAACAATAACAAGATCTGTCTTTAACCCTGTCCATTCATTAGAACCCGACACTGTACACATTAACAACAGAGCCGGTCCTAGCTATAGGCGACATAGGCGGTCGCTAGGGCGCCATCTGCCGGGGGGCGCCCATTTTAGCAAGCCAAATTTATCTTTATTTTTGTTTCGATTGATTAGCATTAGCCTGGACACTTATCATTGTTATACTGAACGTTATTACTACTATATTCGTGTGCACTTTGCATGTTGCGGCTTTATTGCTAGAAATTAAATGCCACCAATTTTTTAAGGTAGGCGTGTGTGTGTTTTAGGGGGCTGTTTTATATTGTGTGGGTTTTGGGGGCGCCCAAGTGATGAGGCTCGCCTAGGGCTCCACACGGGCTTCGACCGGCTCTGCACGACCTCTTCTACCTGTCCAGTTACTCTTGTCGTCGCGACTCGCAAGCTCTTTCCGGAAATCACGTGTTCACGTGGTAGATTTCAGAACGGTCACATTTCGGTCATTTCCCGTTAAGCTCGTGGTAAACTACAGAGAGCGGTGCGTTAACGTGACGTCATTATGCAAATTAGGCGGGTTAAGCTCGACTGTATCGAGAGAGAAAGAAATCTGGGAAATTGTAGGTTGGCGCTAAACTTTTGACCTCGGCTGTATACACACGCGGATTTCAGCTTGCGCCAGTTGTTACAGATCTTAACGCCGACTGCACAAAGCGACCGAAGGGGGTAATAATCCTCACGACCCTAACATGTTGTCCGTATTTCTCTAAAACACCCTAACTGCTTAATGTATCCGAAATATTTAACGTACACCTGACTTTGCGTCTTTTTTTGCTTGATGATGTAAACAGAGTTCAGCTAACGTGCCACTGAGATGCTGATACGTTTAAGATGGTTCTGTGGTGACCACGTGTATAAAAAATTCTTATAAACGACGCAAGCGGTGTTGCAGCTATGAGAAATCCGACCTCATGCAGTATTCATCCTCAGTAAACTGTTTACGATTATCTTTATCACTAATTTCTGGAACATGGATGAAAGTTTGCACGTGTTACTGTTATTAGTCAATCTGAACAATGGAACTACAGCCATTCGTAACAAAATTACGTGGTTTTCGTCAAAATATTCCGTGAAGGAATCTTCTGAGCCGTTTGTCTCCCTAATGTCGCACTCACGCTATGGTTAACCTTTATTCAGCCCTTCAAAAAGGCAAAAAAAAAACAGTAAAAGAGAAAGTTCCAGACAGAGACAGAGGTTCCGAGAAAGAAACTGTTGAAGAACATAGCTCGGTGTTCACTCGGTTAATCTTTGGACATGAAGAAGACTCGGCAAAGACAAAGTCTTGCTGAATTTAACTGATATTTGAAATTTGTTGTTGTTCCTTTACTTGTTTTGGTTCCGGCAGTACGTCCCTCGTGTGGCGCCATTGAACTAAGAGGGAACAAAAGGGAAGTGTGAGTTAGGGACAGAGCTCCAGACAAAGCGAGAGATAGAAAGCGAGACGAGAGCGCGAGAGCTCTCTCTCTCTCTAGCTCTCTCTTCTCTCTATCTCTATCTCCATCTCTCTCTCTCTCTCTCTCTCTCTCTCTCTCTCTCTCTCTCTCTCTCTCTCTCTCTCTCTCCATCTCTCTCTCGCTCTCTTCTCTCTATCCATCTCTCTCTCTCTCTCTCTCTCTCTCTCTTCTCTCTCTCTCTCTCTCTCTCTCTCTCTCTCTCCATCCCCCGTCCATCCGGATCTTGTTTAATTATGTAGCGGAAAACAGTGTCACGATCGGCCAACAAACGACATAGCTTAGACGCAGCTCCTTTCCTACGCTTTTACAAGAAACAGAAAGAAGAAAAATAGTTGATTGTTTTTTCCGAAATGCAGCCACACAAAGGAAACTAACAAGAAAAAAACAAAATTCTTTGAATAGTTGGATACTTTCAGTTTTTACTAAGATGCGCAAGAAGAGGATGAAGGTAAAAAAAAACCACCATAAAGTAAAGAACCTACCTGCCTAATGAAATTTGATGTCCGCTTGTTTCTAAAACGAAAGTAATTGCCCAGTTTATAGTAATTAGAAAATACTTTACGAATATAATACATTTATGTTGAAATAATTCTGTAGGTGCTACTATATAATTCAATACTGTTAGAAAAGACATTCCAATGGTAATTTTATAAAATTAACAAACGTTCTTTTTTAAAATTAAAGAATTTTAAATTTCTGAATATGCCTGTCTAGCGCACGCGGTAAGCAAGCCGCCGGCTGGTAAATTAATGAAGTAAAATAATTTTAAAAAGCAGTCAGTCATCTTCAGAAACTTTTTCCAGAGCAGCGTCTAGTTATTGGTCGAATGTGTTAGCAGCGCCATCTGGTGCGCGCATATTTGACGAAACCAATCACGAACGATGCCAGCAGTCGTTTTAAAAAGATAAATCAATTTCTGGAATTAAAAAAAAAAAAATCTGTGGACTCGACTCTCTCATTAGTCTGAAGCACATTTCTCTGTTTAAATAAAACAACAACAACAACAACAAATATCCCTCTGGGGCTAACCAGTGAACCGAAACTGGTTGTCTAGTGCACTCAACTTATCCGGGCACTGGCCGCCACTGCGCCACTGTAGGCCAGCTTGACTTCTGTACTTCCCCTTCCACAGGCCTCCCGGACAACTGGACTAAACCTGGAAATAGTTATTCGCCTTACTAATTTTGCCGTTAATGAAGTTTACTTTATTATCTCTGTCTGTTTAAAATAATATATATATATATATATGATTATTATTCAGTCGATGGCTCCTTCGTTGAGGGCCGCAGATAGATTAACTACGTAAAATAAAGTAGTTTTATGCAGATGCAGCTCGAAGGTTTACTTACTTATTTAATCGTTTATTTTAAAGATCCAAATCATTGATTGTTAAAACGAATTCTTCCTTTAACGCAAAAACCTTATTAAAGTTTGGTGAGTTCCAGCGACGATGGCAACAACAAACAGCCATAACGGACCGTAGGTTCTGTTGGTACCGACAAGCAATAACGCAGCAAATCGGCACAGCTGTGAAGGAAAACACCCTCTTTAAAGCGAGTAGTGCACATATAAAGTATAGAAAAAAATATCATCACTTTTATATATATTTTTTTAAAAAAAGAATTACAAACCAGAGAAAGCACCGACATAGGTTTGACGATGTTACCGCCAGGGGCTGCTGCGGGCATACCGATCGGTCGTTATATCCTACGACTGGGCAAAGCGAAGAACTCGATTCGGATGTAACAGTAAACGGCTTCCCTTCATTTATGGCGAGCAGTGTAACTGAAGTGATCAGGGCGAACAGTCATCTTCTAGTAAATGCTGAACACCACTCAGAACTCGACCCTACAGGCCACACAAAACGGACTGAAGCGACCGGCCGGGCCTAGCCAGGCTGTTTAATAACGTCGCCAGTCTCAGACATGTAAACAGTGAGAAAAAAGAGAAAGTTGTTCGCATTTTGTTGACGTAGACCGACGAACAGAGAGAACCACAGCAAGGAGAGAGAAAACAGTATCTGGCTCAGATGAAGAAAGTGGGTTAGGGGATAACGAAAACAGCGAGAATTTTGTAACGTGGCTGCTTCCTCAAAACCTTTATCCTAAAGCTCTGCAGCATAACCTTTAACAATAGCTCTCTGGATTACTCTACTTCTATGTGGCGATAAACAACACGGCAACGGCAGGCCTGTGAACATAGCTTTCTGACAGATCGATTCGTGCTGTAGTTGACTACAGACATATTCGAAAGACGAGCTCGAGGAGTACTTCTTTGATACAGCCGCCGGAACATTCCTCGCGAACTATTTGTTTTTACATATATTACGCGCAGTGTTCGACATCTCTGATGGATGAGCGGTAAAACCGTCCGCGGCTGGATGATTGGACAAATTAATGCCAGCATCAGTGAAAGTAGAGGTTGTGTTGTCTTAAAGGAAAAGCAAGGCTGGCAAAAGTGTATGATAAATTGTTTCAAATAGAAACGACTATAAATAAAGCAGAATCTACTTCAGTTAGTGGAAGCAGTGCCCGTACATAGGTCATAGAGTAAGTTTAAAATCTAATCAAGAGATGATCAGATTTTGCGCAATTAACTCCCGTATTCTGTAAAATGAAATACTTTTATGCACAGAAACTAGAGAAAAGCAAAAGAGACCACCTTGTTGTGGTATTAGCATAACGCTTACTAAACCAAGTCAGGGAGATCCTTTGGCTTCTTATGACAGTCAGTAGTAACTATGTCCTTTTGTGAACAAAGATGCTCTCTTTATTCCCGTTAAGTACCCGTGCGCAGGCTGCCATAGCGTTTCCCCAAATTGGGAGGCACCGCTGCTTTTGGATAACAATATGCAAGGCGAAAGTATGAAAAAAAGAAAGATAAAACGCAGATGATAAGCAGGAAGGTCTGGGGCTCTGGTTCAGAAATGAAAATCATTATTTAGAATTTGGCTCGGAGTATGTGGCTTAGGGGGTGAGTGTTACGTTAAAGATATAGGAATTTGGAAAAGGTTCAAAGGTTTATTGATATAAATACGTAATCTCTCTTATGAAGAAAGAATGAGATGCTTCGGATGCCTATTTTAGCCTACAGACATTTTTGATGTGATGCAGCTGACGATGTGAAGGTTTTAAACGAAAGAACGCATCACGTCGGGCGAGGGTTTCACCTGTGTACCGTCACACCTGACCAAACACCGTAAGACATAGCAAGCTCACCCGACCGGACAACGGGAAACGTCTGGTCGGTGTCCGTGCTTCACTCCCACCCGACACTGGAAGAGAAGGGCGTGAAACGATTCTAAAAACACACTAAAGAAACGTCTTTTTCTTCTCTGTTTTTCGTCGGAATCCAACGAAACGTAAACTAAATCTGAGATCTACCGTCAGTAAAAGGAATAACGGTTCACAATTCTGAGAGCCTGATGCTTAACCCTTTTTTTTTTTAGTTTAGCAATCAAAGAAAAAGGAGGATGTGCAAAGAAACATCCAGACAGACAAATCTGCCGGGAAGCTCTGTTCGCGGCACTGCTGATATACTTTTCAAGACACCGAATCAATAATATGATTCCTTCTTTTCTTTTTTAAGGGGGTTGAATCGCCGTCTTTTGAAACAATCACGGGGATAATACTCTGAACTGTCAGGGCGGGTCACTTAAAAGAGCGAAAGATATTCCTGCGGTTCGTCGGCTGAGTTCACGTTCGGAGACCGATTTCCGAACAGATGCGGCGAGGTAGAGCCGACGAGCTGGCATCAAGAATACTCCAGTCTGGATTGGTGACGTTGCTCCAAAACTGCTTCTTTTAAATACTCACCTGTACAGATTGGCTTCTCTTTAGTTCTGGGAATGTTATCAGCACCCGAAACCAATCTCTCACTTTACTCTTCAGCTCTGGTTTTAAGTCCGCGTGAGAACAGTATTTAAGAAGATTGAAATTTGCCAAAACATCTATTAAGGTTTATTGGATGGGCCCCATGGATTTGCAGATTGTTTTTTAAATACAATATTAATGCTAAGACATTAATAGTGAGAAGGACAAGAATTGTCTTAAGGGCCTCCTCACATCTGGTGCAGTTTCTCTAAGGTCGATCTGCGCTATCTCCCAGCATCCACCGATAGGTACCCCATCCCTGGGAAGAACCCAGGCACGAAGACCTCTAATTCGCTGTCCTCTACGATCTGTGGAAGGGATCAGTGACAAAATAATTTTTATGGTTGCACCATTTTGGTCCTTTGTTTTTGTCTTTTCATAACCAGCCGAGATAGTTGAAAGGAAGACCTATAAAGGGAGCTCTGTTAAAGAGGTTAATTGACGGTCGAACCGACAACTGGCCAGCTTTCCTCGAGGTGCTCTCTCCAAAATTACCCACGATCGATATCAGAGAAAGCCAGAGGAACTCAAAACTAAGAACTACAGCGTCCCGTAACTATTAATAAACAATACCATAAAAGGCGTCTACTTAATATAATTAAAAATGCACCATTTTCTGTTAATAAACCAACTTAAGTTCCTCTATAACTATATCTGATTTCAAGAGAATTTAATAAATTTAAACTTTTAGTACTCGTCACACACACACACACTCTGGGACGGTGTCCTAACTTTTTTGTCAAGAAGACCACAAATATCTTGGCTTACGTCAAAGTTGTGCAAGAGATGGAGGCACGGCGTTCTTATGGTCTCCTCTGCCCTTACATCATTACCGATGTCTGAACATGACCGACTGTCAGGGCTTTTAACTATAATTAATTCAATATCGGCGCTTTGCGGGATGTCGCCCCGTGTCTTTGAGCCCTTTTGAGGTAACAGCCCCGGACAGCGCTGCATTAGAAATACAAATCACACAGATATCTAGACAGCTGACCGACCGGCGCAGGCCGCTGTACCGGAGAGGAGGAAGATGGGGGAGGCGATCATATAACAGACCTACTGTGAGATTACAGGGGGTGGTTGTGGAATGTTACAAACCATGGCGACAGCGTTTGAAAAACAAACAGGCGGAGAGACCAGACGCCAGGGAATGTATTTTCGTATAGTTGGTTTATTTGGAAATGTGTTGCGAGCTAAACCAGCGGAAGGAGCCGGGGATCTCGGAAACAATTAACGCATTTTGTCTGGGACGGTAATCGATACACGTGCACGCACGAGATGGGCTTACGAGCGCCCCCCTTCGGGAGCTGATACGGGTTGCACTGGCGTATTCCTATGCAGACGATAAGAAGAAAAACTAAAAAAAAAAAAACACACACTAAACGCTAAGGAATCTAACGAGATACGGCCGGTTTGTGTCATTTTCTGATAGGGATACTTGTTTCGGTTTAGGCCGATCACTTCGTCCCAGCGATTAAATGTCTTCGTGGCCGCTCGGGTTTTTCCGGTTCGTAGAGAGCGGTGAAGCCCAAACCGGAAATGACGTCATAAAACTGGAGGCGCCACAGCGATGAGACTTAGACGAGAATCTGTGCGGGTCTTTTGTTTGTCGCGAGACTTCGGAGTGGAAAACTGGCCAACTGATCATAGAAGTATTTTAAATGAAGGAACCTTATCACGCATGGTCATTAGCGGTGTTATATAATAACCAGGTAAACCGACCCGCCACCTAGATATAAAAGGCTGGGGGGGGGGGGGGGGTGGTACGTCTCTACAGTCAAAGAATCACCCGGAAAAACAGTTGGATTCCCCCTGTCACCGGATTGTCTTTTTATGTAAATATGACAGCTTTTTCCTACAGATACTGGAGCGGTTTCCGCCAACATGATTAATACTACAATCAAAGATGTGGAAAGCCGAGAGTTTCTGATGTTAGACGTAAGAACCACAAGTCAGCTGAGATGATGGCAGAGCTCGATATTAAAAACCATTATTTACTTTGTTTCTTTAATAACAGACTTTTACCAAAATGGAATATACCGCCAGCAAATACAGAGGCAGTAATGGTAGTGACACTGATCACGGAAATTGTCATCAAATATTTCATTTTATAGAAACCTTCCCTAGCTAAATTAAACTGATATATATGTGTGTTTTTCCATTAGCACGCGTGATAGCAAAGTGAATGCATAAAAGATGATATTGCACCATAAACGTAAATAACAATCTCAGAGATACGCTATTTATTTGGCGAAAGTTACCGCTTGCTTCTATTGGCATGCCACACACGCAGTTGTCTCTCTTTTAGTTATATAATGTCTAAGTTGAAAATCTTTCGGTTTATTGGTTATCTCACTTAGTTTATAAAGATAACATGACAATAAATGTCTGCAAACAATGCGTTTTTGGTTTACACAAAAGTTAAAAGGAATGAAGATGATAATCGTTGTTAAAAAGGTAATCTATTTTTTCTTTAAGTATTATGTTTTACCTACTGTATTCAAGTTTAACTGCGTAAGGGGCCACCAAAAACCAAGATATGGCGCTTTGTATTAATCGATCTGTTGCTGCAGAATATATATATAATAATTTTAGGTACTCTGTGATGCTGGTTTAAATATCAGAAAATATATATCTGAATAGCACCGAGAACAGAATGTTAATCGTATTAATTTGGTATTAGATTTACGGCTGCTTAAAACGTCTGTGGCTTGGATTGGTTTGCTTTGTGGTTTATATTCCTGCTAAATGTATACACATATCTTTTAATACATTTGTCTGTTATGGGGAAAGTTAAACAGCTCGGTTGGCGTACCTCTCTCCAGCATGGTTTATTCTCTCTCTTTCTTCAACTTGGCGGACGATACGGCTTTCTCCCATATCTAATAAAGAATTTTAGTAGAGTGTTCTGGTACCCGTGGTAGAGGCTCCTGCCTCAAAAGCTAATACAGACATCTTTCTCTTCTAGGTCCCTGCTGCTGTGAGATGTCTTCAGGTCTTCGAAAGTCAGGACAGAGACGTCTCTCATCAGTCTGCTGCTGCAGCAGGCTGCGAGGAGCACGAAGATGACCTCGCTAGCCCGACCACGTTCTATGTCAGCAGGCTTTAGTGCGTCACTCCCGGCTCAATAAGAGTCTCCTTTTAAAAATCACCATATATGCAACGGTTAACGCGGCGGGTTTCGAGAGAAAACGCAACTTCAAAAAAGCTAATTCAGAAAGAAACAACTTGGTGATACGTAATACATATCCACACACACACACACACACGAGCGGTGTTATATCTCCTGAAGTCGCTCAGTTACCTTGGTCTCCCGCCCGCCCACCAAGGACTGCGATGTTTGGTGCTCTCCTGCAGGGAACTGAACACCCTTCAAAAAAACGTTCTAACCGTTCGCTCCCAGATCAAAGACGCTAAAGCGGGTCTGCTTGAGGAACCAATTCCAATTGATGAGCAGCACCACCAAATTGAAACTTAGTGAAACAAAAAAACAACAGCAGCATCATCATCATCATCAGCAGCAGAAACCAAAAACCGAGGGATGATTGGGAACTAAAAGGAACTAAGGGGCTGTGCGCGCGAAATTATCTTTTTTACCCAGTTATGGAAAAAATTTCCGTCTCTCATCGACATTTAATAGCCAGAGCCTCGATGTCGAAGTCAACCTGCCTGTTAACTCGCACTGACACCGAGACACTATCTGGGGTTGCAAACCGATGATTCGCATCAGCGCCAGTGAGACCTGAAAAGTAATGATAGAGGCCCCCACAGTCGCCGCTTTGGTAATTTGGGGTGAAGAGGGAACAGGGCCGGATTCCTTGACAAAAGTTCGGTTCCTTTGATGTTTCGAGTTGTCAAAGATAAACTGGTCACGGATAATTTCTTTCTCATTTTTATTCGGAATTTTGAATAATAACATTTTTTTGTTTACATAATATTAAATTGTTCTTTCCTTTAGTCAGAGTTTTATCGATAAAAAAGGAACCCAACGATAAATTAATTGGAATCTAGTGTTTTAGATCCGTTTTCAAACGTCTATGGGGGGTTTAAAAGAGAGAGAGGGAGACAGAAATGTTGCTATTTGAGACGTCAGCCTTCCAACCTTTGTAAATATGGATGTCAGGTCTTTCTTACTACCTCTTGAGATTATCGCTTTCAACACGCATTATTTTAGGGTCGGAACTGTCAACCAACAAAAAGACTGAATGGTTGTCTCATTGTGCAAGATTACAACCCGACTTTCCCGAGCACTTTGTTAATAATGTCTCTCTAAAACTTCTGAGCTGTAATGCGTGTATTTCTTTAGATATTTCTCAGGTTAAATTGGCGCCGTTGGTAGCAAAATTTCTTCTTCTTTTTTTAATATGTTTCTATATCTTTGAGAGCTTCCTCTCAATTCTTAATTGGTCAACATTAAAAACAGTAAAATGAATCAACAAGCAGACAGCGATCTAGATTTCCCGTTTCTCTTTGCTTAGATAAGAACGTTTACGCAAAATATAGTTTCCTGTACTTCGTGACACCGATAATAATTTTTGATAGTTTTTGGAACGTAGCCCACAGGTCTGCTTTATCCTCTGTAGCTGCAAGGATACTTGCTCGATTTACTACGGGTATGTGCTAGTTCCCATTAAAGGCGACATCAATTCACGAATATAGAAAGTTACTGAGAAATAAACAACTTATCTCTTTATTTACACCAGACTTGCGGTTAACTTTTAAAGAAATAATAGCAGGATTCTGTCGAGGTAAAATTGTCCGAATGAGTCGCTGTGAATCAATGTCCAGTCCATCTTCTGAGTCTGCTCGGCCATTACGAGGCTGTGAGGTCATCAGCTGCAAATGGCGGAACTTTAAATAAAAGTGATCAGCACATACGACTAGAACCATAAACCGGCTCATGGCCCTTTCTGTACGTGTCAGCTGATTTTGTACCAAAATCAAAAGGGGAAAATGGGTAAATTCGAATATTTCCAAAAAAAACAACAAAAAAACATACAACGTTTTTTTTCAATTTATGTTTACATATTGCATGTACCCACACACACACACACACACTCTCTCTCTCTCTCTCTCTCTCTCTCCTCTACATCATCTCTCTCTCAACTCTCTCTCTCCCATCTCTCTCTCTTCTCTACAGACCACACTCTATTCATCTTCTCTCTCTCTCTCTTCTCTCTCTCTCTCTCTCTCTCTCTCTCTCTCTCTCTCTCTCTCTCTCTCTGTGCCCTATTTTAATAATTTTGCTACTGTTGTTATTTCAATATGTTGGCTTGTCACGGGTAAGGGAAAAGAAGACAAGCACTACAGTAAAATCCTTTACGTTAGTAATTGTCTAACCATAATCTGAAGGAACTAGATTTTGCACCCTTGTTATATCCGACTTCTTCCATATCTTTGAGATCTTACATCACTTTAGTGGGAAGTAAATAGGTTGCCCCCAACTGACGATGCAGATGTTTAGTGCTTGCACTCTCCCTGATTAATATCAGTGCCTTGGAGCAACCAGGGAAGAAAAAGAACACCTTTGTTCCTTTTATAGACTGGTCGCACGAGAGCTGTGGCTAAATGACGCAGACAACGAATCTCGGTATATCCTGTTAGTACAACAGTCGGATATGTGGCTTTAAAGTGGAAATATATTCAACAGACTTAATACGTCCTTCGACAAACACCTGGCTTTCCACCGAGCCAGAATGAGCACACAGACAGCAGCCCGCCAGTTCTGCTACTATACCTGACCGTAGCCTCAAGAAATTGGCGTTAAAAGTCTTCGTCAGGGTCTCTCCAAATTCAGGTGCGATCTGCAAACGTGGAATTCTGAGACTTAGAATCGGAGGTTCTTGTTAGACATGTTTCCTGACGACATTTAAAAAAAGACGTTTTATCCCACTGGACCGAAGGGGTCTCTGACGGGCTACAAACGTCTGTAGCCAAGACGCTGGTCTATTCCTTGGCTCATTTTTGTTGTATGCGCGCGCATGACAGGAACTGACGATACGCTGTTCATTTACAGGGGCCGTCGTCTGGGAGGAATTCGTATCAGTGTTGGCCACAAATCCAGGATAAATGTCCAGATCTTCGCGTAAAAGGGGAAATACCGCTGGATCCTTCTGTTTCCGGTGCCACAGTGACAGTGTCCATGGCCATATATCTACTCAGACATCCACCACGCACATATAATGACACCTGGAATATGTTAATTTTGGTCAAACATGTTTTCTGGGTGGAAAAAAATTAATATGGAAAGATATGTATGAATGGATGTGTAGAAATTTACTTTTCTATCAGGGTAATGTCCGGGGCTGGAACATTTATCCTTACGGATTTTACATGTCGCTTTGTTTGTTTTGCCGCCATTCTTATACTTTTGTCCGCCACTGTATGTTTTCCCACTCAGACCGCCTTTTACCTGCCTGCAGTATGTAAGATAAATATAATCTAAAATGAGGTTATTACCGAACGTTTCAAGTTTAACAAATAAAGGTAAATCAGCTGAAAGACTGGATCATCTAAACGGTTAACTTAGGACGTAAGATCCTAAATTATTAACTTAGAACTTTAATAAAATGCTGTTATAAACAGGAACAGAATGTAGCTAATTACGGTCTTTATCTTTTACGTAAATGTTTTGTACATTGCGTTTCCAGTATATCTTTGATGCCGTGGACCCTCTTCCATGTCGCCAGTTCCAGTCGGAGCGTGAATTGGTTGGTCCCAAAAAGATGTCAGTGTTTTTTGGCGATCACTCGGTCGGGGCTGAGCCGATTAGCCACAGATCCCTGCTTAATCCGGCCATCGGACTGCGCTTTTCTGTCATTGCTTCGTCTTTCTTAAAAGCGCCTTCTTTACCGTCTGGTTCGAGTCCAGAAATCTCTGCAAACCGTTAAAAGACCCAGATTCTGCCACCCCCCCAACTCAAAAAAGAAGCGAAAACGGAACAACCACCTTGTGGCCAGAAAATTAACCCTTTCTCCATTGCCAAAAAAAAAAAAAAACCATCCATCCGAACAGAATGATTCCCTTGAGACTCAGGTTTGTCGTCTGCACTTCCGGTTCATTTTGGACCCGAAACCCCCGTCGAGAGCTAACTCCGGGCATTCCCCGCCCGTGTAGCAGCCATGTTTATATCCGCTACTTGCTGTGGCGCGGCAGCTAAAAAAAAAAAGTGAGTTGGCGCCACCTGGTGGAAAAATAACAAAACAGATGTCATAACTACAGCATATCTCCCGTAATTGATGACTGAGCGTACGAGCTCGATACACGATAGTCTGCTTTCCTAATTTATTTTGTCTACATGCGCACATACATCCAAAAGCCGATTTTAGGAAGGGTCGTGGAACAGCAGCGACCCCATGCGACTAACCAGAAAGATAAGCCTCGCATTAAAGATTTCGAATTTCACAAATATTTCCCAATCCCACAGAAACTAAAAAAACAAACACACACACACAACCTCAGGTGTAGCGAAAGAATTTTCCAAATCAAGTGGTAAACACTAAATCTGTTTGTTTTATTTTTAAAATATTTCCAAAATAGTTTTAAAGCGGATGTTTGGCTGATTATATTAAAGTGTTCGTGTTCATAAAGCGACCTTCATTGATGCGATTCGCAACTCTATTCTTAGAAATGGGTTTCTGTTTACCAACTAAGCGTTTGTAATTAATGAGTGCAAGAAATTATCTACGTCGCTAAGTGTCGCCCACTCGATTTTATCGAATGAATCTTTACACAGCCAAGAAAAAGTTATAGTACCGTCATCCAGCGTCGATATAGGCAAGGGGTGTAGCGTGTGCTTGCTCGACATGTTTGCGACACGTGAGGTTTTACACGGCCAGGCTAAACATCAGCTTGTACATCTTCCCCTTCTTTTAATATTTGAGACATGCCGTCTACATGGTTGTCATACTTGATGTGACTAAAACAATTTTCCGGATCTGGTTTTCTTCACCAGCATCCGAAACGGTCTCCTTCTAGAGCTATACAGTCACGATTTTATGAAGATTTTTACGGTCACTTAGAGTGGGAATTCTACAGGTGCCTCTTTACTGGCTCGCACCTGCCCCAAACCATACTTGGGTGACTACTTGCTTAGTCACCAGGCCCAGTACCCCACATTTTCCGCTTCTGGTTCATTGGTGTGAAATATGCAATGCCCTTAGACCTCAACCGTCAGGACAGGGATTCGTAACGGAAGAAAGAACAAATTCCAATACTGTTACATAGAGATTAAGGTCGTCAACAGCAGGATAACTTTTCATAAAATCAATCCTTGAAAACTCGGAAAAGATTAAAGCATCGAGATTCGACTTCTGTTTTAGTATTTGCTCAGAACGTTTACGGACGCTGGATTTCCCCTCTTAGCACATAAACTTGTCGTAAGAAATCAGACCCTCATTGCCGATTTATTCCTGCATTCATCTTTTGTAAAGATGAGATGATGTAGTGATTAGTAGTTAGTAGATCAACTCTTTTCCTTGCAGAACAACACGAACCCACGCCATAGGGGTGGACGAGGGCGGGTTGATTTACAAGTGGACTTGAGTATTTACTTCTGACCAGTCTCCGTACTGACGCTTGAAAAATTTTATATTGGGTATATAAGTAGTATATACATACATATGGAGATCCCCACACCAGCTCTCAAAATGTAAATTTTAACTAGAAGATCCTCGCGATCCCGATAAGCTGACGCAGATGCTCTCGTGTCGCCACGTTTCCCTGTGGTATGGAGCTCCCATGCCACACAGTTCCTGCCGGCCGCGATCACTGAGTCTCTTCACCACCCCACACTCACAATTAAATTACACGACACCTTTTATATTTTTCTGTAAAAGTAAGATGACATTTTAGTTTATAATTTCTATTTGAGACTGTACCAAGACTCTTTGCATATTTGGAAGAATTAAATGTAACAGTTTTAGATGTAAAACTTTCACTGTAAGCTATCGTTTTAAAATAAGGACGTCCATAAACACTCAAGAGCGCCATCTACTTCTTGATCCTGGCTTTTACCTGTCCAGTGAGTGCAAATGAACCGACCGTGACCGAAGTAGCCTTTTGACGATATTACTGCAATTTATAGTAAATTTTTCGAATTCACATTTTGTATAGATTTAGCACACTATTCAAAGCAAGTATATTTTTTGTTTTAATTTTAAAACGTCAGAAATTTTTAGTTGCCACTTAATAATCATAATTACAACACTATAGATGACGGTAAATCTACATCTGTGGCATATTTTTGTTCACATTTATATTGCCTGCTGGATCTATCTAACTACATTTGCTAAACTATCATCGACATATCTTAGATGTTACGTCATTATTGCTAGTTGAATTTTAAATATTTATAAATTATTTTTCTTTAATTAAAATCCATCATTAAATATGTAGTATTATCATAATTTATCTTATCATACATATAAAATTTATAACTATCTTGTAATAAAGAAAATATGATTCTTTAATTCTATTATATTGTTTAAAAACTTTTAATTTTTGCACCAACTATTTTATCCAAAAATTCAGATCTGTATTTCATATAAACTCTGAGTATCTTTTTTTTTTCTAAGAAGGAAATGTTATTTAAGTTTTACATTTGAACTTGTTACTGAATAAAATATTGTATTCTCACTTTCATCTATTAATTTATCAACTCCATAACTTGGAATTAGTGAATTAGGAGAAACACGAATCACGGCTCCAGTATTTGAAATCTGATTATTATTTTCGTCAAAAGCTTTATAAATTTATTAAAATTAATAAAATAATTACTGCAAGAATCTAATTCTATCCAAAATATATTTATTTTCTGTACTAAATCGCCTACATATTTTTTCAACTCTATCATTAGAATTAATAGGATTATTAGTATTTATAATTCTGTAATTATCTAAATTTGAAACTCTAACCATTAAACTTGAATAAATTCGTTTTAAAAAGTTTTGTGTTTAGACCAGAAGATATTAATAAATTACGTTTTTGTCTAAATACAAACTTATTTACACTTATTTAGTGTTTAAATTGAATGGAAATTTTATTGATTCCATGGGTGGCTTTTCCAATTATTTACAAAGTTGAACACATTGCTTAAATAATTTCTTTTATTAAAAATCATTAAATAGAATTATATCAGAGTATAACTGAGTTCATAGAATTTTCCAACTGATGTTTTATATTCTTATTGCTTTTATATCTAATTTGCTTGATAATATAATTATGATAAAAGATGTTAAGCCAGAGACAATACATAAATGTCACACACATGAAAGAGATACCGAAATAAGAACAGGTAAGTGAATTATTCTAGCCCTTCTTCTTCACTTTTACTAACTCTTCACGATCTTAAATCTTTTTTAAAAAAATTATCTTAATTTTACTTAATTTTATTAGGATCAATGACACTGAATTTATTACCTAAATAATCTCGAAGTTTAATTTCCTTTATAACTTCTAATTTGTTTATTTCATAAGCTTAAGACAAACCAATGATAAATTTGATTTACTCGTAAATCTATTATCTATTTTTTGTTACTCAATTAGTAGCTTCATTGCACTTACTAAGATTGTCAGTAAAAGACTATGAAGAACACCTTTCCTTTGAGAAGTTTCATTATTTGTTTGTATAAATTGTTTTGGTTTTGGATTTTTCCACTAACTTATCCAAAATCGTTCGCATAAATTAAAAAAAATCTAACTTTGAAACACTTGGTTATTACTTAATAACCTGACATCTCTCTATCAACAAGTTCTTTAAATGAAAGCAGGAGTAAAGTCTGTGAGATCTTAATTTGTAAATAAAATAAATATTAGGTAATTCATTTTAGTGTATTTTATGAAGGTTTTAGCAAAAGTATCTACTATATTCTAGCCACTAAAGAGAACAGAGGTAGATTTTTCGTAATAAGATACAACACAAATTAAAAAAATTGACGGAATATGTCTCTTTATAATATTTTATGCTTTTAGCAAGTTCATTTACCTTTAGCATTTTATTATTATTATTATTATATTATTATTATTATTATTATTATTATTATTATTATTTTATTATTATTATTATTATTATTATACGTTTAGGCGATGTAGGTAAAATCGGTGAATTTTACTACACGTTTCTTTATAAGCCTTTTCTCATTTATGTAATTGAACAAACAGCTTAAACTTATAAAGATTTTTGATTTATGGTTTATCATTTGCGTCCTAATTGGCCTAGATATATTTTTGATTAAATTATAACGAGTTTGATCTCATTGTGTAATAATCTAGAGATCTACCTGTTATCCCGCATCATTTAAGTTTGTAATTTTATGTAGTACAACTTTGTTATCACCTTCATCAAATGTACAAATTAACTGAGATGCTGCTTTAAAACCTACTTTGTTTACTGCAGCAGAGTGAGTAATGTCTTTAAAATCTAATTCAGATCAATCATTTTGCTATTCCGTTACCCTGTATGAGTAACTTTTACCATCAGCTGAATGTAGGTGTGCAAGTATACACTGGAGAAAACATTTTTAATTCTTATTTTGAATGTCTAGAACAGAATTTTTTCTTTTTTAAAAAAAGTCGGGTAATTCTATATATTATTATGCTTTGAGTGAATCGTATTTATTTATTTTTACATCGAACCTGCAGTCTTTCCATATGTCCACTTTGTTGATTTACATATTAGCTTTCTACATTATAAGCTACGTCGTTAAAAAAAAATTTTTTTTTAAATTAGAATTATCAGAAAGCTCATATGTATACTTTAAATAAAGTATGCATTCACTTCTGTCGTATTATTTTCAATGTTTTAAGTTCTAAATATAATATATATTGAAATATGAGATTATAATGAATACTTTTTACTTCAAGAAAGATATTTTCTACTTCTGTATTTAGATGTTCTGAAAAGACTCTAAAGTCTTTAAATTTATATTCTGATACTGTGATCCCTAAATCCAATGCATAATCATGAAGAACAGAGTTTATAACTTTCACATTTAGCAGGTCGTTACAAAGGTTTTGTCAATTTATATATTATGTTAATTTGGGATTCATATTTTGCCTGCTTGTGAAGGTGTATGTAGATAAATTATATATCGTTTTGTAGTCTGTGCTTTTGCATACATTATGTAAAACCTATCTTTTTAAAAATCATAAAATAGATATTTGTTTCAGGGTTCTGAGTGAAGCAGGGATAGAAAAGTTTTTCGTGCCGTTTTGCTTCACGAGTTCAAACTAAGCCACAAAGCGAGCGAGGCGACTCGTAACATTAAACAAGCACGGGGCGAGGACACAGTGAATGAGCGGACGGTACAACGATGGTTTGCAAAGTTTCGATCAGGAGATGTGAGCCTCGAAGATAAGGAACCTAGCGGACGTCCTTCCAGCTGTGATGACGACCGTCTGAAAGCCTCAGTCGAAGCCGATCCGAGAAATTGCTGGGGAGCTTGACGTAGACACTGTAACTGTTTCCCGGCATCTTGACGCAATCGGCCAGGCGAAGAAGCTTGACAAGTGGGTGCCTCACGAGTTGATTGAACAACAACAAAATCATCGATTGAAGATCTGCTCTTCGCTTGTCATAAGAAACAAAAACAATCCATTTCTTGACCGAATCATTACAAGTGATGAAAAATGGATCCTTTACGACAATCGCAAACGATCAGCACAGTGGCTCGACAGAGACAAAGCGCCTAACCACATTCCAAAACCCAGCCTCCACCCAAAGAGGGTCATGGTTACTGTCTGGTGGACTGCAACTGGGTGTCATCCACTATAACTTCTTGCAACCTGGCGAAACCATCACAGCTGAAAGGTACTGTCGTGAGTTAAACATTGTTCATCAGAAACTCTCCCAACGACAGCTGGCATTGGTAATCGTGGAGGCCCAATCCTGCTCCATGACAGTGCTCGTCCTCATGTTGCAAAAGTGACTCTTCAGAAACTGAACCCGTTGGGGTATGAAGTTCTCCCTCACCCAGCCTATTCCCAGACCTTTCTCCCACAGACTATTACCTTCTCAAACGCCTCAACAGTTTCCTCCGTATGAAATCCTTCTCCATCCAAGCAGCAATTGAAACTGCCTTCCAACAGTTTATCGACTCCAGAAATCAAGATTTTTTCAAAATGGGATAAATGCGCTTGTAACTCGTTGGAAGAAGTGTACTGACTGTGATGGAATTTACTTTGATTAATTAACTTCACATTCAGCTAAGGTATGAAATCTCACTGCTACGGTAAAAAACTGACAAAACCTTTGTAACAACCTAATATTTTACTTTCCTTATAATACTCACGATTTAACTTTTCAACTTAACATCCGACTGCTTTTTAAAAATTTTCATCATTTTTGTTATAAGTCCAAATGGCATAAGATCTGTGTAATTACTGATGAAAAAGTAGCATATTTTAATTTCTCATTTATTTAAGCAATATTTGGCGCCAGCGACTATTAATAAATATTTACACAGTCAAAGGTTTTCTCAAGAGCTGTCATCATCTCAAATTCTATCAAGAAGATTTCAAAAATCGATGTTCAGAAATAAAGTTTAAAACTTGCCGTTCAATTCTTCAAATAAATTTTTAAAGATTTCTTTATATATATATTTTTTTTTCTATAAGTCTTTAAGGATGTTCGAGATATTCTGAAGAAAAGATTCAAAGATAAGAGAGAGATTTGTTTTTGTAAATTTTTTTCTCTAAAAATACTAGAAATCTCACATTAATGGTAAGTGCAAATATATATATTTGTCGGATCTGTTAATAGTTCCATTAAATTACTTGTCGTGTATAAGTTTAACTCTACCAAAATAACACTGGTCAACACAGTTTTTCCTGACTTATATCTGAGACCTGATTCTGACTAATTTGGGGG
Source organism: Nautilus pompilius (assembly GCA_018389105.1). Classification (NCBI taxonomy): domain Eukaryota; kingdom Metazoa; phylum Mollusca; class Cephalopoda; order Nautilida; family Nautilidae; genus Nautilus; species Nautilus pompilius. The sequence goes on along the minus strand of JACATO010000021.1, from coordinate 181,220 downwards.
CGCTGAACTCAAATATCACGTCAAGTTTTCACTCTACAGCATACCACCATTTTCGATCAATCGCCATAAAAAGTACCTGATTACAATGATTTCCACAATCACCTCAATCCTATTCTTATCATTTTATTTAGAATACCGTTCCAACAAACAATACCATGAATCAATTTTGAGATTAACAAGTATATTGGTTAACTATGACATCAGGTCAAAATATTGAAATAGAAAATATAGATCGATGCTAGAATTGAATGAATTTTAGGCACAAACTAATCCAGAATATTCTTATCGTTTCATTTAGAATACCGTACAAACAAAAACAATGACAGATATGGTTTATTTACATTAACTTATATCAGTAAATGACACATTCTTCCTTCATGGATTAAATTTTCGTTTGTAGGCTTTTCTGGAGTGCTTCATTTCCAGACAGTCTCTTTTAATACTCCAACAGTAGTCAGCCATCATGTGGGTATCCCACCTTCCTTGGTATTATCACTCCTCCACAGCTTGTATATCTTGATGGAACCTTTCACCTTGCTCATCACTTACGTCACCTAGATTTTCAGGAAATTTATCAAGATGACTGTTGAGGAAATGAACCTTTATGCTCATATTGCAACCCAGACGATGAAAATTCTTAAGCAATGTTTGAATAAGATCTTTGTAATTTTCAGCTTTTTTGTTTCCCAGGAAATTTCTCACAACAGCCACGAAAGAAATCTATGCTCTTTTCTCCATATCATTCATGGAACTTGAGAAATGTTGATCTCTCATCAGTTTTCTTATTTGTGGCCGTCAAACACATCAGCTTTTATTTTTTCATAACTGAGGCTAGGAAATGTTGTGCATATGAACTTAAAATAGTCACCTTCTATGCTCAGAGCTTTAACATACTGCTTCATTAGACCCAATTTGATGTGGAGAGGAGGAAAGATGATTTTTACCCGATCTACTAGTGGTTGATTTTTGATATTTGGTTCTCCGACATTTAAGCACGTGCTCACCAGCCAGTTCTTCTGAGCCCAATGCTTGTCCTTAGCTCTACTATCCCACAGGCACAAGAAACATGGATATTTCGATGTATCCTCCTTGTTGACCAAGTAAAAAAGTTAACCATTTTAAGACCCCGTACAACAAAAACTTTATGTGATTGGCAAAAACCGATTTTATTTTTTAAATCAGCGCCCCCAAAATTAGTTAAAGACAAGAGTCAGATCTCAGTCAGCAGGGGGAAAAACGTGAAGGCCAGTGCTATTAGTATGATAGTTAATTTTCGTTGCAATAATGTTCGGTAAACTTTTAAAAACTTAAGTAAACATTTTATTAAGTTATTAAAAAACTTATTCAGTACTTAAAAAAAAAACAACAACAAACAAAGAAAACAGTTGACAGCTGGAAAAGAAGAAAATGATAGGGTTAAAATAAAAGTAGTTAATTTGGAAGACACGTGATGTCTGGCGCAGATGAATCTCACAAACTTCACAATAAAAGGCAGATTTAACTTTCTACTCGTAGCTGGACGTAAACCATTCTATATTGATTAATGTATACAGAACACGATCGCGTGGTCGTGTATGCAGCTTAGACCCAGCTTCTAGCATCCTGTAAGTATCAGACAGATTTCTTCATATTTTGTTTTATATCTATAGATAACCTAGCGAACGGTCGGTCGTGAATGTTTACGTTTGAAATTTAAAACGTAACAACTTTTATTTACAGTTTATGTTACAGAATTCCTTCTGGCAAGACAACCGAGGGCCAGGCTAGGTACGTTATTTAAAAAAGAATCAGCGATCAATCAGATCAGTGGGCGATTAAATCGGTTGGTTTATTGAACTCGTTTCGACGCTTGGCAGTCATATCAAAACAGCCAGTGAGCCGATAAGAGCCAATAAAACCGTCGGATCCTTGCAGGTATCCGGTATTTGCTTTATCCTTTATCACACGATCGCTCTGCTGCTGGAGCCAGTTTGCCAGCGTAGAAGCTCGGACGGGAGAGCGACATCTGTCATCCCAGGAATCTTGGCCTCCTGGCGGTCGTTAAACTAACCATGCAGGAAAACTTTAGGGTCCACTAGCCACTTAAATTCTAGAAAGTAAAAAAAAAAAAATTAGAGAAAACCGATTAACTTTTTAACGTTTAACAGTTTTTAATTTATTGCTTTTTTTTTAAAAGCGAAAGTGAAATTTGTGCGCAGCAGAACTGATGGGAAAAAATTGGTAATTCTGAGGATGGTGTCGATGGTCTGCGAGGTAAACAATCCCCGGTGGGGAATCGTGGTGCCGCGGGTACTTCTAGGAAGCGTTTCCAATTCTATGCCACGTAAATCCACACCAGAGCTCTTTATTTCTTTACGCTGCTGCTGGCTGGGGAAAAAAAAGGAGGAGAAGAAACTAACATAGAGATGGTGGCCAAACCGAGCAGCGTTTCCCAGTTAAAGCGAACTGAGGGACCAATAAACTCAAATGACTCAACAGGATGTCATTTGCTGGCGGAAGGAAAACTATAACACGCCCTTACTGTGTTGATAAGCATCTTGTTTTTTGTTTTAAGTAAATGCCAATAAATGTCATGCGTAGATATGGGCCTTGGTTAGTAGAAGACTGTGTTCGGGTCGCGGTGACCGCCACTCAGCATCAAGACGGGAGGAGGTTTGAAAAAGTTTGAATGGCGATTAAAGGAACCGGTTAAGATCAGGAGGGACGTCGATCGTCTCTTAAATTGTGGTGTATGAAAGCCGAGAGGGGAAAGGAAGTGATAGAAGGTCCACCAGGGCGCGGTAAATAAACAATAGAATAAAAACGCAAACAAAAAGATGTCCTTGAGAACAAACAAACACCCTATCATAATTCCTGGCTTCCACCGACTGGCTGTTGGTGCGTGTGCTGTTGATGTCCAGGGCCGTCCCTATCGGACGAAGCCCTAGCTGGCTTCCACCGACTGGCTGTTGGTGCGTGTGCTGTTGATGTCCAGGGCCGTCCCTATCGGACGAAGCCCTAGCTGGCTTCCACCGACTGGCTGTGGTGCTGTGCTTGATGTCCAGGGCCGTCCCTCTCGGACGAAGCCCTAGCTGGTTCCACCGACTGGCTGTTGGTGCGTGTGCTGTGATGTCCAGGCCGTCCCTATCGGACGAAGCCCTAGCTGGCTTCCATCGACTGGCTGTTGGTGCGTGTGCTGTTGATGTGCAGGAAGCCAATTGTAAGGTCTCCAGTAGCACCAACAGATACCATTTTGACTTCACCGTGCGCTCGGTAAGTGATATCTCGAATACCTGCCATCCACCAAAAAAACAATTAACATTACAATAATAATCCAATTCATTATAGGAGTAATTTTCTTTAAGAAAGTGTTTTCTAAACCATCGAGCGAGGTCGCCTCATACCGAACCACTCGCTCCATCTCAGGTCGCCAGCCGTGACGAATCTTCAAGTTTAAACAAATAATTTAAAAAAATGTTTGCCACTTAATAAATCCCCCACGACCCCCCCCGGAAGGCTGTTACTTTGGCTACAGCTGACACGTGTCATTCACATGGTAGAGATTAGCTTCCTAAGTGCAGCATTTATCAACTTTGCGGGGGTCAGACATTAATTTGTCTACTCGTCCCTGTCTTCTTTTCGTTTTGTTATTAAGTTTTCTTTTTTAAATTCCCGCTGTTTTCCCAACGCTACAGCAGATAAAACCTTGTAATGAAGCAGTCAGTAGAAAGCTCTTTAGTCACAGAGTCTATCTCCAAATGGCATTTATTGGCATTTGCTGTTTGGCCTTTACAACTTATTTACTAAGACGTCAAACGCGTTTCTACTGGCATTTACTGATGAAAGACTGACTCCACCAGACCCTTACTGACAAATACCATTCTTGTCTCTCCAGTCTGCACCACGGAGCGCTCAAGACACGTGACGTCTTGGAAGCCGTCTTAGAAATGCAAGAATCACGTCATCGTGTGGCTCAAGTAGAGGAGCTTTCAGCGCTATGTTAGGATGTTGTACAGACTTCCTGAAACAAACGAATAAACCGTGTTGTTGTGGGGGGGGGGGACAGAGAGATGTACAAAACTGGCGGTGATTACTTTGGAGAAAGACTTTCGATATAAATTAATTCTTGTAAAATAATAAAAACTTCAGTTTCCGACTTCAGCCAGCAGAGTTTTTATGATAGAAATATAATAAAAAAAATAGAAAATACATTGCAGAAATTCATTATTGTTATTATTATCTGGAAAATCTTTCGTAGCCGAGAGGAACGAAAGTGGAATTTCATCTCGTCCCCATTTGTTAAAGTAGTTTTTTGGAATGTGATCTTATAAACCAGCATTTTCATAAAATGTAAAATGCAATTATTTTTTTAATGCAACATTTTTATTCAACCATAATATTTTACGACTTTTCTAAAAATATATAACAAATGGTCGACGGATGACATTAGGGGAGCTGAAGAAGCTAATTTTATATTTATGGCAGATAGGCGCACGTACACACACACACACACACACACACCCACACACACACCACACACCACACACACACACACACACACACATAGAGACACAGACAGACACACACACATAGAGACACACAGACAGACACACATACATAGAGACACACAGACACACACACACGACACACAGATAGACAGACACATACACACACACACACACAGAGACAGACACACACACACATAGAGACACACAGACAGACACACACACACATAGACACACAGACACACACACACACACATAGAGACACACAGACAGACACACACACACAGAGACAGACACACACACACACACACATAGAGACACACAGACAGACACACACACACATAGAGACACACAGACAGACACACATACATAGAGACACACAGACACACACACATATATACACACAGATAGAGAGACACATACACACACAATACACAGAGACAGACACACACACACATAGAGACACACAGACAGACACACACACACATAGACACACAGACACACACACACACATAGACACACAGACAGACACACACATAGAGACACACAGACAGACAGACACACACACACACATTAACACACAGAGACACACACACATACACACACACAGAGACACACAACAAACACACACACATAGACAACAGACAGACACACACACACACACACACCACACACATAGACACCACACAGACACACACACATAACACACAGAACACACACACACAGTAACACAGAGAACACAAACAGACACACACATAGAGACACACAAACACACACACACACACAGAAAACACAGAGACACACAAACAGACACACACACAGAGACACACAAACACACACACACACACACATTAACACATAGAGACACACAAACAGACACACACACATAGAGACACACAAAACACACACACACACATAGACACACATAAAACACAGAGACACACAAACACACACACACACACACACAAACAACACACACACACATAACACACAGAGACACAAACAGACACACACACAGAGACACAAACAGACATACACAGAGACACACAAACAGACACACACATAGAGACACACAAACACACACACACACACATACACACACATAAACACACAGAGACACACACAGACACACACACATAGAGACACACACACACACACACACTAGACACACACACACACAGAGACACACAAACAGACACACACACGAGAGACACACAAACACACACACACACACACCACACACACACACACACACACACAAACACACACACACACACACACACACACAGCACGCCTTCCTCCTATTATTGCCGGGCCAAGCCCAATATATTCCCTCCTGTTATCCGCAGCTAAGACGGCCAGAACAACACTTCGCCTTTTCCTGGAGATCCAGTATTCGGGGATCGATAGTTGTCTGATTCGAGTTCTTTAATGTCTCAAAATTCCTCTACCGTCCGCCTCTGGTGATTAGAATTTATTTGGATGTTTTTCCTGATCTCAGCCGTCGCTTGGAGTGAGGAGGACCGCCATAGATTTTGTCCTGATTCCCTACAGTGAAGCGAAATCCGTCTTGTCAAATCCTGGACTGAGATAAATACCCCGCATTATTACCAGTGAATACAATTTAACAACATGTCGATTTACCGATCTCATTCTCCACTACGACACTTTGTCTTTTTAATATGGTTTTCCTCATAAACACGAACTTTTCCTTTAAGTTACTGAAGACAAATTTTCATCGATTTTTCTTTTTTAAATAGGATATCGACCTTTTGACTGCTTCAAATTACTAAATTACTTCTCTGTAAATCAGTTTTAAAAGGGTTACAATAATAAAGAATATTATAGCATATATTAGTAAATGCCCGACTACGGCGGCTTCCATCTATTTCCAGGTGTTTTTCAAAGCGTCTGCCACCCGACCAACCAAATTGTGTAGGTTTGCTTATTTTAACCATCACAAAATCCTTCGTGCGCCGATTTCCTCCCAGACAGTTTCTCCTCGAGACTTGGGCACCGGGTTCGGGTGGATCGCTCTTCTCTTAGGAAACACCGTCAGCATTCGGGATTGTCCCGGCTCTCCTTCAGTCGTAGCGACTTGCACGGACGATGTAAGACTGGGCGCAGTCTTCCATAAGAAATGCCACTCTCTTTGGACAGGAGACCGATCGCTGGCAAAGACTCTGTCAGAGGACTCTCCTGTTTACCTGTGTGAAGTCTCCACTACAGGAAGCGCCGGGTCTAGTTGTAGCAAAGGCGGTATATGTAATAATAACCGCAGAACCACAGAATTTTAAATTAAATAATCAAATATTAACTCTTCCTCCACGAAAATACCGTGGCTGTAGGGCGACGGTAGTGATGTAGGGCCGCGGGTGGGATCAGTGTCGCAAGGTGGTGACCCATGCTCGGGTTAAGTTACAGGTTTCCCAGTGGAACACGGGAAAACAAAACAAGACAAAAAAATAGATGTTAGTGTTACACGGTTATCTGCGTGTTCGGACTTAGAAATGAAGGTAATAATGTCTGATGTCCAGCCTGAACGCGTTATTATTCCTGCTGGGATACATATTTATAAAGTAAGTCTTCAGTTACTGATCACTTCATATATGTATTGTCATTGTCTTGGCTTCTTTCATCTACAATCTGTCTTCTTATTAGTTGGGATAACTCTTTCTTTTCTCTTCTTATTGAAGCCAGTGCTTGGGATTCCATTTCTTGTGCTCTCTTTTCGCTAATCTAATTCTCCCCGCCTGTCCATTAAGACGACGGCTTCACGAGGCTATTCCGCCACCTTGGCTCCGGTCTTTAGACGACGCCTCGTTCTGGACAGGGGATGTCGTCACTTCCGTTGAAACGGCGAGATTCCCAGCCGTTGATATAGAGAGGATAACCTTTGCTTCTTTGGCCGCGCGGCTGGCGGCGGGGATGGAGCACATCGAGCTGGCTAGTTGTGGATACCGTAGGATAGTTTTACCGGTCTGCTTGGATTCCTGTGTTGTCATTCCAGGGCTGGGCCGGTGTTTTTGGCGCTATCCCATTCGCGCACCTTCTCCACGTTAGTACTGTTATTTTAAATTATTCATGTACCCGTCGTTCGTTCTTAATAACAACAGGAATAACCTTGAATCGAACCCCGGAGTAACCGGCACTAACGGATTCCTCTTCCGGTTATTTGTGTCGATATCTTTCCTTGTTCGCCTTTAACAGACGTGTCAAAGGGAAAGAAAATTCGAGGTGGAACACGTGACCACACGCTGTTCCAAAAGTCGAGGCTCCTCCCCCCCCAACACGCTTTGTACGGTTCGATATTTTGCCAGAATTGATAGTTTTTGTTACAAAACAAGCAGACGTCCCCCCCCCCCGAGCAGACCAGAGCTATTCGGGCCGGGCTCTGTGACGATTATCCAACAAAGACAAGCCAAAAAGGGGAAGAATAACAACTGAGAATACGTAGATTAGTAAAACGAGCCCAGTCTCGCTTTGCTGAACCTAAGAGAGGGACAGAAGACACTTAACCCTCCACCCCTCTATTACCTACTTATCTTCGTCGGTGATTATTTGCAGATATTTTTTATAAATCCTCCCACATCCCCGTCTCTTTTTCTTTGTTGACACAGACTCGTCACAGGGTTTCGCTGTCCTATTTATTGCCATCTCCCCTTGATTTATGACAGAACAAATTAGAAATTCTGACATTTACTCCAGTTGCTTGGCCAAGCGCGTCAAGGATCTATTTTCGATAACCCCGCCCCCTGTCGTCGGTATTTTAAAGTACAAAGAAGGGGAGGTGACTGCACGATGTATTTAATGATCGGAGCTATTGTTACTGTACGAGGCAGCTGTTGGGATATTTTTAAATCCTTTTATTAATTTTGAAAGAATCTCGATACTTTCTGTATTTTTCCAAATCACGAGTCATCCCCCCTGCCGACGTCATTTGGCGACGTGGTGCCCGGATGTTTGGCCAGTCAACTAACCACCCGGCATTCGCGTGTTCGGCATAGACACAAGAAGAAAGAAAAAAGTAGCCAGGTACGTCTATTAGACGGTCTGTGAGCAACACGCAGCAGTAGCAACCAGGCCGTGACCATAAGCTGGAACACAGGCCTATACAAAGGGAAACATCCCGGCTGAAAGAAACCTACTATCATTAGTGGATATAGAGAAAGAAAAACGTGTCAGTCGATAGATGTCGCCACTCCCAGCGTTTGCAATGGACGTGCCGAGGAGAATGAAAAGATACAAAAACACGTTCACCTGCAAACTGGACGCAACAGAATGTAGCAGGTGTAAGCAGGTGTAACACCCTGTTGTGATCGGGCCTACAGGAGTAGTAAATAAGTCAACGAAACCCTGGATTTGAAAGATTCCAGCCACCGAAAATGTTAATCTGCTGCAAAGGTAACCATATTGGAAAACTGTGAGATACTTCCCGAAGTACCATCCGTCAGAGATGGACGTGGATTAGTTTATTTCTGAGTGACTTGAGATGACTTCAGAATAAAGTAAACCCCAGTAATATTCGAAAAGGTTAGAAAACAGAAGCGCATGACCAGAAATAGAAGCTTCCCCCCAGCAAACACAAATTTAACTTGTTGATCGAAATATGGTGATTTAACGCCTAGGCATATGTTTCGACTGCTCCATCGCTACTAAACCACCTGTAGAGGATTTTTCTATAAGAAGTTTGGTATACAATTTTAAAACAATAGCAACAGTTATAGTCTGTTCTTTCTTTCATCGGAGGGACACCGATACTCTTTAGAAACCATTGTATACAGAACTCGCCATGGCTGCCATCTACAATATGATTGGAAACAGACAAACGGACAAAATAAAGAACAAAGCCATTCTCATTGATCTAAGACGCCCTTTCTTCTCCCAGCGCGCAGCGATTTCCGGTTTCTCTAGCACAGATGTAATTGAGTTTCTCTGTGCATCGCCAGTCTTTAGAAGTTATCTTCGTTCGAATCTTCGAGATGCGCCATTCGTGACTGACACCATCAGCAAGATCACCGAAAATAATAGAATTTTCATGTGATGAAAAAAAGATGGGGGGAAATGGTAAGAAGCAAAACAAAGTACTTGACGGTTAGTTTGGGCATTCCCACTAGTTTGCTGGTAGGGTTAAGTAAACCCACGTGACCGCCGCCATTACCAATGGTATGGTTTTGAGTTCTGTTTTAGTGTGGAAAATCTACAAAAAAAGAGAGCAACAACCCCTCCCAAAACGATTATTAGTCTTTGCTTTACAAGTAAAATAGAATTATCGGCAGCAATTAACAGATGCTCCCGACACATTCCTTCCTTGTGTTTTTCCATTCCCAGAAAGTCAAGAGTTATTAATTCTGCTCCGTGCATAAATCGTTGGCTCAGCGGACTAATTTATTTCCAAGGAAATGAATATCAGATTTCGGCCATGTAGCATGAAGCTGATAAACAACCTCTAGCAGACAAAGAGAAGAGAGGAGGTATTTTTACCGATTCCTTGACAGCAAGACTTCTCCGTGCACAACGAAGGTCGAGGGCTGTAGAAATACGCAAACGCAGGCCGTTGGCATTGGATACGGGAATGTAGTTTGGCAAAGGAAAACAGAAAATCGCCAGTCTTACTTCTGTGTGTGTTATCGTTGTGTTATTTATTAGCTAACAGCGGCAAAAGGTTGTAAAAGTGTTTAAAAAACAAGTTAAAAAGGGGGCAGGATAACGAGGTTTTTAATCTTTAATATTATTTTAACCATATTCTGCCTACACTGGCAAAATCACTTGAATTTAACTTTGAAAATAAATATAAACTATTTTTTTTCCTAATTATTATTTAGGATATTTTGACATGTAGCAGTGACACGTGACACTTGCACACAGATCTCACGAGTTCACGACACTCAAAGTTGTTACACGAGACATTAACAGCGGCGTTTTCGCCATTCTCATGGCTTCTCACCCGCCCGACTGCTCGCCGCTGTGACGATGTAACTCGTGCTATTCTTTTTCTGCTTCAGATTTTCAAAGCGCCACCATAGCAACAGGTCTCTCATCGGCGGCAGACTACCGAGGTGCTAAGGTCGAATCCCGGTCGTTGCCTGGCGTGGTATCTTCTCGTCCTTCTTTAGCCGGTCGCCTTTATTTTCTCAGAACTCTCCGCTTTCCTCCCAAATCTGAAAAATAAAGGGAGCTGGCGGAAACTGTCGACCGAAGTCGGGGTACACCGGGTACTTTCCCATCTCCGTCCAGCCAGTGTTTCGAAGTGGAGACACTACAGAAGGATCCCCTGATGAAGATTAAAATCCATCTTTTTCTTTAATTGGCAAGTAGGCGCGATTATAATTACACAACTTATTCTACATCGTGCAGCGTTTACCTCACAGTAATAACAGTAGATTTCAACAAGACGATGGATTTGGGTTCTCCACGCCAATCAGTCAGTAACCGCCCCGTGGTGTGGCCAAGATTCAGGCAAAATATTTAGACTTCTGTGGAAACTGGGAAGACGCAGCGACTCCCTGCTGCCGTCTTGGGAATGAGCTTCGAGACTGAAACTGCTCCGAACAGCCGCCGAGACCAGCTCGCTTCCTCAGGTGAGCTGAGGCTGCGAGTCAGCTCCTCGAGGCACGGATGACATCTTTTATTACTTCTGTTAAATCAAACAAATACAAGTTCGTAAAACGAGCAACAACTAAATGGCGCTGAGACTATTTAAAGAAAACAAAAACGGATTAACGGCGGCGATTTACACGGCAAGGAGAATCAATCTGATTTATCTTACTGCGATCTCAACACGTGCTCGGGTCTGTCGGTGCTCTCAGTCCGTCCTGTTTACGATTAAATGCAGCTATGGCAACAGTTGACGTCAAATGGACAAATTAGTACCAGTGTAGGCTAGAAGTGATAGCAGGAAATTAGGGCAAGAAAAAAAAATAGATAAATAAATAAAATATGATAGAGATAATTTTGCATTATTTCACTTTCCTAGAAACCTGAGAAACTAATTTCTAAAAAGTGAAAGTGTCCGGAAAGGACTAATTTAAAGGTGATGTAGTTAAATGATGCAGTGTCTCTGAATGTGGACATACGAAGGGTTACGCGTCGATACGTGTTTTCTTCGTGACTGACGCCACGGGTCAGGGTGGATTAGAGGCCATCTTTGGCTTGCTTTGCCCATCAAAAGGAATTCTCTGGCTCTAGCGACTAATAATAAAACCGAAAGGGAACAAACTAGCAATTACCCGTGATACACGTTACTTGATCTTGACGACAGTCGTACGTCTTCCTTTTTCTTTTCCCTGTACTACAACGCTTCGGTTCTGTATAAAGTCGATCTGCTGCATGTATTTCTCTCTCTATGCTCGTATTGTTAATATATGGGTCGCAACAGGTGCTTGACCCGAGACATTCGGGAGGTTACCAGGTTGTAAGGGGTCCGATCGGATCGGCAAACACGCAGAAGCGCATCCGTCCGCTGGAAACAAAAAGGTTACGGCAGCACTGTTCTTGGACCGAAGCAGGCACCTTGCTGGTTGATTTTGATTTTAAACCCAAATGTTTAACCTGTGAGACAACTGGCATTCTGTTCCGCGTTGAGCTATCACTCCTCAGGCCGTACACCGCGAAAGGTGGGGTCTTTAGCACAGCCGAAGAATGAATTACAGATCTGCTCAACCGACAGGTAGCTTAAGCGCATGAGGAAACTGGTGTCGTGTTGGGATAAATGCAACGGCGAGTATGAATCGCATGGTGGGAAGAAGAGAAAGAAATACACGATCTTACGCGCTACTTTGCTGTTCACCGCCATCACCGTAGTTTAGTTCAGTAATCACGAGTGAACAGGAAGCGATTTTGTTTTATGCAAACTCTCTCTTTCAGAGAGGAGAATTGAGCTTAAACACAAATCTATTAAATCTATTTCCATTTACTACATTTGGCGGTAATTATAACAATCATCAATAATTCTATGACTAAAAAAAGAATAGTTTCCTGATATTGAATTCGTTTGTAATTATATCCACTTGTATCAGTAACTTTATATAATTGAAGGTCACCTGTAGCATCTATAATCAATACTGTAATCTTACTTTCTGATCAACTCTCGTATAGGAAATCATTATGCAGACATTAATTATCTAAAACTCTATTTTATATATGTAGCATTATATTTGTCGAACAGATTATGGAAAATATTTTGCATGGCTTTTCCTTTTTAGATACATTAAATACGTTTTTGTTTTTCGTTTACTCTTGAAACGTTTCGAGGTTTGAGATGATAAACCATCATGACTGAGCGACATGTATGGATGTGATATAAACATGAAATCAGATATAGAACTGATAAAACTGATATAAAAAGTGTTATTTCACGACCATTTCTCCATCCCCCGCATCCGTGTTGTGAAAGGATATTTGACTTCATATCTAACTCGCTGAACCGGTTGTTCGCTTCACCTTACAATTTCTCAAATCCAATTAAACCAACTTCCTCAAGAATACCAGGTAATTGAATTTCCCTTTCACACAAGTGGAACCATATGATCGATATTGGCCAAATGCCAAACACAAAACAAAATCCAACAAAAAACCTCTTGAACCCCCCAACACAGAAACATGCAGAGCCGTAAATAAAACGAGCAGAAATAGCAAGAGGCAATTCTGCTATTTATTCTTCCATTCCTCCAGGATTTTACGACAGTCCGCTTTCCGTTTTGAAAATAGATTTCAAATATTTTAATGAGCGAAAGATACAATCAACAAATCACGATGTTATTTACTTGAAGGAATTATTATTATTATTATTATTATTATTATTATTATTATTATTATTATTATTATTATTATTATTATTATTATTATTATCATCATCATTATTATTATTTTATTATTATCAATCATCATCATCATTATTATTATTATTATTATTATTATTATTATTATTATATCATCATTATTATTATTATTATTATTATTTAATTATTATTATTATTATTATTATATTATTAGTATCATCATTATCATTATCATCATCATTATTATTATTATTATATTATTATTATTATTATTATTATTATTATTATTATATTATTATTATTATTATTATTATTATATTATTATTTAAAAAAAACCTACAATTTTTGTTGTCATGTTCTTCCTCATTTATAATTTTATATACATTTCTAAGCAGAACTCATTTTGAAAGCAAACTGCTTCTTGTGCTTTACCAGACAATGGCGAACAAGTTTCCATCGTAACATATATTGGTATTTCTTCGTAAAAGTGATTATCCGACGCACCACATATTAAATATAGTAGTTAAAATAGCGCCAACAGTTAATATATCGAACCGAGTCGCTACTTTAAGGTGCCTGGTATACTACTGGCTGACTTTCGGTGTTTAAAAAGTATTTAAAGTTTACATTTACTAAAATTCTCTTGAAAAATAATATAGCAACAAGAAGAAAGCTTGTAATTAAGTCTGTGTACAAAATTGTTCACGGATTAGTAGATCACTGTATTTGTTCTATTATGTCTCTGGATTTAAGTAAATGCTGTCAACGCCCCGTGTATAATGAAATACAATGTTAATTTTATTTTTTAAACGAGAGATTTTAAAAATATCGATAAGGAACATCTGGATAAAAATGTCTGGCTTCTTTAAACATGCCACTTTATACGACTCTCCGACATCGCTGTTTATTGAGATCGGAATATCTACAAAACCTGTTTCATTATTTATTTTTTGTCGGTTACAAAAAATGAGACTCCTAAAGTGTGCGGGATATAAGGGCAAAAGCAGAGCTTGGGTGGGTAGCTAAAGACATTCCTCTGGAGGAGGAACCTATTTCAAAAGTCTCGGACCACAGGTAAAAAAAAAAAACTGAAGAATTTGAAATTAATCTATAACCGAGAACCAACCAAGGTGTGGTGGTCTTGGACATGTTCGAGCTATCGTCAGAGCCGTGTGTTGGTGGCAGATAGTAAGACCGTCTAAGAAGAGGAAGCAAATACGGTCAGCGGGTTGCCCTGCCAACAAACGGATGTTTCCTATCTTTATCGAGTCTAGTAGAGAAGATAAGACGGCTACAGAAGGAAGTGTCAGACGTCGTAGTATTGACTAAACTTCTATATTCCGATCCTTGATTAGTAAAATGAAGCTGCCACACATGTTAACCTTTACGTGTGAACTTAGAGAGGCCGATGGATATCTAAATGACACCATTGACACGGGAACGAGGCGCTGCTGCTCTATTAGTTAAACAGAGAAGTATTTTCAGGTGACACCGTCGGAAGAAAGCACCATTAAAGAGCACCTTGTCAGTAATCTGAGTGAAAATAGTTTTCCTAAACATATTCAGCGAGCATTACTCTTTGGAAAGCCCTGCCTAACATGTCCGTTAAAGCTTCTTCGAGAAGTCACCACAGCGTAGATGGATGTTACCATCTTTGTAAAGTGTTTGGAAAGCTCACCTTAAAGCCAGCTTACTGGAAAATGTAAAAGATTTAGGATCAGTGCTATAGATCCAAAATTACAAGAGTTCAGAGAATTGTTTTTTTTTTATAATGTTTTTAAAATTTATTTGAATTAGTTGGTATGATACGTCAGGGTTCTTCCTTTAAATGTACGTGGGTGATGCTGACATAAGAAACTTGTATAATATTAGTATTATTATTAAATCTATGAAACTATTTAACAATATCGAAGATATTATTATAATCACAAAGTCGGATTTCAATCGTTTGTCTAAAAAAACAAATGTAATGTTTCTGAGAGAAAGCGTTCTAACCGGGGACACACTGAAGTAGACCGTACTACAGTAGGAATGGTAAAAAGAGTTTAGATGATATCGGTTCAATGAAGCAATGTCAGAATGTTTCTCTACAAGCAATGCTTAATCGCACTAAACGTTGCAGAACTCCGGAAGTTCTAGTTTTCCCCTATAAATCGTTAGTCATATTCTTGGATGCATTGGTATTTTGAAAAGAGTTAGTAATATATGTGATGACAGTTGCGATGAGAGATTATCTTACAGACGTTTTTGTAGAGACTCGGATGAAATATGTCATTAAAAGATATTTTCAGGTGCGCAACAAGTAGACGGGTATTTTACGTCTCAGACGGCAACTCATACGTCACTAGATGTCACAAGTATGTGGCAGACAACAAAAGGAATGGCCATTGAGAGACAAATTAGACAATGGTCTATAAGCAGTCGTGTAGCCCCAGCCTGAAATACTCCAGTCAGTTCTGTTATTTGAAGTAGAGAGCGAAAGAATTTTATAGCTAATTTTTGACAGAAATGATTATAAAAAAACAAGAACAACTCAATATCTTTTTTGACTTTATATATAAAAGATTGCAGATATATAAAAAGGTCAAGGTCGTTTCTTTGACTTCATTTCAATAGCAATGTCATTAAAAAAGAGAGAAGTTATTAAAATATAGCATATGTCAAATTAGGACTATTTTAAATAAAGACCTTCAAATGGAAAACCTAGTTTCATCTTCAGAAAAAAACAGGTTGTGTGTGTGTGTGTGGGAGGTGGGGGGGGGAGAAATATTAACATAAAATGCAAAGAACAAAGTATTCAAATCGCTAACCACTAAATGAAAAGCGAGTTTTGACCGCATCTTCAACGACCGACATAACCCTGTCTCTGCTTGGTACTTATTATCCGTTACTTCCAGTACCATTTAAACATCAAGTAAAGGTCGTTGCTAAGTTTGTCGCAGCCAGTGAAGTAAACCTGATAGAACGTCATTGGTAATTAACCGAGCTGAGGAAACCTAAGACGTTCTACTTTCATTATGTCCCTCTTCGTTTCCGCAAACTTTCAGTATGTATGGTCGGCATGAAATCATCATATAAGAAGAGGTTCAGAGAATCTACGCTCAGAATATTCCTGGGTTTCCCATAGAATAGGCAGAAAAACTTTAAATCTTAGAGTTACCCGGACTGGAGTTTAGAGGCTTTGAACGTGCGCTTAGTAACAGATTCTTTCGGTTATTTCCAGTTAAAACCGCCATGGCCTTAATCATAAACCAGCTAAAATTAATGGAATAAATTTATAGAAATGATGGTTAACAGTAATTGTATAAAATCAAAATTTGAAACTGGTACCGAAAATAATTTCCAGTCTCCGAGGCCTGGTACAAGTTGCAATGACTTCCTGCCTCATTGTAGGTTAGACATGCTTCAGAGCATCAAGATACAACTTATACTTCTTACTTTTAAACGTCAGTTTATCCGCTGCTTGCAACTCGAGACTACAGCCATCACGTGGGTGAAGTTGTTTCTGCTCTTTTGTGGCAAATAGGATCTTTATTTTCAGTGTTATAAATTTCGTATTCTATCAGTGACGTTCTGAATTACAGCGTAAAGACCCTGACAAGCTACCAATTGTAGGGCCCCTTCTGAGCTTATTATAACGATACTAGCTATCACCTGGAAGTAATGCGAGCTACCAATTGTAGGGCCCCTTCTGAGCTTATTATAACGATACTAGCTATCACCTGAAGTAATGCGAGCTACCAATTGTAGGGCCCCTTCTGAGCTTATTATAACTATACTAGCTATCACCTGAAGTAATGCGAGCTACCAATTGTAGGGCCCCTTCTGAGCTTATTA
This sequence comes from Nautilus pompilius, assembly GCA_018389105.1. Lineage (NCBI taxonomy): Eukaryota > Metazoa > Mollusca > Cephalopoda > Nautilida > Nautilidae > Nautilus > Nautilus pompilius. Next base: position 164,119 of record JACATO010000021.1, on the reverse strand, counting down.
TAACGATACTAGCTATCACCTGAAGTAATGCGAGCTACCAATTGTAGGGCCCCTTCTGAGCTTATTATAACGATACTAGCTATCACCTGAAGTAATGCGAGCTACCAATTGTAGGGCCCCTTCTGAGCTTATTATAACGATACTAGCTATCACCTGGAGTAATGCGAGCTACCAATTGTAGGGCCCTTCTGAGCTTATAGAACGATACTAGCTATCACCTGAGTAATGCGAGCTACCAATTGTAGGGTCCCTTCTGAGCTTATTATAACGATACTAGCTATCACCTGAAGTAATGCGAGCTACCAATTGTAGGGCCCCTTCTGAGCTTATTATAACGATACTAGCTATCACCTGAAGTAATGCGAGCTACCAATTGTAGGGCCCCTTCTGAGCTTATTATAACGATACTAGCTATCACCTGAAGTAATGCGAGCTACCAATTGTAGGGCCCCTTCTGAGCTTATTATAACGATACTAGCTATCATCTGAAGTAATGCGAGCTTTTCTCAAAAGAAGCATTTCTGGTGAATGAGAACATGAAAATAGACGCAAAGGAGACAAACAACAAAGCCATTGTTGATCTAAAACAAAACAGAAGAGGAAGAGACAAACACATTTACAGGGTACTAACTAATATGCATTAAGAAGCGAAAATGATACGCAAGATGATGTTGCAGAGTTATGAATGAACACTGGGAAAAGAGAGAAAGAACTTAAAGCAGGCGGCAGCATATGAAGATAAGCGCCTGATTAAAGGTCTGGATTATCGCCAGGATTCCCGGAAAACAGTTGGTTGATAGGTGTTTCATGATGATGAATGTACGAGGAGAACTGATGCCAGACAGACTTGTCCCGCCGCATTTGCCTTGGAATAACCGCTTGCGCCAAATCAGATTAAACCTCAGCCAAGTCACCTACATCAACAACAGAAGATCTCCCTCATCTCATTGAAATTGTTTTCCGTTTATTCTGTTACTTGATAACCATGCAGCAGATCCAGGGCCTGGTTCAGGTATTCGATCGATCGACAGTTCACTCACCTACAGTAATAGATTGGTTCCGGATATTTCCATTCTTGTTTACCAAAATAAATATTTATTGATAAGGGTATCGCATATTCTGTTAGAAATGATAGAAAACTGTCCCTTGACCAGGGCGTTCATCTGTAGTTCGAACAAGTTGACAAATGTGTCCCTTTTTTACCGGACGTGAGTCATAGGGCTACAGGCTGATCGGGGAAGATATCCGGCAGCATCAACACACGGCGACCCAGGTCTTCCTCTTCCTCGGAGATTAACGAAATCTCCACAGACGGCCAGAGGTGAGGTGCCCTTGTAGCTGGGAAAGCTTAGGACGATGGTCCGGAACTAAGAGCACCGGAGACAGCACAAGACTTCAGCTACATCATCCAGATGGAACGATGACCGCGAAGCAGGTTGGCAACACCTGTCAAGGTATCCAATTAACCTGACGTATCTACATGAAATGAACTGAAACCGTGCAGCAGTCGGAAGGAAATACGGTTTGCAGTATGTAAAATAGTCTAGTGTCCTTATTTTGCTTGGTCTAGTTTAGTAAAATAATGGGAGCAGGAAGTTGCCGCGGCTTATGTAAGATCCCAGAGAAAGGAAATATTTTGCAACACATTTTTAAGTTAAGTTATACTATCACTATTTATTAAGTAATTTTTTGTTAAGTTATCGTATTCATTAACAATTGACCAAATGAATCTGCTTTCTGGTTTTTAGCTGTGCCGATATTTAGGTAAACTTGAAATTAGGTCCTCAGGAATTAGCAACTGTAGACAGCTGAAAATATATGCCCATGCCATATACACGGGCTGCCATTAACTATTTTGAAAAGTTCTATTAGGTTTCGCCTTAAATGTCCTAACTAGATAATCCTAATACTTTTAGATGATCAGAATATATTGAATGTTTCAAACCGGGAACAAGTTGGATTCTTTCCAATAATTCGATTACTATCCTAAAATAAGGTCTCCACACTTGCAAAGCGTAAAGACTCTGCGGACGAACTAGGGACGTATGTAAGGGAACCAGATTTAAAATAATTTTTACGTTTGATATTTCGATTAGTTGGAGCCAGAACTCTGGTGAGGTAGCCATCATTCCTTGCACGACAGACTTCTGTGAATAACACCCCAGGTCTTTGAAAATGGGTTTAAGATGGCGAAATATCGGTGACCTGCCATTCTCTTTGCATGCCTGATTTCATTTGGTTGTAAGCGTTCGACTTAAGATGCCGCTGAACAAACAGAACTGCGATATAAGACTTTAGACATTGTCGTATAAAGGGTTTTTTCTTCTTCTCTTTTTCAAAAGTAAATAAAGTGCAAGAGTTCGTGACGAAGAGGCGGGGGATACTTCGGTAGAAAAACTACTCCATCATCAGAATCGTTGACATGCAAAAACGAACCTCCTGGTAGCCCGCGGTTGTCATAGAAACAATGTTAGATATATAAGCAAGCCCTTCTTGAGCGAGAAGCCACATAAAATTATGACAGCACGCACTTGTTGTAAATAAAGCGAAGGAAGAGCACAAGCAACGAAGCAAGCAGATGGTAGGATGCGAGAGGCAGGAGGAGCAACAGAACGAGGCAGAGCTGGACCCTCTTTAATCTCACCTCGACCGTCTTTGCCCGTTTTTCGGAAACGGCGCAGACCGTCTGGGAGTGAAAGAAAAAAGAAAACCTGAAATAAAATTAGAATGGAGGTTATTCGCAAAGAGAACAGATTTTTTTTTTTTTTACAATTTATTGTAGGCGAAATAATTTTATTGTTGAAGGTCACATCCTGTAAAGGTGTGACGTGCGAACTTTCCATCATCTCTATCCTCGGTCAGCGGCTGGCTGGAGAAGAGTGACCAAACAGTTCTAAATTAATCCTGTTTTAAAGACATAACTTTCTAGAGAGAGAGAGAGAGGAGAGATGAGAGAGAGAGAGAGAGAGGAGGAGAGGAGAGAGAGATAAGAGAAGAGATGAGGATGATAATGATGAGAGAGAGATGGGAGAGAGAGAGAGAGTTGTAGAGAGAGAGAGAGATAGATAGGAGAGAGAGAGAGAGAAGAGAGAGAGAGAGAAGCGGAACTAACGGATGATTAACTAAACATGGAATCTGAAAACATGACTGAGAATATCCTCCGTGACTGTAGACAGTTTATTCAGACTTCGTTACCATCGTCTCCATCCATTGTGCTGCGGTTAATTATTCCTACAAACGCTTCGGCGCAGTTTAGTTCTGGCTGCCAGTTCGATATACACGAGTATATGCCAAATGCATTATTAAACGAATAGCCGTATTTTACTCTACTAGTGTGGCTGCTGCTGTATAATATTGGAAGGACTTGGCCACCCACCAGTAGCGTAACTAGGGGGGGGGCAGAAGGGGCACGTGCCCCCAGGCACCATTTTGAGGGGGGGGGCGCAAAATTGACCAAGCTCATCGGGACCAACTCTCACGAATGGTGAGATATGTCGACGTTGACTTCGACAAAAGGACTGTTCGCGTCCGAGAGTCCTTTCTGGGGTTCACCCTACTCGAAAAGAAAGATCCAGCCAGTATTGTCGACATAGTTTTGAAGGAATTGGAAGATGATGGCCTTGCACTGAGTGATTGCAAAGCACAATGTTGCGACAACGCTGCGGTCATGGCCGGACACACCAGTGGAGTTCAGCAACGCATAGCGGACTTAAACGAAAGGTGATATTTTGTGAATTGCGGCAACCATTCGCTCGACCTCGTTGGTTTAAGTGCAGCAAAGAGCAGTTTTAAGATTATTTCATTTCTCAACGTCATCGATTCCCCTGTTTGCGTTCTTTTCGCGATCAACACGCGCGTTGGGAAAAGTTGAAGCAAGCCATCTCTTTGGTTCTCAAATCTCCATCGGACACCAGGTGGAGCGCAAGAGCAGATGCTGTGAAACATCTTGCAAACATTCCTAAACAAAATTCTAAACCTTCTGCAAAATTTGGTAGATGATAATGATGAGACATCCGACACACGCTGTGATGCTGACCATCTTTTAAGCCAAATGCTGGTCTTCCATTTCTTTGCATTGCTTGGATTTTGGAACAGGATTCTCGCTCGAATCGACTTGGTTCAAAAACGGCTACAAGATCCAACGATGAACTTCCGGGATGCCGCAGATGATATCAAAGCCCTTCAGCAGCATTTCTTGGATAATGGAAATGGTCTTGTCCACCAATCTCTAAATGAAGGCATGGAGCTTAGTCAACACTGGAACGTTGACATCAACAAACGTCGCGGAAGACCAAAACGACGGCCTTCTGATAATTCCGAAGATGAAATATCAGCACCAACCAATGAGATAGAACAAATCATGAAGACTGTTCTTCATCGTCTTCAATCCGAAATGCAGCATAGATTCGCCCGTTTACACGATATTGACGCAAAGTTTTGTTTCCTCCTTGATGTTCGTACTCTCTGTTATCCCTCACTTCCAGACGACGTTGTACTTCGATCAAAATGCGCTTCGTTGGCTGATCATCACAGCGCTGACATTGACGGCGAGGAGCTCTTCGGAGAAATCTTTGACTGCCGGGCGTTATTGTCAAAGTTTCGATATCAAGACCAGAACATCTCCTCAAATTTATTGTTCAATACGGAGATAACAGCGTCTTTCATAATTTGCGCATCGGTCTTCAGATTATGTTAACAACAGCCGTTTCGATTGCAACCTGCGAAAGGTCATTCAGCAAACTCAAGCTAATTTTGTCATATTTGCGGACATCGATGTCTCAAAGCCGCCTGCGTGACCTTGCCCTCCTCAGCATCGAAAGCGAAGAAACAAACACAACCGATTTTGAAGACAATCGATCAATTTGCATCAATCAAAGCTAGAAAGATCCCTTTGTAAATACTTTCTGTTACTCTTTTGTTCCATTTCAATTCATAAGAGTATTTGTAGATTATGCATTCATGGTATTTTCAATAGTTAGTACTTGGGATAAAGTTAACTTTAAAAAATCCTTAAAGGGGTCAAATCGGACTACTGAGAGGGCTTAAAGTTAGGAATATCCGTACTTCATTTCAGCAGATAAACGAAATTTGACAAGAATAATTTCTTTGCTTAACAGGTACATGACAGTATAAGCATTTTTATATGATACTTGCAAGAACGACTCATTTGTTCATTGCTTTTTATGGTATGTCCTATAAAAAGGACGGTTTGGAATTAGTGGGTTGAATATTACGGAGCAGTAATAATATTGGGCAAAATTAGAAAAATAAAGTGAAATGATTTAGTTACTTATAACTCATAAGTAATAAATAATAGGTCCATTTTTTACTTGGGGGGGGCGCGCAAATTTCGAGCTTGCCCCAGGGTCCATTTACCCTAGATACGCCACTGCCACCCACCAAGTGATAGTATTCTCGGCCCAGGACACAACGTTAAGGTCGTTGGTACCGTTTTGTTGAGCGGTGGCAAACGGCGAACTGTACGACACGGACAGACTGCCTGCCCAGGGATGCTTCTCTGGAATTTGTTTATTAAAAGACGCGACAGGTTGCTTTTCTTCCAGATACTTAGTATAATTCTTTTTTCGCTTTACTTTCAGCTTTGTTGATGCTTTAGCTAATTTATACTTATGTCCACTAGTACGTCTGTTTTTTTTTTTTTTAAATTCTGTAGTTAGTCGAACAGATTTGTCGCATTTCTCCACATTCCCCAAACCCGTAGCCGTTCTAAGACCTGAAGCGGGTTCTCCCAACGTCAGATATCCAAAGTAAATCCGAAATACTTTAAATCGTTAGGCGCATTCACTCTAAACCCCTAACCTTCCTAGCAAATTCATGCTGAACCCTTTCTACAATTTCAGCACCTTTTCTTCGATAAATGAACTTCACGCCTGGACGTCATATCCAAGCTGTGGAGAAACTGGATACCTGTAAGTGTCATGCTAATATTTAAAAAAACAAACAACTAGCATCGTGGACATAACTGGTAGAGAATCGGATTTGCAAATGCATTTATCTTCAGTCAGGGCTCCGCGGAACCAAGTGGGAAAGAGACGGCGCCCTACAAGCTGTCGTTCCAGGCGATCACTATGGAAACGTGCGTGAAGTTTTGAAACTTCAGAAATTCTCTTTAAATGACAAATTCAGCTGCTGTAGCTATTTAAAAATAAGAATAACATAAATACACAAGTAGCCGATGAGAAACGAAGCGCAAATTTTGGAAACAAAAACAAACTACGATTTATTGTTTATAACGCACATCGATGTGTCATAAATGGGTGAGAGACATGGATTTTAAACGAATTATTGGCAGGAGCAGCGGCAGAAAAGCGAACTACATTACAGAGTGGTCACGTGGGCGGCAAGAACACCCCTGCACACTTGTTGTCTGCCATAACTTAGAATCTTACAAATATTCCTTTTCAGATAGCTTCAAATATAACAAAAATGTTCTACATTGCACGTAAAATATGAATACTTAGGTTGAGCTGGTATCTATGTATCGTTTTGGTTTTCTGTTTCCGCAGCTGTTCAGCCGGTAAACGCTGGTACGGAATTAGAACGCACTGAGAAATATATCGTTAGGGGGATCTTTAGGGTTTGTAATTAGCTCGATGATACCGCGCATGTATCTAAAGGGCCACAGGATACAGGGTGGGGGGGTGGGCAATGGAGTCGAGTTCAAGTTAGTCCGGCTAGATAAACAGACAAGCCTTCGCTGTCACTCGTTCTTGCCTCGACTGCTTGTATGTTTTAAGGATGATGAAGAAGAAAGAGGGTAATATAAACCCATGATCTTTTGTAAGAAAGCGTGGGAAATCGTGAAGAGCCGTCCGGCTCTCGCCAGCTTACAACTGCCGAGAATAGATTCTCCCTCCTCTGTTTTAGACGGGGTGTGTGGGTGTATATATATATATATATATATATATAGCAGCGAAACGCCGCCAAATCAAACATTTATTTGCATAAATAGCAAGAACATGAGGCGCTGACAGTCGGAAAATATTGGTGAGGTCGTTGCCAAGCGCCTCGACAGAAACGTAGCATCTGCTGAAGTTACCGAAAGGCTTGCGTTGGGTTGGGACTGATTCCGGCATAGCAACGGTGTTCCAAAATACTGGGGCTTTATCCGTACTTGGATAAAACGGATTAATTTTGTAATAACGGGGGGGGGGGAGAAAGAAAACCACTTACTCGTTGAGACAACTTATCCAGACAGAGTTCAGCACAGAGGCGCTGGAATGGTTCCGGGTTTTAAGTATTGAAAAGACGCCGAACGGTTAAAAACAGGAAAATCCCAAATTTCGACTTTAAACTTTGGAGCGAAGATCTCCAAAATAATTAGGGGTTTTTCACCGGGGTCGAAGATGGGTCTTCTAAAAGTGATAATGGTCCTAGTTATACATCGGCTGAATTATCGGAAAGGGTTAATCGCTTTTATTGTGGCATAATCTGAGTCAGGTAAAACTGATAAAAATGCAATTATCTTAAATCGTCTGATGCCACCTTAACTCCCCAAAAGCCGCATTTTGACCGAGAATGGTAATGAACATAGTTCGCGCTTAATTCTTGTTTAAGTCGTCGCCAAGAGCCCATAGGCTGGACGACAAAAAACTCGTATACACTTCACTTGTAATGATTTCCACAAAGAATCTAAACATCATCTTTGTGTGGTGTTTACATGATATTAAATCCACAGCCGGTAAATATGCTGCAAATGCAAAGTAAAGGTGGTTTTTCATATAAGTCGTTAGCAGCACTGTGCGTCATTGGTAGGCTTTTCTTCGGGTGATATTCCCCCAAACAGTCGGGGGGGGGGTGAAAGAAAATATTAAACAGATAAAGACTTCGGGTGCGGGATTAGAATTCTGATGACCGGAAATATTCTTTATTAGTTTGTTAAAACTATAAACTGATATCGAAAAGAGAGAGATGGAGAGAGAGAGAGAGAGATGGAGAGAGAGATGGAGAGAGAGGAGAGAGAGAGGAGAGAGAAGAGAGAGAGAGAGAGAGAGAGAGAGAGAGAGAGAGAGGAGGAGAGAGAGAGAGAGAGAGAGAGAGAGATAGAGAGAGAGATAGATAGTAGAGAGAGAGAAGATAGATAGTAGAGAGATAGAGATGATAGAGAGATCTAGGAGAGAGAGATAGAGAGAGAGAGAGAGAGGAGAGAGAGAGAGAGAGAGAGAGAGAGAGAGAGATCTGAGTTTAGATAGATTTAGAGAGAGAATAGAGAGAGCTATATGGAGAGAGAGAGGGAGGGAGAGAGAGAGAGAGAGAAGAGAGAGAGAGAGAATTGCTTAGAGAGAGGAGAGAGATCGAGAGAGAGAGAAGGAAGAGAGATGAGGAGAGAGAGATGAGGAGAGAGAGAGAGAGAGAGAGATGGAGAGAGATCTTTCTGCAATAAAGAACGAGAACATACATAAAATTACCTCATATGCACGCGGGATGCCATGCGAATCATAATTCGATAATGCAATTAGAATTTCAAACGAATTCCCTGTTTTCTTATTTCTGTGGTCCACCCAGCGCTGCCCGCTCGTCCTGTAGTTGGTAACATTCCCCCATCTCCACTGTCTTCAGGGTTTACGTCTCAGATTTTCCCGTTTCCTAACCCTAACCCTGGTCCCTTAAATCCCCTTTCACTCTGCCGAGACATTTTCGAAATGTTGCACACACACAAAAGAAAAATGGATAAACTGGAAATCAGATAATAGAAGAATAAAAAGTTCATTTTAAAGTATTTAATTAAATTTACGGTAAATTTAATATTTAGAAATAATATTGAAAAAGGAACATTCAGGAATTTTAAATCCCGTGAAACGTTTATTTTGATTTAAGAAAACAACAACAAAGCGACAAAGTAACAAAAAATAAAATAAAAAAGAGATAAATAAATAAATAAATAGTAGAAAAATTTAAGTCCGACTCGTTTTCTACATCCAAGAGAAGAAATTGTTGGAGAAACCCTGATTTCGATTTTACGTATTAAAAAAACACAAACAACAAAAACACGGTTAGCAGTGAAGCGACAGAAGGCCCGAAGTTGGAAGAGCTGAAAGATGATCCTGCTCCGGTAGTCTGAAGATCCAACACCACGGCTGATTGCATTGGAAAGAGCTTCGATCAATGTAACTCAGTAAAACTTCGTCCATAGATCGCCAGAGAAGGTGGGGTGAAATGAAAGATAGCGGGGTCCACAGCTAATTAACCATCAAGGACAACAGAATAAGCGACGATAAAAGAATGTATCCGACAGAAAACAGATCGCGATGAATAGAAGCTGAGCGCAGAATTAAAACTTCGCCAGAAAAGTCTCCTTAGCATCTGTTGATGGGACGGACAGTCGTCTCGTTTTATCGACAGGTTACAAGATTTTCTTGAGTAGAACCGGCTAAAATAAAAAGGCAAGCAGCAGACGCTATAACCAGAGAGGGATCTGGAATTTGGTAAAGCCTAGCGACCAGAGCAGATGTTGTTCGGAGCTGGATTGTTGAGGCAGCGTTCATTGGTCTCCTGACGGTTATGCGGTTTGAGAACATTGCGTCGTTCTGAGTTTGGCAATCGATTAAATGGACCATAATTAGCAATGAAGAGTTAGGCTACAAATCAGGAAATGCTGCTACACACAACGATTCTCATCCCAGACCAGAAATCCCGTATCGTTTTTATAATAATAAAAAATTAACGGATATATTTTTTTGATAAATAACCTTAATGCAAAGACTGACGCTACCACATGCCGTATTTGGCATGAAATAGGCTCAGCTCTTTTGTTTTGTTTAGCTGTGGGAGGAAATTCACGCCATTAGATATTGAAGAGAAGCGGGAAGAGACGGTGCTCTGGTAGATTCGCAAACTAAGTGAGTTTTCAAAGTGGTAGAACGAGCTTTGGCCATCGAGACAGGTGCCCGCCGACGGTTCACCGAGATGGATTCCTTCTCTCAGAGTCGACTCGAACAGACGGTACTAGCCACGTCATCTGATGAAGATGCTGTTCTGACGTCATTGAAGGTGACGTAAAGATGACTTTTCTTCGTACCGCGGTAAACGAAAGTCTTGCCAAACGGCTTCGTTCGCCCTCATCAGGAAAGTTGCATCTTTTAATCGGCATCTGCAGCCCGCACACTGATCATCGTGGCAGAAAAGAGAAGATAAATAATTGGGTTGATCGCGGGCGGAGCGAAGAACTCCATCGCATCGCCTTGGAGATATCGATCGCCCCAGCCGCAGAGATGCTGGTCTAGTCTCCAGCGGGCGATCGTCAGTCAGGGTGAGAACGAACGCCGACAAGCTAACGGAGGTTTTCACGGCACCTGTTGTCACAACCATCGTCCCAGCAGTGTTTCCTGCCTCTTCCCTCCTCCCCAGCTCTCATCCGACCGCCGGCTCCCACGTCCTCTAACTCCGATGCAAACGTTGGTCTGCCCAGTTAAATCTACCCCGAGTCTTTTGCTGATCTGCCAACCTCGGATGTGTTGATAACCGAGACACCTGTTCTGGCAGACTATCTGCTGCCGAGGTAGTTCCTCTACAGGGATATCTACCGCCAGCTTCTGTGTAGCATCTCCGTGCCGTACCTGTACACTAGGGCGATAACTTTTAAACTTTTTCCAAAATTTAAATTTTCCTGATGTCGCATTTAATGAACTTTTGCCTGTACGTTAGTTTTTTGATGTTATTTTCTTCTGGTTATGTAAAAACCTCCCGCACCCAACATCATTTCATCTTTGCTGCACACAAGGAGTGAGGGCCTGAGTGGGTTTCAGCAGCTGTTTTGTTTTGTTGTCAGTGTTGCCGTTTTGAGTGTGTGCTGCGTGTGATGTATGCGCTCGGGGCGCATTCTGATTGGCCCTTCGTGACCTTATTTCACCCTCATTCATTGAGCTCTATTGATCCCTGTTGTATGACCTTAGATCGCCCCCATTCTGTTTGACCCTTTTTAGCTTCATCGTTTACACATCACACGACACGCAAGATTTCAGCGTGACTGCGAGCACATGCTCGTCTCTTAGTAATACACTTGTGTCAGTTAACACCGCCTTCTCCCCAAGACCGGGCTGGGATATTACACCGTGTAGACAAGGTAAGGTGTGTATCAAGTAGATAATTCGATGGGTTTTTTTGTTGAAGTTAGTTTAAAGTTTTTCATTGCATGTTTTCTGTTTTCAGCTTCGAACAAGTCTTTTAAAAGTAAAAGATCCAAATCAGCTGGAAAGAAATGGACACGAAACTTGACAAAAACTACAAGGCGCCGTCCCAGCATACCAGAAATGAGAGAGGACATAAATGAGATCATGTGCAAAATGCCTTTGAACAGAGACATCGTTGGTAGATTTTTGGGGTTGTACGATGAACTCAAAGGGCGAGCAGACCGAATAAGGAAGATATCTCAAGAATTGCTGAAGCTTTGGGAGAAACTGGATAGATTATTGGGGTTGTACGATGAACTCAAAGGGCGAGTAGACCGAATAAGGAAGATATCTCAAGAATTGCTGAAGCTTTGGGAGAAACTGATAGATTATTGGGGTTGTACGATGAACTCAAAGGGCGAGCAGACCGAATAAGGAAGATATCTCAAGAATGCTGAAGCTTTGGGAGAAACTGGTAGATTATTGGGGTTGTACGATGAACTCAAAGGGCGAGCAGACCGAATAAGGAAGATATCTCAAGAATTGCTGAAGCTTTGGGAGAAACTGATAGATTATTGGGGTTGTACGATGAACTCAAAGGGCGAGCAGACCGAATAAGGAAGATATCTCAAGAATTGCTGAAGCTTTGGGAGAAACTGGTAGATTATTGGGGTTGTACGATGAACTCAAAGGGCGAGCAGACCGAATAAGGAAGATATCTCAAGAATTGCTGAAGCTTTGGGAGAAACTGAGCTTCCCTTTTCTTTCTGAACAGCAAGTTTCAGTTAAGGTTGACAAGCTCATAAAAATGTTCGAAAAATATAGAAAGCGGCAGAATGAAGAATTTGAAAAAAATCTCACTCGTCTTTTCGATATTACAAAACCGAGTGGAAACTGGTTTTGCAGTGAAGACAAAGAACTTTACAGAAAACAAATTGAATCAGGAGGCCGAGTGGGATACACGACTGATAAAGTGGCTCCTATATCAACGATCCATCCTTCAGAATGGCCAAGAAACTCATCAGAACCGTCAACAAGCCAAGTGCAAGAGCTGAGTAGTAGTACTGAAGATGAAAAGAGCAGCACTGATTCTGATGTTGCAGAAGAGTCTCCCTTCATGAAACGGAAGTATCATGCAACAAAATCTGCTGCCAAGCTGGTATCAAAAGTGTCTTTGTCTACATGGAAAGCATCAAATGTTCTTCAAAACTTGGCTGAAGAAAGAATAGATGTACCCACATCATCACAATTGGGAATTTGGCATCAAGTGATCAAGGATGCAGAAAGAGTCAAGAACCGGCTGAAAGAAATTATTGGTGAAGAGGAATTTTGCTTGCATTTTGATGGGAAGAGAATTGACAATAAAGAATATCAGGTGGTCTGTCTAAAGAATCCTGCAAGAACTCTACACCTTGGCATTTTGGCTTGTGAAAGCGGATCAGCTGAGGACATCTTCATCCCACTGCAAGCCCTGCTGGATGAATACAATGCATGGAGGAGTGTCAAAATGATTATTTCTGACACCACAGCAGTTAGTACAGGCCACCAAAGTGGTGGTGTTGTCAAACTCCAGAGACAGTTCAGACAAAAGGGACTAGAAGAGCCTCAATATATCGGATGCCAACATACTTTCTCGACCTGGTTCTACGGAACGTGATGGATTACTTTTTCTCAACAACATCACGGTCACCCAACATCAACTATAATTTCATTGAAGATGTTTTGGCAGGCTATGAGGACTTACAAAAAATCTATTCTGGCACAGAAACGATGCCAAAACGTAAAAACCTTGGATGGAGGGATGACTTCAGGTTTCTTTTTGAACTCTGTGAAGCATATAATTTCTACCAGAGGGAGGGAAAATGGCCTTATATGAAATGGCGAGAGCTGCCCTCCCTTCATAGTGCCAGGTGGGATTCACGGGCAATCTTTGCAGTGATTGCTTTTTTTCTCCTTCCGAAATGGAGAGATCAGCTGAAAGCTACCTGTGACTTCATCGCAACTACATGGGCGAAGGCATGGTTCTCAAATCAGCACTACTTAGAAGACACCGCATGCTGCTGTCTCTAAATTGAAGTGTCCTAAGGCCTTAAAATGTTTTTCCACCCATTGGATACAGGACCGATCAGTGCTTGATGTGCCTCACTCAAATATGGTGGCCGAGCGAGAGCTGTGAAGCTAATGGAAGAGCTTCACAGAACTTGCAAAACTGACAAATACCTTGACAGCAAGTTCATAAACAGTAATTCACAAATTTAAAAGCTTTTTTAAAGTTTAATGTACGCTCTATTCATTTGCAAATAAAGACTTTTGTAAAAGGCAGTATTTTCTTTTGATGCATCAGCCTAATACAGGGGTCGGGAACCTTTTCAGCTTAAAGAGCCGCATTGCCAATTTTCAGCCAAATTTTAAGGCTCAAAGGGCCGCATCGGCTGTGTTTTAGTCTCACGGAGCTGCAAAACGCCAATTTTATGCTAAAATACCCATAGAATTACTCCATTTTCATTACGTAAAATCCATGTCGGGAGCCGCAGGTTCCCGACCCCTGGCCTAATACAACGTCTCGTTAGGTGCGGGAGCTTTTTTGCACAATTTGACAAAACGAAAGGCATTTTTGTAAGTTTTAGGCAAAAGTTCATCGTTTGCCACCACAGGCTTTTAAATCTGAAAAATGTCATTACCCTACTGTACACTGGGTGGCTTTACGGCCAGGATCACTAACCTATACTACTTAGAACACACATACATCGATGAGATTTCGTTATCTATTTTTCCAAAGCAAGTTCCAGGTGCATACACAATCACAATGTCCCGAACACCTGAGGACTGCGCGAAAGTAAGGACATCACAATCAAAGCTTAGATGGGCTTCCACCCGCTGCCACGATGTTTTACCTTGGGTTGGTTAATCGATTGGGGGAAGCTTAATATACGTCAGGGTGGATGTTTCTAAGACTTTTAATGTTACAGAAGCGGAAAAAGAACCAGGTAAGTAATTCCAAAAATCAATAGATAACTGCATACAAATGTATTAATTACGACTAAAGCCCTTATTTGAAAAAGAAATCATAGAATTACCCAGTAAGAGGTCCTTCGTCAGCAGAAAACTAAAAGAGCCCCCCTGGAGTGTGTAAAAAGGGGCCAGACTCCTGTGTTTCCCCAGAGATCTGCTGTTCTCAAAGTAAAATCAGTGGAAAAACAAAGGGGAAAACTGTACCACATTTCTCCATCATCAAGAAGGGTGGGGTGGGGGGGTTGGGGAAAGGGAGTGGTGAATAGACTGGACCCATTTGTGGGTCAGGCTGCCACTTGCCGGGGTACTAACAGTTTTTGGGGCCTAGCGTGTTATCAAACACGCCCAGTGTGTCTGTCAAAAGGCAGCGTGGGATCATTCGCCGAAATGGGTCCATTTTTCAGTGAAACGCGATATATATTTAGCTGGCAACCTTGAAAATATAGATAAAGGATTCAGTCCTAACCTTACCAAATGTGGGAGGGGCAGGGGAAACGTAAAAAGAAAAGGAAAAACTAAAATGAAGAAAGCTAAAGAAGGGGGGAGTCACGTGGTCACCATTCCTCAGCCAGGGCTCAGCATTGGTCCAAAAGAGAAATTATGTCAACTCCCACGTTGATAAGGGTCCAGAAGTATCCCAGTGGCTGGAAGAAGAGAAGGAATCCAGACGTCCAACACTACAGAGTAACATGGACTCCTAAAACCTGCACCGCAACATTTACATCAGCCAGTCACAAGATAACTTCTGGTACTCTGTTCCATTGCAACTTAAAAAACAAAACAAAAAAAAAACAAACTAAAAATAAAGTTTTCATTTTTTTTGAAATTTGTGTGGTACAAAGTAATGTAGATACCATCAGCGATCAGCAACCGCTTCATTCGTGTATCGTTTAAAACTGATTTTTCTTCTCTGCACTGATTGCTAACACGAACAGTTCCGCTCGGTATCTCTGAGCAGCCAGCACGGCATGTGTACCACGGGTAAAGAAAAGGCCGTGATGATGACAACAAAACGGTTAAAAATAATAATTGTTCATTTTTATGAAAATGTGCATTTATAATATTTTGATGCATTTCCTTAACAGCAGTACAGCAGCAAGGCAGTGGAGTAGTTCATTGACTGATGAAGAACAGAAGCTAATTAAACCCTCAATTAGCCGTGAGCCAGAGAAACAAAGACAGCCCCTCAGAAGTTACGTAGGTAACAAGCCAGCCACTAATATAAAATGTACATTTCCAGAAATTTCAGTCCAGCAAGGTATTGTAATCCATCGAGTGCAGGACCACATAAAACATATGCGATATATACTGAAGTGTTAGAATGGGATTGCCTCCCCTGCTGTCGTTATTTGGCCAAGGGCTTTAGCATGAACTACCTAATGATAGCATTGATCACTTTAAGAATCATACTGATAATAGGGACCTTCGGATAAAACCCAGATGAATACAATAGCAATGTTATTTAAATTGGATTCTGTTTGCAGCTCTCCCTAGTACTTTAACAAATAGCTTCATGAACTTATTATTATTTTTATCAGTTTTTTATATTAAATTAGAAATTTAATTTAAACTGATTAAAACACAATATAAATAAAATTTATTAGACCTTATTATGAACCATCTACGATTTTTAGAAGTACTTTGAATTGATTTCATGTGATGTACGCTGGTAGCCATAATGGTAATTCCCCACAGTTTACACAAAATGCCTGCATACGGCCGACAGAAAATCCATAAATGTAAAATGTTTGCTTTCTAACTTCTGTCATAAGAAGTTTTTCACCGAAAGATTCTTCAGTGGACTGATGAATTATATTACTGCTGAATTCACAATTGTAACGGTAGTTTGATGTCACTGAAAAACATTTGTTTAGGGAAATAGGTGGGACATGGGTCTGCAGTTATTGTACTTATGTTACGCTTAAAGGTTTAACAAGGTCCGGAATGTCTGCTGTGTCCATCATAGATGCTCCTGGCCTTTGGAACTTGCTGAATTTTGAACCCTTTTTTGTGTATACAAACCCAGATTTTCCTCGCACTGGATGATGATCTCAGCGACCAAACCTGTCTGTATGAACTGCTAGCCTTAGCCTGCTGCCCTAGAAACTGTTATTGGAACTTATGATCAAGAGTAAGTTGCTGAGAAAGGATGCCCCTTTGTGCCGGAACAACAGAGCTAAGAGTATAGAAAACCCCCTTATTATTAAATGCAAAAAAAAAAAACATCTGGATAATTACACAACATTAGAAGAAAGGAAAAAGGGATGATTCACCCTGAAATCAAAAAGAAATGGCAGGGCAAGGGTTAACATAAAACAGTGCGAGTTGTTCTGCGGTTGGGGAGAATGCAAACTAGATCAGGGATAAGGCAGTGGTGTGCTATTACGGCCGGCGGGCTGTGAAGAAAGGTTCTTTTTGTTAAGGAATAAAACAACACTTTTAAACCATTTAGTTTTAGGTCAGCGAGGAGGAAGGAAACTTAGCTTAGAAAAACCCTTCCAAAAAGGAAAAAAAAGATTAATTAATTTGATATTTTAGTTGGTTTACGCTATCACTATCCACGACCACTGCTTGTAATTAATTAATTGTATTGTTCATTTAAAAGAAATAATATTAACCTCAAAGTATCAGCAAAGTTTAATATTATTATTTTTAAAAATGAGTAAAAGTTATAGGAGGTTACAAGAGTTATACAATTATCCATGGTTATAAGAGAAAGTGTGTTGACTTGGTGCAGTAATCCACAAAAAACAAATGGAAAACTTTTTCTGGTCAGTGGTTTTCAAATGCATTATTTGCTTCCAGGCTATCTACACCATCCTACTGCTGGAACCATCAGTCTGGAAACCTTGTTAATTCCTGCAACTTTATGGTTTGATTTGACATATAATTTAACCCTCTTTATACCTCCTGAGGTGCATTAGCATCCCACCACCCTTTGAAACTGTACTACTCAGCTCAAGTTGAGTCAAGGGGCTAAGGTACACGGTACCTTCCACATTAATATCCACTTCATTCCAACCTCACATGTATGGTTATATTTAACTAAATATATAACCAGTTCAACAGAAAATCTAACTAATGCTTCCAAGCTGATGGTGTAAGTAAGGTAAAAACTGACATGGAATGCAAAGGGTTAAAGTAATTACAATTCAAAAGTATTCAACGACTATTTTTTGCTACCTGCAGAATAATAAAAATTTTTGAATTTTTTAATAAAACCGTTAATAAATCATTCTCCACCTGATGCCTTATATAGGATCAGTTATGATCTAAAACTGAAAAATAATCTATCCATATCATAACAGACTACACCATCAAAAATATTGCACAAATATCATATGAAGTTACAACTTTGATGGATTATATGAAAATCATTGATAGATGTTTAGGGAAAAGGTATTCATTATATTGAAAGTATAAAATCTTTTCAAATGGTATTCACTATGAAGGATAAGGAGAAAATGTATGAAGAAAATATTTAAAAAAATGTCTTAATGCCTACAATCCTATGGCAAAACAATCTCCGATAAGACAGGAGTGTTGGCTGAGATTACCTTTTGTTTTTCTTCACAAAACTAACAAGGTGCTAAGGACATCGTCATAGCGATGCTATTCCAGTTGGGTTTCCTTTAGACATCTCAACCATTTTATTTACAAGAATAGAAAAAAAAAACTGTTTGAAACAAGTGTCTTCGTAATCACATCTGCATTGAGTTTGTTTCTATGGCAACCACATCACATCACTGCTAATCTGCTCCAGTAGTCACATCTTTTGGACTGCTTTAGGCGCCTTTTGTGCACAGCAGTGGATAACAGTAAGCATCCTGGTCCAGTGAAGCCAACCGTTTCATTAGTTTGGTAGATATCATTTCTTAAGTTGCAAATGTGTAATCAGTCTTTAGTCTAGACAATAGAAGCAGCTAAGTTGCAACTGACGGAGTAACTTGACTTGATGCTACAGACCTCTGGTAATTATAGCTGATAATGGATCTCTGTCCTACTTAAACTGCTGATAACGCTAACAAATAAGATGGAAAAAATTCAACATGGATACTCTCAGCCCTTGTACATGTAGGTATATATTTATAAAAATGTTTGCAGTGCAACACACAATGGATACCCTGCTAACAATTTTATGTGGATGTTCTGGAATTTAATATAACCAAGTACATTTAACGATTTACTGATGCCATGGTTTTCTTTAATTACTGATTCTACATACAGCCCAGCTAAACAATATCTGAACAGGGATTTTTAATTGGATCATCTGAAAGAGTTATTGCACTAAAACGTCACCCCTCAATACACAGGAGGTCTTAAGAATTAGCTGGAAGGAAACTATATTTAACTGTCTATTAATAAAAGCACTAAGCAGGACATTAGATATTTTTGAACTGCTGAAGCATATTCTAGGGTTTCCTCAAGCCTAAATATGTCCCTAGCAGAACAAAAACAGAAAAAAGATGTTAATTCATTGAGAGTTATAAGTTGTTTTGTTTTTGCAACTTGTCTTGGAGAAGTAACATTGCTCAAAATGACCTTTTCACCTTTAGCTTGAAGGAGGAAATGGTATGAGAGTGACTGGTTAGAAGTAATGCTGATGATAGTAAAACTATGGCAGGAAACTTCTTAAATTTATTCTGAGTGTGTGGGTGCTTAATGCATGTGTGCATTCATTTGGAAAAACCACCAGAGAAGATCTATAAAACAAGCTTGGACTTTAAAAAAATTAGCACAAATACAGTACATAGAAGATAGCTATGAGTAAACGATAATACAGGGTGCGGCAAAATGATCTGACACATTTGTATTTTTAATAAAAGCCAAAGAGAGTAAAGAACGAAAAATTTGTTTTTATTTTCGAAATGTACATAGAATGCCATTTTGTTCCAATTGATGCATTGTTGACATTTTGTTTCACAGTTGCCGGCATGAATTGGACGGGCGAACATCGCGCTTTCATCGTGGAAACCTTTATCAAAAACAACGAATCCGTAATTGCAACACAAAGAGCATTCCGTGTACACTTCAGGCTTGGTAGACATGATCCAGTACCTACTCGAAACGCGATTTTGTTATGGGTTACCAACTCTAGAGCTAGTGGATCAGCATTGAAACGAAAATCAACCGGCCGACCTCGGACTGCCAGAAGTCCGGAAAATGTGGCAGCGGTAAGAGGTTCAGTTCAACAGTCTCCACGACGTTCGGCACGGAAACACGCCGCTGCTCTTAGCCTTTCCGATAGAAGCTTGCGAAGAATTCTTCACATGGAACTGCAAATGTATCTGTACAAAATGATGTTGGCACAACAACTCAGCGAAAGAGACGTTAAAACTCGCAGAGCATCGTGTTTGGAAATCCAACAACATGTCCCCCGTGCAGCTGTTGTGTTGTTCAGTGACGAGGCGCATTTTCACCTGTGGCAGCGTGAATAAGCAAAACGTCCGATACTGGGCCGAGAACAACCCTCGTGAGTTGCACCAACACCCTTTGCATTGTCCTCGGGTAACCATATGGTGTGCGGTAGCAGAATTTGGCATTTGGGGTCCTTACTTCTTCGAAGAAGACAATGTTACAGTGACTGTGAACTCTGGTCGATATTGTGTGATGCTAGAGACTTTTCTGAAACGCAAATTGAATGAACTTGACGATAAGGACAATGTTTGGTTTCAACAGGATGGGGCAACAGCCCACACTTCTCGACGCGCGATGGGAATTTTGAGGGAGATGTTCCCCGGTCATTTGATTTCATTGCATGGTGACATCGGTTGGCCCGCCCGATCACCTGATTTGAACCCGTGTGATTTTCTTCTGTGGGGATATCTGAAATCAAAGGTATACACTCATCGCCCTCGATCTATTGAGCGATTAAAAGATGTCATTCGCCAAGAAACTGCTGCCATTCCACATGAAATGACCTGCCGGGTTATGGACAACTTTCGTGAACGCCTTCGACAGTGTGTGGACAATAACGGTACCCACTTGAGTGATTTAATTTTTAAAACCAAATGAAACAAAATGGCATTCTATGTACATTTCGAAAATAAAAACAAATTTTTCGTTCTTTACTCTATTTGGCTTTTATTAAAAATACAAATGTGTCAGATCATTTTGCCGCACCCTGTATATGTATGTAATTTCATAGTGTTAAACCATTCCCAAAGTATTGTATATCCAGTTGTCATTTTAGACCCATGCTAATGTTGAGGTTGAGGGCATCTCAAAAGTACCTGGGTGCAGTTTGGGGCTTGTCAAGGTACAGAATTACTCACAAGACCACCAACACAAGTAGCTGAAAAATCTCTACCAGAAATATTTATTTTTCAGATGTGGGAGAAAACCCACATGGTTGGCTGATGAGAAATGTGGGAAGAAACCATGTCAGAGGGGTATGCGAAACTAGCTAGTCCTGACTGGGATTCAAACTTAGGTCCTCAGCCTTGGCAGTCCACTAGTCTATCATTGGACCATTACATCACCCCTGTGTATGCATAGCAGAGAACTGGAATGAAATTTGATTCATTATTATTTTACAGAAAACTGCTTCTTGAAATATTAAACAAAAGCTGCAATTATGTCACCTGGCTAATTTACTGGCATTAGAGATCTGTAAGTTAGCGTGAGATGAAGGACTGAAAATTCAGAAAGAACAGACTTTAAACTGCACCAGACATCATTACCATTATTATGATTTTTGCATCCTCTGGTACAGTGGCAGCCATTTTATTGCTTCAGTTTATAAACTTCTCTTACAGCTGACCTGACCTGGATGTCAGTCATCTGTAAATAATCTCTCTCAACTAGCTTAATTAAAATTAATTTTTATGAAAAAAAAGATAATAGTCCAGTTAATTCTGAAATGTGGATTTTTTTGTGTGGCTTCATTTTATGATTGATTTGAACAAATATTGTGTGATCCCAAAAGCAACAAACCTTAATTTCCAGAGAGCTGTTTCCCTTACTGCCAGTATTTCGAGGTAGGCTCCTGGAATAGAGAGAGACTCCTTGGAAGATCTAGCTAGCATGGAGAGGACCAAAAGCACGTCTTTATACCAGGATGGTCTTCAGAGAGAGAGAAGAGAATAGAAAAAGCAGGGGTGTGATAACAGAAAAATATTGAACAAGCTTTGTTTTGAAACAGTATACCTTTCAGTGATATAAGAAAACAAAACAAGTATATTAAAATGTCATATTTGTGTATTTTGTCAACATATACATACATATAATTATATACTATATATATATGTATAAATAATTGAGTTTTAAATCCCTTTTCTCAGTGGAAGAACTCCATTACTCCAGTGCATCAATAGATATGCCTAATTTAAATGCAAGCAACAGCTGTACAAAAGTTATGCTTTAAAATACAGCAGGTTGACAGCGCATTTTTCCAAAATTATTGGAATACATAAAAAAAGCTTCCTTAATCCTCATAGGGTTAATTTTTGCAAGATTTTTGTGTTGAAAAAGTGCCAGCTTGTATAAGATGATGCACTGTTAAATTTTACAAGTAAACGAACCAGAAATTCATTTGGATATCAGCATATGAAGAATATAAGAAAGAGAAGATTCTCTGTGTCTTTGAGAAGTAGGGATATTTCAACTGCCTTGTTACAGATAATGCCATGTTTTATCACTTATAGCTTCTTGGTATATAAAGTGGCGGGTACTTACCAATATCCTATACTTCATGCATAAATCAGATTATTGGTGCTCATGTATATTTAAATGCAATCAGAAAATCTATACATGTAGAAAAAAATAATTCTAATTTTTCATCAAAATATCCTCTAATTATGACCACCAGTGTACATAAATGCAACTATAGAGTAATAAATCAGCAAGCTTCAATAAAAGCACAGTTTATACAGTATTGTTTTGACTAAATTTTTTTAAAAAATTAAATAAAACAGAAACAAAGTAGATACTTAAACATTGCATCAGTCTAGGTTTAATTACACTTCAACAAAAAATAACCATTTTGGGTGATGCACTAATTTTGGCCATCAGTGTAAGTACAGGAAGTAAATGAAGCTAAATGTACTCAAGCAGGCTTTCTATAAAACAGGTGCCATGCTTATAACTTTTTCTTCATCAAACCTGAATTTTCCATAAATGTGTACCATTTTGTTATGATTTTCATGAAGCCATGTATAGTTGAGAATTGTAAAAATATTTTTAATGACACGAGATTTACTAGATAATCCTCAATTTATTTGTAAAATTCAATAGACGTTTAGCTTGTTAAGAGTTTGCTGTATGTGAAACCAGCAGCTTATCAATAAATAAGTGGAGGTAGGTAACAACGTTACTCCCACCCAAGAACTTGAAAACAAAATAATAGAAAAGAGAATTAAAATATTATTATTATACAAATTTTCTTTAATCACCACCTTTAATTAAGCATTCTTGTAAATTTTCTTTATCAAACATGAAATGTCAGATCCTTGTTACCTGCAGTATACCTCTTGATTGTCGTGGTAGAGTAGAAATATGGTGATTGCTGCATTTGGTCCTTTTCTCACTGATTATGGTTATGCACGATGCAATTTCTGTATCACATCAGTAAAATTTGCAAGTAATTTTTGTTTTCTCATGCAAATGTTAGATAGAGCAATCAAAGGTGAACAAACTCGGAAAAGGATAGAGAAAGCTTCCATTAACCCAAGACCTTGTCAGTTAACACTTGAAATGTATCAGAAATAGAGATTCTCTGTATGCAGCATCAATAGAATAGTCACCTACTGCTGAAAGCTTGAAAAACACCAACATGGCTTAATTACATTAATCTACTGGAATCCAAATTTGATGAACTTTCTGTTCCAGCTCTATTTTCACAAAGTATATAAAAAATGTGCCAACATTTAATTTCTTTCCAATGTGCAGTGCCTTGAAGAATTCTGTTCGCTGACAAGACGATCTACCAATGCCATTGTTAGGGAAAAAAATTAAAAGCTGCAAATACTAAGAGTGCGAGC
Source organism: Nautilus pompilius (assembly GCA_018389105.1). Lineage (NCBI taxonomy): Eukaryota > Metazoa > Mollusca > Cephalopoda > Nautilida > Nautilidae > Nautilus > Nautilus pompilius. The sequence continues at coordinate 140,997 of JACATO010000021.1, read as the reverse complement.
TAGCTGGTCTGATAGGGGGTTAGTTAGCATGTCTCATGTGGACAGTCACCGTTTGGTCCTTGATGAGTTCTGGCTACACCTGTACATTTCCTCTAGGTGCCGAGAGTTCTAATGGGGTTCTTCATCAAAGCAGCTGAAGTCTTCATTTGTCTGGCAATTTTGAGCAAATCACTATTCCTGGTGGCACAGATGCAATCAATCCACTGCTTGGTCCGGCTGGCATTCTGATTTTTAATTATAAAGTTAATAAAAATGTGAAGAGCGATGATAAAAAACCTGTATTTTTTTGACAGGGGACCATATGGATTACCTAGAGTGAGGAAAAGCCCCGAATTTACCAAAAACTCTTGTGGGAAGAACGACCAGATCAGTGATAGAGACTAATGAGGATGGATTATAAACCCCCACCTTCAAAAGATCATATCTCAGAGAGTGTACTGAACGTAGATAGATAAGACATATAGCAGGATGAAACCCTGACTACTACATCTATTAAGCAAGCAAAGCAGCATATACAGGAAAACTATTCGGTCAGACAAAAAGTCCCTCTTCAGTATCATTTGATGTACCTTTTGTTATGCAACACAACCCCAGCACTGACTTTAAGCACCAACATTGCTGACCAGTTTTGCTCATCATGTGCAGATGAAAATATGGCAGTGGATCTATATGATGCTAGATCCATCGGTTCAATCCACAAAATAACGCTAAATTGCGAATGTGTGTGTAAAACCATTGCAAATGTATGCATCCATGTAAGGGAATTTTAGACATTATAATGCACCCTGTCCCACTGGTTACCAATACAGCAGAATAAAAATGAGATATATATATATATATATAAACAGATTATTTTCTTGTCATGTAAATCACTAATCTGGATTTATAGATAGATATCTAAACCTTTATTATAGAGAAACTGAGACTGGTTAATACTGTTAACGAAAAGAATGTCAAATAAATTATTCATGAAACAAATTAAATCTTTTTTTAGATCTTGTAAAGGTATAAAATAGACTTGAGTTTCTGAAAAGAAAATCAACAACGAAAGTAAACAGACTTCAGTTAAGAAATGTAGAATCTTAGAAAAATGGGGTGAGATGTATTACATGGAAACACGAGGACATTCAAACAAAAACCAGCTGAAAGAGCCTTTCTCTGATGGTATCTGGCTGCATTTCATTTGAATATACTTTATAACAGTTTTTATTTTGGATTTATGCTACACTTCTCTTCCTATTTCTTGAGAACCAAATTTAATGACAAATTCACTTGTTATTTTATTTTGTTTCAAGCTATTTGCTTTAGTTTCCTGAATAAAATGTAGACAATCAAACATTTTATTTGTTTCATTAATAATTTGTTCTAGAAAACTTGATTTTTTTCTTCAACAATATTGTGTATTGATACAATGAATGAGTCATTTTTGAATAAACAATCTTTCAGATTCTCTTCTATTAAAACTCTGGAGCGGAAGAAAAATCCCTTCAAATGCTGTATTATAGCCTGAAGTAGAAATCACCAAGATACCTTTTTTGCCAGTTTAATCATCAGACAGATATTCAAGATCGTAAGTCAAACGATGACAGTATATATTTTTATTTTTTTTCTGCATTCAGAGACGGCTTTTGAAACTCTTGATTTCCTTAACTTTAAACCAAGGAATTTTTGAAAACGTATTGCAAATTCAAAATATAGCCAAGAAAATGAAAGAGTGTGGTAGCTTAGTCATCACATCATTTAGCAGTGATGAGTGACCACTATGGAGGAGCGACCATTTGCCAATTTCTGATTATAAACTGATGAAAAATGTCTGAGTGACGTTTATAACTTCAATAACTAACCCATCACCTTTTCTTGAAAACAAGATGGATTTAAATCATAACCAGGCAGGTGACATGGTAGTTCAGTAGTATATTAGATTGCTTTGTTCTAGGAAAGAGGGTCCACACAGCTGCCAGCTCCACTGATCTCCCTCCTGATGTCGACCAATTCTTAACCACAATATCAAGAGATTGTACAAACCAGCTGCAGATTGGAAAACATTTGGATAAAATGTAGTTAGTAGTAATAATAATAATAATAATAATAATAACAGAAGAGAACTTTCTATCAAAAGATTAAATGCAGGTTTAAATAATGCTTTAAAGTTGTAGGGAAAGCTGCCATATTGTTAATTTTTTTCAAAAAATCTATAAGACGCACACGGTCAAACATTTCTTACTTTGTACAGTAAAACTAAACACATGCTGTGCTCACTGTCAACCAACAGTAGCCAACACTTATTTTAGACATGCAAGAAAACAGAGAGAGAGAGATTTGCATATGTTTATTAGCTGAATGCCAAGAAGTCATGACATCTGTGGAGAACAATAAAAATAATTGAGCCAAAAAATGAATGGCAACACTCAACCAATTCAATTCTAAGCAAACAAGTTTACGTATTTCTAATTTTTCAAAAACACAGCTCACTTTCTCTCTTGCCCTCCAAGAATGTTTGTATTTTTGGAGGCATTTTCAGAAAACCAATAATTTGTTTGGTAAATCATTTAGATATAAAGGGGGAAGGCAGTTTAAAAAACTGGATTGTACTGTTAACATATAAAACAATCTGTATTTTGTAAACTGGCCAAAAGATGCAGGTTATGTACAGTGGTGGCCAAAAGTTTTGCATCACCCTCCAAATTTTTTTTTTTTTGTTTAATATAATTCTTTTAATGTATTTATTTCATTAAAATAATATTCTTTGGTGGTTAAATATATATTCATTTATTGAAATTTACCATCTTATTATGCCTATAAGAAATTAGAACAGTAAGAATACTTAGTACAGAGGCTCAATAAACACCAAAACAACGCTATGTTGACTTTATACTTAGATGCATTTTATACATTGTAACACATAATAAACATGTAATAGTTTGGTTAAATTCTGGGAACCACTCCTTGGAATCTGCTCATGCCAACTTTACAGCACAGAGGATATTCCTAAACAAAGCATAAAAAATCAGGGTGCAGAGTTCAGCCTTGTGTGTTGCTGAGATACTCTCTTACCCATGTTACAGAGTAAATGTAAGTTTAAAGCTATAAATGCTTTTTGCTGTTGTAAATTTGTAATACTTCATGTCTTCATCACCTCTTTTTAAAGAAACCACTTTTGTTTTCCACCAACAAAAAGATAATTAAAATTGGGGAGGATGGATGAGATGAGAGTACTGAAGTATATACAATGTTATAGTAGAAGACAAACAAACTCATTACGACACAAACAGCATTACAGAGATCACATGGTGGATTGGTTACAAAATCTATTGTAAAATTTATCCAAGTTAACAAACATCTAAAATGGAATAGTGATTGAGCATTTTACTAACAAAGTTTTATTTACATTAGAATCAATGCCATGTTATAGTAATAAAACAATTCTTCCTACAATATTATTAACTCTGCACAGCCATCCTCGTGTAGAAAAAAATATATGTATATAACTGTAGCTATGGCTCTTATTTAAATAGAATTAACCAACACTGAATTGCACATATCCTCTATATGCAAGGACTTCACATGCTACATCACAAAAGAAAAAAGAACAAAAGAATAGTTCTTGAATACCAAGTAAACGATGAAAGATCTTAATTTCTAATGCTCCTCATGGTTAAGAAACGATTGTGTCTTCGTCTTGCATCCCTGTTTCTGTTCTGAACTGTTGAAAAATATGTAAGCAGCTCATCAAAATTTATCTTTGCCACAAATGTCCTTGCTTCTGGTTTTGCATTTGTTTTTCTGAAAAATACGAAATAACACAGGTACAGCGTGACAAATCAGGAAAGCACTGCTGAGTGCTGAGTTTATACTCACTAAAAAGTGGCTTAAGGAAGGTTTAAGCTCATTTCTTTCCCTAGTATAATTCTCAGTGCCTGGATGTACCACCAAGGACACATTATAAATGTGTGCGCTGTCTCTATCCTGTTCCGAAGAAAGGAGAAAAAAAACTAAACAAAAGCTTGCAAAGAAAAACTGACTAAAAATTTTTCTACTTGCAACTTACTGGCACCGAGAAGAAGAAAAGGCATTTATATTGTCCTCATGATTAATAATCTGACCACCAATCAGAAAACAAAATTCAAAACAACTCTGGTATTTTTTTATGCTCAAAATGCGTCAAAGTATAGAGTCTTCAGAAATAATTTTTACTGCATTTTTTATATAAAAAAAAAACAGAATAAGCTCCTATATTATGAATATCAATCTACTAAACATTTTGGATATTAACGTCAATGATAACTGAAACTGATACTTTTTCCATACAAGAGGAGCTTTTTGTTTGTAGTAAATGGTAACGATGAGAGAGAATGGTATAGCACTGCTCTAATATCACTGTAAGATTTATCTCTGATGCTGAGCAGGTCAACAAATCAATAAATAATAGATATGCTATATAATATAACAACAATGTAAATGAATATGATGTATACTTTTTGCTCCAAATGTAACTTTGCATGGGATAGCTGCATATCACTAGCAGAGCATAGTATATTGTAGTCTCATATAAATAAGAAAAAATAAATACTAGCTGAAAGTTATTATATAAATTTACTAAACCTTAAAAAGACTACCAAGTCATTGAATCATGTCTACACTGCTAAATCTCATAATAGAAATATAATCAAGTTGTTGGACCATAGCTATACTGTATAATCTTTGAATAAAAGCTCTATTGAGTTGTTTGAGATGCTATTTCCAAGCCAATAGATTATGCATATTGTCAAATCTAGGGATAGAAATGCTACTAAGTTGTGGGACTAAATATAGTTTAAGTATCAAAATAAAGATGCTACTGACTGACTTGTGTTTATACATACAAATCTTCAGACAAAGTTACCACAGAGTCAATGGATCAAGTCCCCATGTCAAATTATAGCTTTGTTGTCATTAGACCATAAACTAATTTTATTAATGAACAAACATTAATAGTTAACCCACTACCCTCCCAATAAACTGCTACAAAGAGAGTTAATTTAAAGGCATTTTGGAAGTATAAAAATGTGATTTGCCTTGAACAAGCAGAGAAAGTCAGGCTTGTGAGCCAATGTAATTCCAAAGCAAAAGTGTTTTCCATGTTAGTGAGGACTACGCAATGGCAATGTGAAATATTTAAAAGCAGCCTTCAAATTAAAAAGATTTGAAATAATTAACCTTAATTTTTTAAAAAAAATGTATAATTATGTAACAGTTATGCAATACTTAAAACAAACAATTTTGGAAACAAAAAAATAAATGAAAATGAAAACAAAGTATGATTATTAATGTCTTATATTAAGTGTCAGATGTTTAGGATGCTGAAAAGGAAATATTAGGGTCTAAGCTTGCTTTTATTTAATTCTGGATTTTAAAAAAAAAATTGTTTCGTTGTTTATTGGTTGGGTATGATATGGCTGGCCACCAATTGCTGAGAGTGGAAATTTAAACTCAGATGAAACAGATCTGAAATAACACAAGTAGAGAACACACTGGCAGATTTATGACACTACTGCTACTTTACTTTGTATTTTTCCCTTTTGTTTTCTTGCCAGTGGAAAAAGACACAAACAGAACGAATGAGTTAGAAGGTGCACTACTCATACTTCCATGTGAAGTTAGTTGCCCAGAGTGGCATGTAATTTCCCATAACTTTGAGTGAGTAATTTAAATAAAGAAGAATTCTCTTTGTACTATCTCTCTTTCTCTTTCTTTCTTTCTGATCATCTTTCCAAGGAGACAGGCCTCTGACTTGTTGTACACTGTACTGTGCAACTATATTTTAAAAAAATAGGATAATATATAAATAATGGAAACACTGAATTTACCAATTTACCAATTTCATGCAAGTGACTAAAATTGCTAAGAAAATAATTCTATAAATGATAATCATAGCACTTGAGATACAGAGTATGAAATATTTAATTATTTGTACATCTGTCTACTTTATATTGTTATTGTGTTGGTAATGAGCTAATAACAATTTTGATTTTGCTGCTCAGAACATGTTCATGGAAGGGTTAATAAAATCTACACACAGCAATTGTGACTGTTAGCTCTATCTTATTGGTCAGCTATCAATGAATTGGAAGAGCAAACAGTTGACACCACCATTTGATCAGAATAGTGCAAATCTTTTAATGTAGGATTTAAAATTATGAGCCACAAATCTGTTATCTGCTCTTCCAACTCTTTATTGTTAATGAAAATGCATTATACCAGCTAAAAGAAAACAACAAAATTGCAACTCTAAAGAACAATGCATCAGAACATATAAGCCATTAATTGTGATGTTATCACTTCTAATGTTCTGTTTAATTATTGACCCGACAAGTTATTTCCATGTTTGTTCAATTTAGATCATACAGAACGTATGGTGTTCATCATTTCTTGCTACTAAGTTGAATAATTCTAATTTCATAAAACATTTATCAAATTTTTTTTTATTTTTAAAGCTATAGTTTAAAAAAATTTTTTATTGAGATATTATTTTAAATTAAAACCTTTTGTTCTTAACTTCCAAGTTGTATCCATCTTCATGTTTACATAATGCACTTCCATTCAAAATTCATCATCTATCTTTCAGAAATTCTAGGAGAAACACCATTAAAATGTTTTGCATTGTAATTAAATCATAAATAAATGATTTCTTCTATATTTCTTCCTTCTAAAATTTTTTTTACTTTAGTACTTATTGACTTGTTTGTTTTGCAACATAGTAGGCATGGCCATTTTAATATAAAATCCTTAAAGGTAAAACTAGGTAAATCCTTTGCTTAGTCAGCAGTTGAATAATACCACAACAAACACAAAAAAAATCTCTCTCTCTCTCTCTCACAACACACACACACACACACACAACACACTCTCTCTCTCTCCTCACTATGCAGTGGCAGGCAGAAGTTTAAGAATGATGGCAAAACAAACATAAGGTGAAATGTAAAATATGTAAAAATAAACATTCCATCATGGGCATCACACTGATAGAAAAGCAATTTATTGTTTCTTTTGATTTCCATATACATCAGATTGATCAGTAGTAAATAATTTTCATATGATAGCTTTCTTACCTTATGATAGAATTTTATAGTGACAAAATTTTACAAATGCCAATGTCAACTGCTTATATTTATGGTTTTTTAATCAAGCAACAGAATATGGTAAACTAATGTATAACCATTTTAGCATTCTATAATGGGTAAAAAAGCCAGTTTTAAGTCTAACTAAATGCATTTGGATCATGGAGTTGCGAAAGAAGAAACTCATATTCTGAGATTGCTACATGGGTCAGATGCAGTAAATAAAACAGCTTGTTATCTAGCCTGAAAACTGTACAAGCAAACGAGTGGCTGTCAAATGCCATAGAAGTGACAGACCCCCCCAAAAAAACTGATGCTTGCACTAATCAGAAAATCTGAAAAGGCTGCACTTTTGTCCAGTGACATTTTAAAGGATTTTGAAGACCCACCAGTCTCTGTAAGATTTGTCCAGAGATGGTTTTCTGATGTCAAATTGATGGGGCATGTTGACAAGAAACTGATCATCTCCTTGAAGAATTGAAGGGCCCAACTTTATTTTTCCAAAGACAATCTACAATGAACCTAGGAAATGTGAGCCAGTGTGCTCTGATCTAATAAATCACAGTTCCAGATGTTTGGATCAAATATTCAAACTTATGTGGTAAAGATTTGTTCAAGAATTCCATCTGAAGCACACCAAACCAATGATCAAAGGTAAAGGTAGATTTATTATGGTATGGGGTTATTTCTCCTAAAAAGAGACAACCTCTATTCATCATATCCAAGAAATAATGGATTGACCAATATACTCAAACCATATTCTGAGTACTGCTGCCCTCTCAAGTGGATGTTCCAACATGATAATGATCTATAACATTCAGCCACCATCATCAAGTGGTATTCCACAGATCAGAAAATTCCAGTTCTAAAGTAGTCAGCTCAAACTCCTGATTTGAATCAAACAAAGAATCTAAGGTTCAGTGTCATTAAAGCCATAAAGATAAAAAAGTAAAAAAAATTGGATCAATTCTTCCAAATTATTAAGTCGACTTGAACTGATATTTGCATAGATTGGTGTATTGTGGACTCCAATGCATAAGTGTTGTCCAGCTATAATTGATGTTAATATTTATGCAACCAAATCCTAACACTTACTTCCTGGATCTGCTTATCTCATGCATCTAAAATTTGGGTTTTTTGACAAAATTTCAAGTTTGATTCATTCTTAAACTTTTGCTTCCATGAAATTCTGTCATAAAGTAAAAGTGAGCATATGTAAGATTTTTACTACTGACCATGTTAATAGAAAGAACAGCAAATTTCTTTTCTATCAATGTAACATCCATACTTAAATGACATTTTAAATATGTAAAAATAAACAATGGTTTATTCTGCCATTTTCTTAAACTTTTGTCCATTGCTGTATTTATATCAATCACAAGCTGGATTTCAATTTTATGGCACATAATCAGTGGACAAAATCCTATATTTCTGTTGGTAAGGGCCATTAAGCGACTTCTTTACCAGCACCTAATAATAAAGATGAACCTCACATGGCATTACTATTATTTACTTCAGAATAAACCCTGACACTTCTGTCATTTGCTGATAATAACGGGCTTATATTTACTGACACATTAATGCAAATTTTCCCCCTCAGTTAATTAAAAAAAAGGAAAAAGAAAAGAAAAGTTTCAAACACTTTGACCACAGGGCACATGTTTAGCCATCTGCAGATGAGTATGTAAAAAAATCAGTCTCAAAAGAGGAAACCTGACTGCAGAAGAAAAACTGTCAAATGATTGTCATCTTTTTTTTTTAAGGCCGCTTTTATTGAAAAGGAATGTAAAAATCTAGACAGGCTGCAGAGACATTTAGCCAGAGTTGTTCAAAGAAAGATAGGATGTAGTTACACTAAGCTATCAGAAAATATTAAATCTCATAGTTTTTGCATAATGAAGATTATGAGAAGCATATATTTCTTGAAAAGGAGCAGGTGAGCAAATCTCAGTTTTAATCACGAGGGATTGTTTTTTTTTTCCTTTAAGAAGTGATAAATGTATTAAACAGTTTGTCCAGTGCATTTGTTCAATGTTACAGTCACCGCATTTTAAAAATGTATAAAAAAACTGGTTTGAAAGGTTGACAGCTCTTTAAGTTAAAAGACATCCTCAACTATAACAAACTTTTCTTGAAAAATGGGTAAGTAGTACAGCATTCACAAATCTTATTCTCATGGAACTGCAATGATGAGGTTAAGCTGCAGAAAATTCACACAAAAACAAATAATATAGAAAACACTTAAAGAGAAGTTACAAAACACAAAAGCAATAAAGCAATACTTTCAGCTCCATCAGAGTGTATTAATACACTATAAAACCATAATTTAGATCTGCCTTCTTAGTATTAAAAATAATTTAAATATACACATGCAATTAAAAATAATATAATAAACATTAAAACTGACACATATTAAAATGGTAAATTGGTATGCATAGTTTTAACATCGAAAGTAACTTAATTTATATAGCCTTTTAACCAACAGGCTAAAACGTTGCAAAATATCACATTTAGCTTTCAATATAACTTTAAACCATGTACTGAATCATAAAACTTCCCAGGGCTTCAGTAGACAAACAGAATCCGAACTTACATTTTAGTTTTGCTGATACATGCTACTAAACATTTGTCAAAACTCAGCAGTTTGAATGGGTACATCAGCAGCACTCCATCTGTAACTTTACATAGAGTTATATTTTGGCTGCCTCTCTGATGAATTTTTAACCTTTAAGAGCAAATTCCATCCCATATCTATCCACTCAAACATTCCTTATTTTTGGCAAAAGAATCAACCTGGTAATACAAGAATCTATCTTTAAGTTAAAACTTTTTCAAACTAAGTTGGGAGAAGAACCTGAAATCTATCACAGAAAAATTCTACTTAGCTGAATTTGACGGAAGTTCTTTTCAATGTGTCCAAAAATTTGTCACTGATAAGAACTTAATCACCAAATGGGGTTGTATGCATGTATTATGTTCTTATGAAGCAAACATCTTCATTTTGTTTCAAGGCCTCGTTTCCTCACCTAGGAAGGTGTCAATGCAATCTTTTTTATTTTTGTTTTTCTTCTTAGGAAAAAAAAGTGAATTTCATAGATATTTTGATCTGAAGGTATGCATCTGATTTAATAAACCTTAATGGCAAACCATAAAACTGTTAAAAAAATATACCCCATGCAGCAGATGGAAACAGCACTAATCTTTTTGAACAAAGATGTTACGGCTTCATGTTTGTGCTCATCAGCATTCACAGTACATCCTCCACCAATACTGGAGTGAAAACAAAAAAGGCTTGGAGTGGAGCTGAAATTGACTGGTAGACTCTTCATGCAATTCACTTTGAGCTTGAAGAGATGTCCAAGTCAAATCCATTCTCTGTTAGTTGTGAACTGGTGTGGAAAAAACATTGCCTTACCATCAGGTCCTGCAATGATGCTGACTGACCATTGTTACTGCTATTTCCACACTCTTAAAACCTCCTTTTTCATATCCCACCTGCTGCTCTAGGATAGTTGTACCTATCAGCTAAATTAAGCCAACATCAACATCTGGTGATGAATGAAAAGGTCCCCTGGTTTTGTTTAATTCTGACCTTATCACACTTTTAACTAGGTCAGGGCTGCAAAGACAATTCTGATTTTCCTATATCTATATTATAAGTAAAAACTGAAATCACAAAATGTGCTTACATCTTTGGAATAAAGGTAGTTTTGTGCCCCTTTAAAGTCCTGAAGGCTTTTGAATTGTAGCGACATTATCTATTTTAACTAAATATTTAAAAACCCAAAATTGCTTAACAGAAAATTGGAATTCAGAATTAGGGATGAATAGTTGGCAAATGCCAAATTTTTTTGATCAAATTTGGGCCATAACTGAAAGAAAATAATAGTTATGAAAATTACACAGAGAATAGGTAAATTACTATATTTTATTCCATTTATATCAAGTGAAGAATGTAGATTTAGATGAGACAGATTATAATATTAAGTGCCTGATGCTCTTAGATTATACAAACAAAATCAATAGTTAAAATTAAATAGAAAAAAAATATATATATATTCTTATTTTTGGAAGTCTTCATAACCAGATACCCTAAAATTAGTCCAGTAATTTTAAAAGGATAGAGAGAAAAACAGAGATTTTAGAAAAAGAAACTAAAATCTGTAAAATAAGATGGAAGCAATAAAAATAATTGCTCTGCTTTGGTCATAAATAAATAATGCATTTTAACAACAAAAAAGAAAGTTATAGCCCCTAATATTTCTAACTGTTAACATACAAAATATTTCTGACTAAGCAGATGCACAATACCTTTAATTATTTTGAAAACTTTCTCTCAAAAGTCTATCCCAAACAGGTAAATATAATTTCAAATTGTTTGGTATATTCTAATTACTTAAAACCTGCAAACATTATACTGGTTTTTGCTGAATCCTCCTTAGTAATTCCATGCACTTCTTTTGAATAAAGACTTCATATCAGTACAGCATACTCAAAGCATTGCTCTTAGAATGTCGTATAATGATGATGATAACTATTATCTATCTGAATAATTTTAAATTTTCAGTTTTTCATTTTACTGACAAATCTGATAAATTATTCAAGCCCATTTGAAACTTATCTTTATTTGTACTAACTTTAGCATCTGTTAACTTAATATTTTCTACTGACTATAAAATTTACATAAATGAAGAACAAGGATGGACTCAGACCTAAATCATGTGGTGCACCACTTGTGGACTTGTTGATATGAAGTAAATATCCCATTTAAAATGACTTCTTGTAGACTCTTCTCTTTATTCACGACAAAGGCATACTACAGATATCTGTTCCTTTCACTTTCTCAGAAACCTCACCGAAGTCTAAATAAGAACATCCACTTGATTTTTATCATCTAGCTTAATTAAGTGTTTCAAAAGTTCTAGGTTTGCTAGACATGGTTGCTTTAGCCAGAAACCAATCTGTAGATTTTTTGAGTATTTTGTTTTCAGTTAGATGATTTATTTTAGATTATCTTTAATAGAATAGAGAGCAAAACTGGTGCATTAATCTGTAGCCAGCAATGCAAAGATACAGCTCATCTGGTTAATAATACATTGCACATGGCTTTCGATAGGTAAAGAGCTATAACAAATCATGTGAGTGGAAACTCTCTTTGCAAAGTGTAAAAACTGGTGGCAATGGCTTCATGGGCAATTTTCATTATTTTGATCACTCAGGTAAGTAATGAATATTTAAACAAAAAAGAATTATAACTCTAAAGGTATAAACATAGATAGTGGTCTAATCCTGCACTGGTTCTGCCATATTTTCTCTTTAGTGAACAGTGGCAAAAATTTGAAACCTGCTGAACGAACACAGACTGCTGAGAAATCTAATCAATTCTATTACAGCTGTGCAGGTATTTAAACAGGTGTGCTAAAATTACATTCATCGCTACTGAGAAAAAGTACATAAACATTTGACAACAGTGTACTTAAAATTAGCTGAATAAAAGAAAACAATTAAGTAGTAAGATTATGAAATTTGAGAACTATTAACAATAGTATTTTGTAGTAAATTATCTACTATATGCCACAATTACTGGGAACGTATGACAGCAGATTTCAAAGTAAAGTTATGCAGAATATGCACCTTCGAGTTTCAATATGTATAAATTGCAACTAGGAAAACTGGACAGTGATTTTTAACATAGCAATTAAAGTAATTTCACTATGCTATGTATTACAAAAATGTCATCTAAGCTTTTGGAGCTAAAATCTTATTTATTGTTATGCCTAAATAAACTTTTAATTTATATCAGTGATATAAGTTGGTAATGCATCATATAGACTTTTGCTGCTTTTGCTATTTCCTGTCTAGTTGTCAAAGGTCTGCAGTTCACCAAGGATCAAAATGCTTCTATCATAATACTGCAGTATAGTACTTGATGGGAAATGAACAATTTTTCTTATATTTTTTCTAATTAATGTACAGGTTCCAGCAAAACCTATAATTTATAAACAGCCAGTTGACTGACGATTTCTGATATCTCCATTTCCATTAGTTTCCTTTGTATACTTCTGGTGAGCATTAAAAGAATAGAAGCAATGAGAATTTTAGAGACTTGAACTTCACACTAGGAGATTGAAGTCTTTTTGTTTTTGCATGCTGTTGTTGGTTTGGTACCCTGTGTCTCACATTATCTAATTTCTTCACACACACACACACACACACACACACACACACACACACATCCATGTCTTTCCAGTGGACAGAAGGATGAGAAATTTTCTTCTTTCTTTAGCTGGCAGATTTCTAGTGGTTGTAAGACAAAGAGTCCAGTGAAATAGCCCTGATCCATCACCTAAAATCATTTTCTATCGCCATACCTCACCTCAATAAAATATTGTTCAATGAATCCTTTCAATGGGTCTTGTAGTAAAAATAGGGAAAAAAATCAATTCAATTACTGAAAAAAGAAAGAAATCTTTCATCCACAAGTCTGCATTGTTAAAAGGTGTCAATTTGGTTCGCTCAAAGATTATCCATTAATGAAATTGCTGTCTTTAGAGATTTGGAGACTTGAAAAGGTCCATATGAAAGAGAGAACATGAAAATAAAATAAGCCACAAGAGAGTCAGTCTTCAGTGTTTATAATGAAAAGTAACAAAGTATTGATTAAAGACATCAAATATGTAAATATATAGGGATTTAGAAAAAAAAAGACAGTTGTAGTTGAGAAATGTTAGTAATATATAATTTTGGAGTATCATTCATCGTGTTTGATCAAGTTTCTGTGAAGGAAGGGTGGAAGAGGTTTGTAGTTTTGATAAATCTTTCGTAAATCTTCATGAAACATGATAAAAAAACATGTGGCCTGAGAAAGGCAAATGAGCTGGTGAACAAAAACTGTCTGTTCCAGAATCTCTTAGTTAATAGCAGCCCATATTAATACACCAGTGAACAGAACCAAACTATTAATGTAAGGCCAATGCAGGATGCAGAAGCAAAAGAGTGAGCTATATCAAACATGATATAGTCCACAATGTCTGAAAGGCTTTATTAGTTAAAAGAAAATCAAAGGAATATAAAATTATATACAACGAGCAATGAATAAGCATCCCAAGCTTACAGGAAAAGTGCAATGTTATCACGAGAACAATTTAAATAGACTTAGATATTTTTTCACTTCAAGATGTAACCATAAAACCTTGGTAACTTTTCAAATTCACTGATAATATGACAAGCCTCTTTACAAATTGTCAATCAATCTTGGAATTAATGAAGTTACCATAACTGAACGATTCCAAGAAATTCCACTCCAAATACAATTTTTCAAGAAAAAAAAACAATACATAATTTTCAGAAAGGTGACAAAAGAAAAAAAAATAATTTAAAAACAATGCCGTGCATAATTCCATAGTATTAGAAGGCCTTATTTCTTTGTTTTTGCAACAGGCAGTAATTCCATAAGACCTCCCTGGTAATAAACGAGCAATTATAGTGAAACCCTAACAAGTAAGTTCATTTAAATTGGCTGTGAACTAATCTATAATGAAAATTATGTATAACTATTAGGAGTCTTGTAAATCAGAAAGAGAGAAAGAAAAGAACAAATAAAAAAGGGAAAGTGAGTAAGAGGGGAGAGACGTTTTAGCAGAAAATGCCAACCAGATGCGAGGACTTTGTGCAAGCCACATAGTCCGCTTGCAGTAAATATACAGAAACAAGTTCGTAGATAGCTTAAAAAAAAAAAATGCCAACAGTTTCAAGCCAAAGAGCTGCTTTTGAAAGTTCTGCATTTTACAAGATAAATAAGATGTAAATAGTTATACTGGTATTTCAGTGATAGCAGAGCTGGAAACAATATAAGAAAGAGAGAGAGAAAAAAAGAGGCATTTATACATTTTGAGAAATCTGTTCAAAGACAGAAAATAAACCAGCATCAATAAACAATTTGTTGGTAATATTGTCAAAAGACAATTTTCTGATGTCAGGAGAGATTAATTACTCCTGATCTTAAATTTATGCTTATTCATAACAAGGTCAGATTGGAATGCAATCATTTATTTTATCTCTTCAAAATCACAAATCATCATGCTGATAATAAAGTACCACGATTAAGATCCATTTTTTCCTTCTCTCAGGTAAAAAGATGAAAACTGACTTCCTTATGCAGAACTCAACTAAACCCACAGACTGTCCATGGTTCCAACTCATGGTTATGTAATGGGTAGCACTGTCATGAGTTCAAACCATAAAGAATTACGTGAATTCTACATATAACTGATTTTCAAACTATCATGATATATCATTCTTTCCACCATTTCCTACACCAGTATACAACTTCGATTTGCCACTAACAGATGGCATAATGACGACGACAAAGTATGATACTTCTCTTCAATAATTTTGAATGTTCCATGCAAATTGTGCTCTGTACAGAATACAGATTTCCACAGGGATTGTACTACAAACTGCAAGTTTGAAACAGCATCCTCCTCTTGGCTGATCAGAGACCCAAACTATAATTTACAATGTCTAACTCCTCTTTCTTTCTAATGTATTGTAATGCTGGCCACTTTCCACTCATCAGTTACTTAATTTGAATCAAGAATCTTCAGAGGAGTTGGGGTAGAATCTAATTACAAAGATGGTTAAGCTGCTGTGCTACTTTCCCCATGTTCAGCTTATTGATTTTATGTTAGGCATTGTATGGTGTAATGACCATATTTTCAAGCCCATCAGTGGAAATTAAAAAAAAAATTCCCAAGTTTCATTCTGCCTTCAGATTCAGGTTATGTTATTTTCCAAATTTAAGCGGCTGAACTGACACCATAATATCTCAGCAAATCTCTCTCCGTAACTTGGTTGCAAACATCGATTCAAGAAGGTTCTCATGACTTCTATCCACCATGTTATTTGCTTAGTGATTCTATTTCATCCTTGTGTTTCAATTTTAGAGTGCACATGTTCTATCTAAATAAATTTAAAAAATCATGAAGAATAACAATTAAATGAATCAAAAACTTACGGTATGTGACTAGGAAAATTTTCTAAAACTTATTCTTCACATACCGTAATTTAGTTTATCGAATGCGTGTGTTGGGCAGAGTTAAGGAATTTATAAAATGTCAGTGCAAACCAAACAATGATAAAGAGTCTTTATTCAGAATTGGTTTAGTCCCCACCAGGAGGAGACATTAAAACAAGTAAACTTTTAGCTTGGTCTAAAAGAGTGGATTTTCTGAAATATCAGTCAAACCCAGGATTGTATACAATTTTGTGTCTCAATACCAACATTCTTAGGAGAGGTGATTACATATTAAAGTACATGTCTGCCTACCTCCTATGTAAAAAATCAATGAGGACAAAATAAGAATACTAAGCAACTGCTCATTTTACGACTGGGTAGAAAAATAGTAATTGTATTCTTTTAATATTTTTGTATATAAAAATCCATGCAGTTTCCATGAAAAAGAAATGTAGCAGTAAAATAATTAAAAATAGTTAATATTCTATAATAGGTACTGCTAAAAATAAAAAAAATAACCAAGTCTAGTAATCATTGCTCATGACAGTTTATTCATGTTGATAATTAATATTTAAAGCTCATAAGTAATCATTAAAATGGTCTCAAAATTTTATTGAGAAATTCTGGTAAACATGGTAAAAAATGAGAAGCCCAGCACAGAATGGCAGACAAAATGTCAGATAAACGGTTTGTATTATAATCTTTGAATTTTTGAACGACGGTTTGGATAGTTATTAATTATGGAGCATGCTCCACACCAAAGAAGAAAAAATAATTTGCTTCGAGGCTTGTAATATTTTCACCAACATTCCATGCAATAATTCTGAAATGGGTGCTCGAGCGTATCATCATTTGATGACAAAAGCTTGTTGAATGGAATAATGAAGCAATAATAAACAGCTGCCCACTCACCAGAAACAAAGGATATTTCAAAATTGAAAAAAATAGTTTTATTTTGAAACTAACTAACCTTTTCAATTAAAAAAGTAAGTAAAACTATTTTAAAAAAAAGATACAAATTTCAGACACAGAACTTTAATTATTCAGAAAATTTGTGCTCAGTGAAACCAAATTATAAATAGCAGTAATATATGTTACAACTGTGATCCCTCAACTTCTGTTCTGTGATATATGCTAACACTGTAATTCCATAATTTCTGTTCTTTTATTATTCGCTTAAGCTAAATATTAAAGTGATATCATCAAGAAAAAATATGAACAATTTCACAGTATAACTTTCTCAAATTTAGTAGAGACAAAAATCAGCTACTTTATATATGTTAAAATAAAACAAAGGCAATACAAAGAAAATGTTACTGATAACAAGAAAGAATCCAGAACAATTTTTGTGCATGATGTATACTGATATAAATCATTGTTACTTTTGGCTTGTACATTACAAGAATGTCACCATAATTTATTGCACAAGATAGTAGCTAACTGATGCAGCTAACTTGAATAAACCTGAAGCACTATAAGTACATCTTTTATCTCCATGGCTCTCTAACTATTGTATGGGTGTAGGTACAATTGTCTAAAACCCTTTTGTCTTAAATCACTTTCACCAAATGATGCTTTTGTCTAACAGCACATCTGTCTAAAGGCACTTTGGTCTAAAAACACTCCAAATGTGGTGTGCTAAATGTTGATCACAAAAGGATGCAAACAACAGTGATGTGTTGTATTTATTTCATAAATTATATGATTGTATTTATTTTTATAGAATAAAAGCAATTAAAACAAAGCAAATAAAGGCATAATTTAATATCCAAGATTATGGGCTATTCCACGAAAGTAGTCATCAATATCCCTGTTGTACTAAATCTCTGTGATATGACGACAGCTTTAGCATTTCTCCAAATAATGGCTGCTCCAGTGTGTAGTTGTGAAACTCTGGCTTCTATCATCCTCCTCTCTCTCCGCAATGCATTAAGCACACGTAAATGTTGGAGTTAGCTCCAACTATCACACCAAATCACCTGTGCCACGCTTCCACACAGTTAAAAGTACAAGCACCACCTTGGAGTGTCAGTTGGTAGACATTCCATTCTGATGGAGGAAATAATGGTCTTGATCATCTAGCATTCCTTTGAAGTTTTCCAAGGATATAGGTTTCCTCTACGTACCAAACAAAAGGCAGAGCTTCTTGTGGTGCAATTTGCTATAACCGTTGTAGTTCCTGAGAAATGTTGTCGACAGGCAAAAATGCCAAAGCATTCAGCATTTGGTAGTACAATGAAAACTCTGTATTGCTGTTGTAAAGTGCAGATAGCCCTAATTGTTGGATTTTCCGCCACGTAGACTGGCAGAAATGGAATAGGCAGTAATCTACTAGAATATCATTTCTGAAAACATGCACAAAAGAATTGCAAACTGATAATTCAAAGTCAATGTTTATGTCTGTAACCTCAACTTGGAACTCACAACTTTCCATGAATTCTACCAGAGCATGCAGCATTTGAACGTAAAGCTCTTCTGTTTTTCCTGGCATGAATACAAATACCAGAGGTTGTATTTCACCATAAATCTCTCCATGTATTGTGTAGAGTTGGTAAAACAGTCGTGGACATGTGTCAAAAGTGCCATCTGCATACCAATGTGATCATGTAGACAACTGTTGCAGGGATGACGGCGATGAGAATATCAACATTCTCTGTGGATTGTCAGGCCCACTGTCATGAATTAGCCATTGCTCTCCTCCTATTGTAGTGGTAAATCGTCCTTGAACATCAATCTCAGACGACGTGGTTGGAAGTTTAAGAAATTGTCTATTTATTTCCTTCTGGACAATATGTTTTAGGTTTGAGGTGGTAATGATGAAGCTGGAAACTGACTGACTATTTCAGCAACAATGGCAGCAGGAGCTTCTGGTGGACTTTGCCTTGTCTTTAATCTTCTCTTGAGCCGTAAGCACATTCATTCTTTCGACAGTCCCTGCATGGTTGTGCTTTGAGCATTTCATCACTTCTGTGTTGTTACATAAAACAAACCAGCTTGGATATTTACAGTCTTCACAGTGCCAATAAGTTGTGTTTTTCCATGTCCGAATTTTGGTATAATAGTATCCAGCAAGGAGAAGCATGCCAATATCGCCACTGCGAAAAATCCCTCTGTAAGAATGGTGGGGTCTGCATTGGACCAAATAAATGTCGGTGTTTGGCTGGCTTTAAAGGGGAACTGTGTGAAAAAGGTGACGAGGACAGGATTCATCGAAGTAACAAATTAAAAAGGGAAAGGAAAAGAAAGAGGAAGAGGAGGAAATGACGGAAGCGAGAGAAAAAAGAGAAAGAAGAACAAACGGAACAAGAGGAAGCATAGTAAGAGAAGAAAGAAGCCCAAACGGAAACCCATGTAACGAGTCGGGCTGGCTGGCTGACTAACCCTGTCGTTCTAGTCGTTTGCTATAGGCAGAAAGAGTAGCACCAAACTGTTTTTATCCGTGTCCCACTAGTATACCTATGTCCCCACCTTTTTTTTTGCGCAAATTTTCACTAATCTCCTGCAGCAGCAGACATCGTAGAGAAAGGTCAACGTGACCTGAAAGCACCAAAGACAGACAGACAGACAGCCACCTAGTGATTCATAAGGAAAAGAAGAATAGGAAAGCATTAAGCGAGTGACGGGGGTGCTTTGTAAAACTTCTTGCGCGACCATCATGCCTAAATTCACAAGACTGCGCCAAACTTGTTTTGGCCAGATTCCTGAAAGTGCGTTATTTACACCAGCAAAAACAACGACAAAGTTATATATGGTTCTCCACCCTTATTCTAATCTCTCCTCCCCCTTTTTTTGTGTTGTCTTTTTTGGTGCATCCATCAACTAGTTAATATCCACGTTTTCGTGATGTTGAGCGGAAGAGAAAACATCACGGAAGTGACGGAAGTATCAATTTAGTTGCCATGGTTACAGCACTAATGCAAAAGAAAAAAAGATATCGTCGTCATGAGACTGGCTAAACATAAACTGCAGTTGAACAGCTGACCCTCGCTCGTGTGGGGGAAGCTGTTTTACTTATTACCTCGTGTCTGACGACGAATCTATTATTGCGATTTAACGGAAGAAAGACATTTCTATGTTACAGATCTATTAGCGCCGAGTATGCAGGTCTTATCGTATTTGTGTATTAACATTTGTGGACTTTTGAAATCGTAATTAAATATTTATTTAGAAAAAAAAAAAAAAGTTTGTCTTTACCTAATTTTGTTTTGACAAAGTTTATAATCTCAGCCATCAATGCTTCGTTTTTAAAATATCATACTTAAAATTTTTCTTGATCTTTATCTACTGCTGTTTCTAGTACAGATGATGAAGCTGTGCTAGCGAGTATTTATATACAGTATAAATCACATAATCTTCTGCCTTTTATATAGTCTGTACAAATTTTCTATGTATTACATGTGATTCAGTTTCCGTAATACACCTTCACATAATCTGCCACCTTTTAGCTGGTCCCTTAGGGTGGCGGATTATGCAAATTCTATTGTATATACAAGTCCCGAGTCGAGTCTCGAGTCACTCAGTTGATATGAAAATCTGTTCTTTTCTAAAAAATAAAATCTCAAAATTCACTAAAGTAAAATAATCCTTATTTGCTACTTTGTTTTAGATGAATTAAATAAATGAGTTGAAAATGCAGTGGTCAGTATACAGAATCACGATTTCGTGACAACTACCCTTCCACTATGGTTGAATGGTATTCAGTAATTGTCATTAGTTTTAAAACACAGCTTGGCCAAATATACACGAACCCTGTTTTAACAATATTACCCCTGCACTGTGATTAAGTCCTATTCAGTCATTGTGTTTAAAATAATTTCAAATTAGATCAAATGCTTGTAAACTATTGTGCCTTTAGTCCTAAGTGCCCGTAGACTAAAGTGATTTAGACGAAAGTGCTGTATCCACTTTTGTATACACCACAATAAAGAAATAGCATGGATGGCATTATGTTCTTTATACTGTGTACAGCTAAAAACATTAATTTGACTTTTTTCTCTACTCTACATTCAAATATGTACATATTTATGTAGCATGGCAACCAGATAGCTAAATTATCAAATAAAAATTATGGCAACCAGAAACTCCTTAATGTCATACAAGTTTTCAATCCACTCCCAGTTTTTTTCTTTTTTCTTTCTATCAAACTTTGACGTGCAAAATAATTTTTCAGTTTTAAACATGAAAGGCCAGCTGCTTCTAAGATAGATCAACACATCCCTTTGGACAGTCTGTTCTACTGATTTGTGCTGAGGTTACTCTTTTGTTTCTGATAATCATAAATCACTTGCTGAGGCATACAAATTCAAAAACTAAACAAAAGCTTTGAAGATAGAAAAGATCTTTTCTTTTCTAAATACTCCTATTTATTACTAGAGTACCAGAACTTGAAGTGTTCATGTACAGACAGGTAAACATTTCTATCTACACTATATAAAAAAAAACAGAAAAAATGCAGACCAATCTAATAAATGATTCTTCTGGTAAAAAATATATTTGCTATTCTTTTATAAGTTTTTTTTTTCATAAGGTGATTCACTATATCTGCTTGCATTTTCTTTTATTCTTCTGCCATGTTTGAAGAAGACAGCATGATTTATTCTAAATCTTCTTCATCTGCCGGCCATTTAAGTCAGACACTTCTGCTTCCTCCTACATCTGAAAATGAAGAGCTCCAGTAGGACTTTTGGTAGGTTTGTTCCTGGTTTTACACCTGGTATGTAAGGCTTATAGAAGCCAATAAGTACCCTTTCTTCCTCGTCTATCTTAGATCATGGATGGTGATCCAATCAAAGACTTTTGACTCCCAAAATGGGAATGGCACATGATGGTACACAATGTGTACTCAAATGAGCTGGTGGCATGCATACATTTCTCACCATTAATTTCAATCAGTTAACAACAAAAAAAAAAAAATTGATTAAAGAGATGGTATGGAGGGTGAGTTATTGTTATAAAAATTGGCATTTTGTTTTTGCAAGTTTAATAAATACATTTAGAAAAAAGGTGTTCTTTGTTCCATTGGCTTAAAAGACAAATAAAAAGCAGGTCTTAGTTATTCCATTACAAAAGAATCCTGGAAAAAACGCAGATAGAAAATTAAAAGAGTGCTTCAACACAAATTTCAGTTTTATTAGCACAATTATAAAAAACTAACAAGTAAAAAATAAAAGTAATCAAAAAGAAAATTAGAGCATTATTTAATAACAAATTAATTAACTTTCATAAAGGTGACACCAGCTTAAACTTTGATGAATATCAGCATCAGCTCTGACCCTATCTCATTTTAGGAACAAAATAAATTTACTACATTAAGTATATTAGTACACTTGTTACTATACATGCTTTAGTTAATATAATGCGTATGTGTGTGTGTGTGTGTGTGTGTGTGTGTGGTGTAGGTATCCTTTTTTTTTGAGAGATAAAAAGTAAGTAATCACCCATATAAAACAATTATAAACAGGTGTAAGAAGTTTACTGCAGTTAAATATATTTGGCAAAATATAGTAATATTTTGTAAAAATTTTAAAGTAAAACATTAATCTTATATCCAATAATAAAAGTAAGACTATGCCAGCAACATTTGTAAGAATTTGCAAGTCCAAACTATGTGAACAACTTCTATTGAGTAGTGATGATTCTTTTATCCTTCAGATAAGAAAACCAACCAAACTAGTGGCTATTGAAATAAGGAATACATTTTCTAAAGTATCTAATAAGCCTTTGAATGAAACAAAAAAGTTTATAAAAAAATGAAGATTACAAATAATTTTCATTTAAATAATTTTTGTGCATGATGTACATACATTCCATTTGCAATACAATATTTTACATAATACTTGAATATGTTTGTATGCACAAAAGTGTTTAAAATATTCTCTTTAATTAGTAATTTTAAAACAACAGCAAAATAATTGACAATTATTAAAGCTGAATATTCGGAATTGTATTTTCCCTTTAGCAAATTATGTTTTAGTGTGTCTGGGTATTTTTAGCTTACTAAAACACTGCAATGTAAGAGATCTATTTGCACATTTAAAACAAAGATAAATCTGCCAGTTCAAAGTTAGCATTTCCATGGAGCTCACAGTAAATAAGGTAGAACTTACACTGATTTGAGATGCACTAAAATAAAAAGAGTATTACTCACAAACACGGCACTTCTTCAAGGATGACAAAACAGGCAGTAACGTTGATGGATTTATTCACAACTTGTAATGTGATAAGTTACCACTGTGATGTAAGGTTAATAAACTACTTAGATCTGGTGATCCGAAGCAATCTCTATTTGTTCCAAGCTACTCTTGTAATTTGTAGGAAATATGAAAGCTGTAGCAAATAATAACTTTGTTGTATAATTGTACTTAATCTTTACAGTATCTGAACATAAAAATAACAAAAAAAAAAAGAGAGATATAATGATGGACAGAAATAAAAGATAAGTCTCTTGTGTACTGAGAACATAGATTTACATGTATGACTTAAAATTTTTAATGATTTGGTAATCGCAGCAACTCAAATTAACTAGATATCAACTAATCATTTAAAACATCAAAGTAATCTTTAAACAGTTTTTAATAACTAACCTGAAGAAATCAGTACCATTTTTGTATAGCATTTCCAAGATCTTAATTAATGACATGTAAATAAGAGAGACCAGCTTGTTTGGCACACCTCCCTGGTGTGGTTTCTTCTCTTGTCTCTTCACCAGCCAGCCACATGACTTTCCTTCCACATCTAAAAATATAAAGTCTTAGTAGACACTTTCTGTGGTAGATAATCTCTCAAGTGGGTGCCTTGCTGATGATGGCACAGGTTCAAAAAAAAAGAAGAAACATGAAGTAAACATGATCTTTTAGTTTGTCAGTCATTAAAGGTGAAGTAAAGCTGATTTCTTCATCTAGTGTTTGATAATAAAAAAACAGTAAGTATTATCACACGAGTACAGATACCACAATGGCAGACTTTTCAGTGAGAAAAAAGGAGGTGACAAATTCTAGATTAAACTATATAAAAAAAAACAAACAAATTAAATGGTTTGCTCTTACCATATTTTAAGATTTAAAATTCTTTTTATTTTTATTTCAGATTTATTACTGAATTTAGTTAAGTGCCAAATAATAACCAGATAAGAATCAAAACTTTGGTCTTTGAAGCAAGACAGATGTTAGTACAATTTCAGAGGTTAACTAGCAGTGTCAAATTTTCTTGGCAATAAGCAGCATTAAGTTACATAAAAAATAAATGCACATTTATAACAACAAAATATAAACTTTTTCAAAATATATGATACAAATTACAGTTATGTTAAAAAATATACACTCACATATATATGAGAGAGAGAGAGAGAGATTTTTTTCTTTGCTAAATTAAAGATTTATTTTTAAAGTGGACAAGCAGACATAGGATGGACCAAATTGAATTTATGCTAATTGTATATTCATCAAATAATAAATCTTCAAAATTAATTTTTTTACAAATCCATGCATTCCTGAAATTTCGCTAAGTTTTCTCTCTCAGATAACCAGATAGTACACGATAGAAAAACCATACAGAACAAGGACAGATGGCTCTAATGTTGTGTTGTCACTAATTTCTTATCATGTTCACTCAAATATAAGACCTTTTGGTTTCCAAGACGACAGGCTATAATAACAGGGGTATCTTTTGACAGTTTTAAAGGAACATAAGAAAACATTGTACATTTAAATTTAAACACTGTAGGATTTCAAACATTTTCTCCTAAAATATTTTTTTGTAGCTAATGCTGCCATTAAAATGTACATCAGATCTAGTGAAGCCTTGAAGTTTTGTCTGTATGGCAGAGATGCCAGCTACACTATGATAAATTAATCATCTGAACCGTTGTCTAAATCTGATAGTTATTTTTAAGTTTTATTTGTTTCCTTAAGTTTATGAACAGTATAAAACAAAAAAACTGTAGCAGCTAAATATACACTCCCCCCCCCTATTAACACTTTGTTTTGGTTGCTGTTGCAGGAGAAGTCAAGGTTACCGCCTGATCATACTGAAATTAAGAGAGATTTGAAGATTGTAAAAGTCTACACATTTTTATCATATAACTTATAATTTGGTTTCAAGGATCCTAATAAGAATAGAAATCATAATTGAAAATCAGGTAAGATTCTGGCATGATTAGATACCAGAAAACACGTATATATTATTTGTAATAAAACTGTTAATAAATTAAATAAATAAATGTAATTAATAGTGAAAGTAGTCATGAACTTAAGAATTGTGCTGATGGTTCTTTCTCTGCCTGACCAATGACCACATTTTGCCTTCTTGTAACTAATAAATTGGGTTTCTTCTGGGCACGTTGGTCTTCTCCTAGAGCCAAACAGGAACATTCTAGCAGAGATTTCCGGGTATTTGTAATGGAATTTCCACAGGTAACCTTTGACCTGCTCACACTTTGGCCATGGTTAAAAAGTCCCCAACAGCATCCAGGTAACCACTTGCTTGGGAATCAAGGCTACATCCTTAAACCTCAAAATCAAGACAGGTGTTTACAAAAAAATACTACTAAATTAATATAGATAAGTTATCACAAAAATATTTTTAGTTAATGAATAAGTTAAGTCTGTCTAGTAACAGACTTTAGTGATACTTTAAGTTTTATTAAATTAGTGTAACTTTAGTGCTGCAGCTATTTTGTCCGTTTTCTCGTGTATTGCGTATGAGGAGGAAATACAAATCTATTGATTACTGCCAGTAGGTTTGTATATTTTAAGTAATCTATATTAAAACATCTTTCTGCATCAGCTTGTTCCTAATAAAATACATTTTTACTATAACTCAGGAAATCAATCCAGTCCCACACACATTCTGAAATAACCCATCGAGCTAAATCAAACCTATTCTGTAATTGATACATGTTCTTGGTTTGCTTCCATCTGTTTAGTTTAGAATGCATATAAAAATAAAGGAAGAGAAAAAATTACTCAGGGTTGTAATAATGTAACACATTAAACAATTTCATAGTCAGTAACCTGCAATTGATAGCCACCTAAGTCTAAAACTCACCAATGGTAGTGCTCAACATTATGCAATAATGAAAGGGGTCTTCAGAAAAGCACTTTCACTTTTTATGAAAGAAACTACATACACTTAGTCAATTTCACTAGAGCATGTAGCCATTGTCTAGTGTCTGTCCCAGTGAGATGAAGTACCGAGATATAATTCTCTTATATTGATAAAGCTAACAAAGCTTGAGAAGAAACTAAATCAAAACAACAGTAAATTAAACATACCTAATAAAGCATGATGCCTACTATTTAATAAACTAAATATTGTAGCTCTTTCTTATCCCTTTAATACTTCAGAGAGTCAATATGTTGGTTTATTCTGCTAAAAGCTTCATTGCTTAAGGAACATTATTTAATCATTGTGTCTCCAACACTCCAAAAAAAGATATGAAAAACTCTATGCACGCATACACACACATGCACACAAACAAAAAAAGATATTTAAAATTTAAAATCTTTAAAAATCTTGCTTATTTTTTAATTTTAAAAATAAAGACATTGAAATCACTAGGATATGTGTTAACTTTACTCATCCAAAGTTGTCATGAGTTTAGTGTTGCATCATTTGCTTATCATCTCCATGTTTTGTTTGAACATGTCAACATGGAAGCCAGATTGATGGAAAGTTTAAAACACTGTAATTTATATAGCATGTGGGTAAGCTAAGCTAATATAATTTTCACCTGTACATAGATTAACCTCAAATAATTCTGTAAAGCATCTGTAAAATATTAGTTAACGGAGCCTTCGTTCATGACTGTACCATACGTGTGACATGTCTGATTACTCTTCAACACGTGTAAGATCATTTTCATTGCTGTTGGTAGTCAGAGGAAGAGGTTATATTGCAGTTTTGATTCAATCAAAGTGCCAGCATCATGCTCAAATGAATAGTGATCCAAAGAGCAATGAGAAGAGACAAGCATTTGCAAGTTAAATCAAACACCTGGTAAAGCGAAAAGATTTAAATATAAGAGAGTGTTCTTGTGTAATTATATGTGAAAGTTATGTGCAAGCTGTAAGTTAGATAAGGAACATGGATCAGAGAAGGAAGGGAAGAACCATAACAACCTAATGCATTCAACTTGAAAGTGACCAGTTTTGAATGCATGTTTTGACAGGTGCTACATAACTTTATGTCAGATATGTGTACATATGTACATTATGTATATTTACATTAAATGAGGCTAATAATAATTTGAGCAAAAATAATAAACTCAAACAGTGGCAAACAAGGATTAAAAAAGTTTTAAAAAATCCCCAGCTAAACATAATATTTTGAGTGAAACTCACATTCCCCTTTTCAACTAAAGAAATTAATATATCATATTTAAAAGAAGAAAGGAAATAAAGTAGTCTAGGACAAAGCCGCAGATATACTTGTTGGTAAAAGGAGAAAAAAGAGCAAGTGATATGCAAAATATTATGGGAAAAGATGTAATGGCAGTTAGTCATTATGTGTAGGCTGCAAATGTTTCAAAAATAAAGATTCCATAATTTGGAGTTTGAAAGCTGAACAGGATGTGGCCGGTACCCTGATATCATTCAAAATTAAGTTTTAACTGGCAAATAAAACTGTATGATTAAACACTTTAATAACATTTGCTAAAAGTCAACAGAAAGGCTATCTACATAGACTGACCAGCTTGCCTTTTGACGACAAGGAATTTGACTGAAAATGTTGAAAAAAAAAAATTAACAGTTTACTTTTTAAAATATAGATTTTATTTTCTTGATGTGTTATGTATAATAAACTCGTTGATTCAAAATATAATCAAGATATTCAAATGAAACCTGGCCATTACCATAATGCTATTTTAACATGGTTTAAGAATGTAATTGATAAAACATTTTGATACATTCGTCTAAATAACCTCCTGTGTCTGTCTAATAAAATATCAGGAGAAATATTAAATAGTTATCCAAATATAGAAAATAAAAATTTCTTTACAACAAAATGTTGAATTTTCATTTTTCATGTGAGAGAGCTGGTAAGGAAATTATTAATCTTGAAGACTGGTTTATCATGCTTTCACTTTAACCAGTTTACTGTAGCCCATTCATAAACCTGGCAGCAGAATAAGAAACCCAATACTAAATATAGATCTATTGTGTACAGCATTATTAAACCTTTGCCTATAAAGTGTACATCTAATTTGACTTCATCCGTTATTTTGTTTTCTCTCACATTAAAAAGCTACCAGAAACTGGTACAAAAGACTTATTTGATGATGATAGCAAATTTTCATCATGGCTTCTCCTTTTAGCAGCATGCAGCAGCAATATATCTCTTTGTTTATCATCCAAAAATGTAGGAATATAAATTGCTTATGGAATACATAAAAAGAAACAATGTTCTAAATTAGCCTTTGATGTTTTCCCTTGTTTGTTTCACGTCAAGTCCAATTATACATATAAGCTTCTGGAAGGTTTCCAAAAGACAAAATAAATAAGAAATAGTGGAGTAAAATGTTTAGGTCCAAATATACAATGTATGGTGCATTAATAGATATAATACACATACACACTACTGATCAAAAGTATATACATATAAAAAAATAAGTCTCTTCAACAATGGATAAATTTTAAAAAGGCAACAATTTGAAGGCATAATAAATGATATTAAATTCCAAACAAGTAAAGAAAATAAATAGCATTTGGCTACATTAGTCTCAGCACTACTATTAAAACAGTTCTAGCACAACTACTACATGGACCTACTATTTACTGAAGTGAGGGTGGATTCTTCAAAGCCTTTGGAAATTTTGTGAAAGAATTTAGTAAAAGTTTGGTCAGTTGTTAGGTATTGAGTGGGTGCTATGGCCATAGGGAGCCAGAGTGATAACGCAAGGCTTTTATATAGAGTACTCAATTTTTTTAACTTAGTACCTTTATTTGATTAATTAAATTAGTAATAAAGTTTAATTACATTTAAAGATGTACTTAATAAGTACATCTCAGATTTTCTCCAATTTATGGCATCTCTTCTGCTTTATTTTGACATTTGCCAATTTTTATACAAAACTGACTCACATCACCAGAAATCCAGATGACGAAATTTTACTACAATTTCACTAGATAGCCATCCACAGAATTCTTACCCAGAGTCGCCCAAATGAAATCCATCTGGGATGCAATGCCAGACAGCTTGGCAGCGATTGTAATCAAATGATATACAAAGCTTGAATTCAGCAAAGGAAAAAAAAAAAAAAAGTCTCTCACAAAATCGATTCCAACATAATTTATTACATTCCAGCTATCAGGGCATATTAATATGCAACAGAACCATGACATTTATGTAATCTGTCAAAAATCTGTTATTGAATTGATCATTTTATTTGATACAGCATCAGTAATCTTAAAAGAATGATAAATGGCAGATCCAAGAAACAATATATCAGATCTTCACAGTAAACTCAGACGGGTCTAAATACAGAAAGAAAAAGAGATTTTTCACTTTCTTTTTTATTATTACATTTTGGAACTTAAATTAAGCATCTCAGCAGTTCATAATAAATATTAATGTAATTAATCATTTTTAAAAAAGGTTTTAATTTACTTTTATATTTTTAGATTTTATATAACATATGATTTTATTGCCATGGTGGGATTCGCAAACACAATTACTTTCACAGTAAGATGAGAAATAAAAAAAAGCAAATAATGCACACAAAATACAACTTTGAAAACTTTTCATTAGGCATTTGTAGCTAAGTTAGATGTCCACAACAATGGAATTTTAATACTGATACAGATTAAATTGTACATATTTCACCAAACAATACATGCACATTCTTTACAATGCTACTTATTGCCATCCTTTCTGCATGATTGAGATTAGATGCTGATTAGAGATCTTTGGAATGGTACAGTAGCCTAGTGGTAAACCAATGTACTGCTAGTCTGTGGGCCCATATTTAAACTTCTGGTTGAGACCAGCTTCGTTTGGCATACTTCTTCACCCTGGCATAGTTTATTCTAGTTCTTCTTCACTAGCTGGACATGTGAGTTTTTTCCACTTTTTAAAAATGAAGAGTTACAGCTGGGTCTTTGGTTGCACACTGCATTCTTGGAGGAAGAAAATGGGAAACCAACTCATCCGTTTATTTCCCTGGTATGATTCTACCTGACATAGGCAGACTACTGATGACAATGATCACCTTTGCTATCTGCTTGATACTTTCAAGCTGTGGAAAGCCCGTTTACTGGGGTTGTTGTCACTGGTGGAAAAAAATTGGCTTGGTGTAAGGACAAATTTTTTGGTGCACTGTCCAGTACTCCTGGTATCCAACAGTGACATCGATGATGTGGGCACTACAATACTAAAGGTTGTTCTTGCCCTATGAAATCAATGTCTCTCACAGGCAATGGACTACTGTGTGCTGATGCTATTACTTAGTAAATTAAATTCTTAGCTACATTAATCAAATACTGCACACTCCACTTATAGCTAAAGCTTTACAGGTCCTTAATGCTGCTGCAATGTTTATGAATTTTTTTAAGAAAGAAAAAATAAACTTCAAAATCAATCCAAAAGAACATTAGATTTATGGTTGTGTTTCAAATATAGTTTTTAAAATTGTTCAACATCATCTAGTCTGGCTTGTGCTTTAAATAGGAACTTGTGCATTAAGTATTTGCTTTTCCTATATTATGTAAATTATAACAACAAGAAAGTGTGCATAAACATTGCTGGAAATGGTGTTTTTACTACCAAAAACTGGACAAGTAAAACCACTTTTTCTTTTAATGTTTATACTAGATATAAAGCTGTGAAGTATTGTTTCCTAAGATTTTTATGACTGAAAATATTGCCAACCAACAAGGAAAGCCAACTAATCAATAGCTCCATCAGTCACTGGTTAATAGAAATACATTTTGATACAAGTAGTCTGGCACAAAGGGTGAAATAATACAATTCCTGCATATTTTAGGTTATAGATGCAAAGGCTAGTAGGTTGGTACTGTGTTGGCAATACAATGGTGTAGATAATGCCATGAAAAATATGATACATACATGTTAACAGTAGTCAAAAGATTAAATTTTGTATGAAAACAATCATATTGTAAAGCTTTACAATCCCTAGTTTGGAAACTGCTAATCTAGATGATGGGATATCTTTGGACATCAACACCAGAAATAATTTAAGTACTGTCTCTTGCAAACCAATATGAAGTATCTCAACTAAAAAAATATATTAGGGTTTGTAATTCCCATGAAGCTAACACAAGCTATACAACCAAATTTAACAAAAATATATTAAAAACCTCTTGGTATACTACCAGTAACCCATATCGTCAAAATTCTCTAATATAATGATTTTATTAATAAAATAATCAAGAGTTTTAAGCCATTTTATTTCATCCTATTCGATATAAAACAAGAACAGAGATCCTTGAAATATGAAATAAACAAAAAAGAAAAGAAAAGCAGTATTTATTTATGGTGGACTGATTAATTGGTAGATAGATAACCAGTGATGGCCAAACCAGCCATTTTGCCAATTATTAGGCTTCATAGTAGCAAATGGAAAGCTTTTATTTTTTAAAGAAAGAACCAGAATATTGATCTGTTTTCCATATTATACCAAGTTTTATAAAAAAAAAATCAATTTATCTAGATTAACACATAACCAGGAGCATTGATCTGGCTTAAAATTTAAGGGGGAGAGGTTATAAACACCACAAATAACCGTTCAGTCACCACCTTCCAAAAGCATGCACAAGCTATATATGTAAACATTTCAGTGCAAATTTTAAACTACTGCTCCCAACCCGAGAATTGATGTCCCTGTATACAACTAGACAAAGACCAAAACATAAAAAGTAATAGTGGTCTAAAAATGCAATTCAAAATTCAACATATTTATTAGACCTAAGTCTATAAAAAAACAGAAAAAAAAGAGAGAAAGCTTCATAGTGAAAATTGAAATGTTCAAAAATGTAAAAAATCACTATATATTTAATCAAATTTCAATTAATACACAAGCAGGTAAATTTAAAACTCAAAATATTGAAAACAATGTGTTCGACGAACATAGATTCGAAATTAAAGAAATTTATTAAAATTTTTAAAGGCTGTCAAAAAATATAATGAAAATTTCCTGTTAGCCTAATCAACAGTCATTTCCAAATTCAGGTTTACATGTAAGAATATGAAGCCAAAGTATTGAGAGTAATACTGGTCTACAGAGATTCAAAATTGAAAACTATTATGAAAGTGTGTCAAACGTACATCTTAGTATTTAAAGACAAAACTGTTGTTATAATACAGAAACACCAACTTTTCACCATCTTTAGAATTGAAGTGATTTCTTGTTGATTCTAAAGAGCTGTTCACTGCATATGAAAGATGCAGGTGCACATAAAATGCTGTACCATCCCTTTGAAGTGGCTTTCAACCATAATAAAGGATCTTGATGCCTAGATAGTAAAGGCAAAATAAGATACTCCAATCTTTTTCTCTATAACATCAATGTTCTTTTTTCCAGGTTTGGTTCGTGAGAATTTGCAGTTTACTTTTCTGTAGAACTAGCAGCTTGTTTTTTTCCTGTTGGTATTTCTTCATAATAGACCCAAAGTCTGAGAACTGACAACATTGATTTAGCAGCTAGTTTGTGGTATGTCTGGAACATCAGAATTTGTATCAGTCTGTGGTCTTGAAGCTTTGCTTGATCTCTTTGTCTTCCATTTGTCAGTTTCTTTTACCAACCAATACCTTATTATATCCATTTATGTTTTTTTACTTTGAGACTTCAGTATGGAATGAGGATTTATGCATATGGAAATGCAGGGTTTCTTATTTGCAAATACTAAAGTAAAACAATAGTTTTCACAGTTACTTTTAGCTAATTCACAGTTGTTAGGATTTCTTCAAAAGAAGTATTAGTGGTAGCTTTGTTTAGGAAGAATTCTACATCCAAAATTGATGAAATTATAAAAGTTGTATTCTTCTGACTAGCAGTGTCTGTGATCTCCTAAAAGACAAACAAATTTTTCTACTAGGCTCCATTAATATAGAGTTAGATTTAGAATATTATGGATTACCGCATTATGCAAAATCTGGACATCTTTGTTCAGTATTGTATTCTAGCATGTAATACAAGGTGTATTCAAAAAGTATCCAACCTTTGGCCAAAAAAACAAGTAATATTAAAAAACTCACCATTTTGATTTAGTCTCCTTCAAAGTATTTGCCTTGGGAGTCTACACACTTCTGCCAGCATTCCTGCCACTGCTGGAAACATTTCTGGAAATCACTTTTTGGGATGCTGTAGAGCTGTGCCGTTGAATTTTGCTTAATGTCCTCTGTTGACTCAAATCTTCTCCCTTTGAGTGTTTTTTTGAGCTTTGGGAATAGCCAAAAGCCACACGGAGCCAAGTCTGGGGAGTAGGAAGCCTGATGGACAGGTGGTGTGGAATGAGCAGATGCGTTGTCATGGTGGTGGTGCCAGTTCTTTGCTGCCCACAGGTCGGGTCGTTTTTGCTGCACAGCTTCACGAAGGCGACGAAGAACCCCCAGGTAGTATTCTTTGTTAATTGTCTGACCTGGTGGTGCATATTCATGGTGCACAATACCTCTGTGGTCAAAAATACAGGTCATCATCAATTTAACATTGCTGTGCACCTGTCTTGCTTTCTTTGGTCTTGGCAAGGATGGATGCTTACATTGGGATGATTGCAATTTTGTTTCAGGGTCATAGCCGTACATGCATGTCTCATCACCAGTGATGATAGTGTTCATGAAGTTTTGATCTTGGCTAGCACACTCCAGCAAGTCCTGGGAGATTTCCTGTTTTATTTCTGCTGATCAGACAGCAACTTTGGTACAAATTTGGCCAACACCTTCCTCATGCACAAATCTTCTGTTATAATTGACTGAACTGACTCATGGCTGATTCCAACTTCAGCAACAATCTCCTCAATAGTCACACGACGGTCTTCATAGACTATTCCTCGAACCTTTGCAATCATTTCGTTGTTTCTGCTAGTCGATGGTCTGCCACAACGTGGCTCACTGTCCACTGAAGTGTGGCCATCTTTGAACCGGTTGTACCACTCCTTAATTTGTGTTTTTCCCATAGCATGATCTCCAAAGGCCTTCTGAATCTTCTTGATAGTCTGGGCTTGCGTATCACCAAGTTTTGAGCAGAATTTGATACAGTATCTTTGCTTAATGCGCTCGGTCATCTTAACTCAAAAAGAAAAATCGCACAGCACACTCTTCACATCTGTACTCAACGCGTCACTGTGGGCGACTGGCACAACCTACAGACACGAAAATTTTTGCGCATGCTCAGTAAGGATGCGGCCACCTAATACTCATGCGGATTTTGCTCACGCATTATTATTTTGTTCAAACAAATCCAAGGTCGGATATCTTTTGACTACACCTTGTACAAATGATTCTAACAGGTGGATACTTGTTGTAGATGTCTGTGTGTTTAGGGACCTTCAGTTGTTCCTGAAGGTCACTTAGCATTTGAGACACAGCAGGAAAATAGTTGAAATGGGAAACCAACTGTCAATTCAATCACTAAATATGGTATCAATAGTGCATAGTTGTAGAGTATGGATAAAAGAAGATAGTGATGCAATTCAGTTTTGAGGGATGCAACAAACGTGTTTCAAACTAGCCAATATTTTCTTACTTAGGCAACTAGATTTAGGATGGTTCCATGCCTTTCAAAATCAGGAGCTACTGTAAATGATTGGCCATACTAAAAAATCGTGTTGCAAAAGTAGTAACTGTCCAAATGTCTGTTGTCAATGATATGCACTTCATTTCCTCTTGTAGCATCTTTTGTTGTTTTTGAAAAACAACATTGTACATATCTTATTTGACTAAAAATGTTGTGGTGCAGTACTCTATATTTAGGAGACAAATCCACTATCTGCGACAATTGTGTAAGATTGTAAGCAAGTAGCAATCATTTCTCTTTGGCTGTTGCTTGACAATCTCTAATGTACCACAACGTTTTCTTATCAAGTGGTCCCTCCGTAGTATTTGTTTACTATAAACTGGTCTGTATTCTTAATGTTTCCTTTTTACAGCAGCAGAGATCTTTTCTGTTTGCTGAAGCACTTACTTATTGTATTTAAGTTTCATTTTTCACCTTTAAATGGTCTATCATGTCGGTAAGAGTAAATGTCTTTGCAGTTTTCCAACCTTGAGATATTTTTTGATTGCAAAGTGTTTGCATTTAGCTTTGATAAAATCTTTATAATCACAAAATAATTCCATACAAACCTTTTTGAAAATATCTCTCTACCTATGCCCAGGCACAGATAATGTATGTACCAGTGGTCAGCCTACTACAGTTCTAACTCCTAATTCATCAGCTAAACAGCATCTGACAAAAACTGACCAACTCCAATAATCAATTCTTAAATCAACCACCAATGGCAATATAGGTTCTAGAACACTCATGATTAATTAAGTATTGTAGTGGCACTAACAAAGCTCATGCAGCTATCAACTCCATCTACAGTAAAAACAATGATGTTTACTTTTCCTAAACAGAAGCCATGTGGCTTTTATCACAGTAGCACAGTAACTGGCAGAGTTCCAAAATTTTCAAAAAATTTGGTAGCTAGCAATTTTCTAGTTGCAAGCTAAAATATGGTCAGAATAGGGAAATCAAATTCATTTTTTTTGCCTTCGATGTGGCCCATAGTTTAGTTAATTAATCAAGTATCCAAAAATTACTTTGTTGCTCCCAGAGGAGTTTGCAATAGCATCTTTTTTTTTTTGCATAAGTGAAGCCTTATGTATCTTTTAAAAAATGATTTTAGTTGTAGTGCATTTGCTAATCTCTAAAGCTCTATGGCCACTCCAAGCCACCTGCTGAGTGTAGAAGGCCAGGAAGTTTGAAAGGCAATCATTTTTGTTATGAGAAGTGAACCAAAAAGTGTGCAGATGCAGAATGAGTGTTTGGGGGCAACTTTTAACTGTCTGTATCAAGGTCTGATAGGTCTTTATGCTGCGAGGTTCACTTCCCTCCTGCAATAGTAAACTTTTCACTGCATTCATTCGATTCCTATCTGGATCCTTCCATGTTCCTATATTTTTAGTAACTTCCACTTGTCATGCATCACTGCTCACTCACTCATTCCTTAAAACTACACATAGTGTGATTCACAGAATCATGGTTTTCTTGCTATCTGAGATCATAAATGGAGAATATAATGCTTTACTAAATCTTCTAGTCATCCATAATTTGGCCCACATGTTATAGTGAAAATTAGCAAGTTGGGTATTCTCAACCAAAGAATCTTTGTTAGCCAGATCTAATTTTAAAAAAAGTTTGCCAGTTATACGCTTAAGCTGAGGTGACTGAAAAACTTTTCAAGTTTAGCAGCAAGTTGCCCAGAGACTTAGGTGCAGGTCAGTTTTCATAAGAGCAACAAAAGCTGTTGATGGGCCTTTGATTGGAAAGGTTCTAGCACACAAATATAATCAATCAACTGTCACTTAGCAAGTGTTTTACTCTGAATATTAGGTTATGCTATAATTTAGTGATGGCTTCATAAAATTACGGATATATTATTGATTTAGTTAGTGTTGGCAGTAGTAGCACAGTGATTTGGGATTAGGAGTGATATATCATGTTATATAATAATCACTGTAATCCACTGTCAGTTTTACAACCTCCAGCAAATAGAATCAGGTACAAAATTTACATTTTGATAACAAATTTTTTACATTTTTTAGCATGGCATTGCTATCTTATGGCTGTTGATAGTTGAGAATATAACCTTAGCTAGTCAGCTTGGCCTGCTTAGAAATATTTTCCTCTGCTTCCTTAATGACTTTAGTCAAATCTTCTCTATTTCTCAGTTGGATTTAAATCTGGAGAATTCCCAGGCTTGTCTTCAAGCCAATGAATTTCATTGTTGTTAAACCAAGAGAAAACTTTCTTTATTTTGTGACACATGCCTTGTCTCATAGAACAGAAAATTTACTATTAGGAGGGAGTTAAGAAATTCTATAAAATCTACTTTTAGAAGATTCAAATACCCATTTGTATTTACTGAAGTTCCTTTTGAATTACCAAAATATCTATTACTATTACTAGAGAAACAGCCTGGTGGTGGATACTTTCTGGATGCTTCTAGATTGATCAAATACAGTTGGATTTAAATCTTTCATCTGATTTTCTTCTGAATCTTAAAAAAATAAAAATTAAGTGAAATTTCATCTACAAATATCAACTCACTCCATTTTTGGTATTTCTCAAAAAAATTGAAGTTTTGTTTATCTCTGTATGGCAAAAATTCCTGTTCTTTTTTAGTTGATATGTACAATTTAAAATCCATTGTTACCAAACATTTTCTAACAGAGCAATCTCATATCTTCTTGGCAACATTTCCTTCTAATTCACTATCTACTGTACCAAGTGAGGCAAACCTATTCTTTTCTTGAAGCCTTGGCAAAACATGTTCTGAATCTATTTACATGAAAGAGTCTGTATAATTGTTGTAAATACGAACATAGAGGAGAGTTATTTCTGTGGTAGTGCAATGCCCTCATCATGGAGGAGGACCTTGTTTTAATCCCTTCTTTGATTTAGCCATGTTTGGTGTCTGTCCAAGGGTTTTGTTTGTGTAATTCTGTTCCAGCTTGCTAGCATAGGATTCCTCTCACATTTAATCAGAAAGGATTTTCCAGAGGATCTTTGCCTGCTGCTAGTGTAGCCTCAGAAAAAACAATGCATCCCTCAGACTGGCAAAAAATCCCCTTTGGTTGGTCACAATCAAACACAGACAATAATCAAAGCATCCAACAGTTTTACTTGTTACTGCAAACCAGAAGTGATACTTTAAAAAACAAACAAAAAAAAATAATATATTATTTAATTATCTGCTACAAACATTACCTAGGATTATAAAGATGGAAGTTTAACTTCACCTTACACATAAAATGGAAATACAAAAATTAATTTTAGGGGTCTATTGAACTTTAAAACAACGACAAAAAAGTTACAGTTTTTTAAAAAGAACTTACAGAAACTGAAGCCTGAGATTAGTTTCATGTGTGGGTAGACCTGCTCTAGAGATTGATCACCACAGGGAAATCCCTACTTTTTACTGGAGTTTTTAAGAAGCAGACCTATTGCACTTTCAAAATAAGGAAACAAACAGAAAAGGAGTTAAACAGTAGTCATAACAGAGAACTGGCAAATTGGCATGGGCTCCGTAGTTTCAGTCAGCTCAGATTTACCCTTTTGTCGTTATGGAATCAATTAGGATTAACAAACCCGCTTGTGTATTACTTCTCCAGTGAGAACCCGAGAGATCTCCCTTATTAATCTCAAATAGTGGGCTAGAAGTAGAATAGTGCATGTGGTTATATAAAATCACCACTTTAGCAAAAGAAAGGGGCAGAATTAACGTTGGTTATTGATCCACAACAGTGTTAGCATCCCATCCATTTTTCCCATTAGTGCATTGATTGCAACAATCAGCTTTTCTCAGGTCTAGAAATAGAAGCCATTAAAGAAGCTGTTTTTTTTTACATTAATAGGCCCCTGCATATTCATATCCACGAAATTAACATACATACAGTGTAGCTAAAGGAAAACAATAACCAACCCCAAACCACTTTTGGAATGTCCCATAGAATGGAGATGAAGGAAAAGGAAGAAAACAATAGGCTAAAAGCAATTTAAACTACCAAAGTTTAAACAGTTTGTAAAGGAAAATGCTAAAAAATGGATTAAATTCAGCAAATAACAATAATTAGAATGCAAGATAAATGTTAAACTGAAAACAAACATAACTGTAAATGTGTATGCTAGCAAACAAGCAAAAAATATTTAATTCTGACTGCAATAAAGAGGATAAATTAAAAAAAAAAAAACTGAGCTAAATTTACCAATAAAATAATTTGAAGATAAAGGGAATACTGAACCCTTGTTTTAATTCCAAAATATTGCATGTCAATAAAACAACCTACACATCACAAAATTGCTAAGGACTTCTATGCAAAGGAGAGCCCCATCCACAGCCGCTAGGTTTTTCAGCAATAAAGAGTGCCAAGACTGTCAGAACTTCATCGGAACTGAAATGGCTCAAGGCCAACAACTGCGACTTATGTCAGTTCAAGGACAACTGGCACTGGTCTTCTATTGCAGCTCTGTTTCCCAAAGACAGAATACCCCTCCCTCCATTATCATGAAATACATTCCATTCCATTCTAACACCCTGGGCAGATAAGAAAAGAAATTTGGATCAGGAAATTTGAACTAAAAGTTTAAGCAGCAAAAAAAAATTCTCATAATTTTGTAACTAAAATTTTCCTTTTACGGTAGGAAATTTAAAAAAAAAAAAGTGTTTTAACGACACATTACATGCATATATTGTAGCCAGATCACTGCAGGGTGAAGAAAGTAAATATACATGTAGCTGCAAAAGCCACACAAAGTCTCTAGTTTTTATGTAGGACTGGGGATATTAATTTACATCTTCATACAGCCTAGGCATGAGCATTTGTTATAGAGGTTCTTTCTGATAGAAAAATAATTCTTGTAAGATTTAATTTAAGTTCAAAGAGATATTTATAGTATGTACCTGAGTTTAATACAGAGTATAATGCTGTTAATGTGCGTACAGTAAAGCTAAAGTGTTAGCCAAAAATACTTATACATAAACTGTACTCATAACAGCTAAGAGTGAACTCTTCTTCCATAAAGTAGCCTGAGAAGAGAGCAGGGTCACGTGTGAATGTGAAGGGATTTCATGAACAAGGTATAATTAGCTAAAAAAAAAAAAATTAGCATACCTGCTTTAAATTTGGACACTTCTTTCAATCCAAATTACTTTTTAATGCTTGATATAAATTATGTCAAAAATGCAGTGTCACCTTCTACCCTTCGCTCCAATTTGAAGAGAATATGTAAAGCATTAGCTATCAGAAGTGTGTAAAATGCTGTATAAGGCAGGTATTTTGTAAAAAAAAACACCCACCTCATGACTATAAAATAAAACCTGATATTTCAAAGTGTTTCTTCAGACACAGGCCCATTACCAAGAAAAGATGCAAATATCATAGTTTTCATGATCTGGATAGATGAGCACTTTCCACATCCAGGAGCTTATTTTAGTTTTACCTGTGATGGCCTCAGGCATTAAATATAAAATATTCTCAACTTTTAGACTACTACCTGAGAAATGAAAATCAAAATCATATTTTCTAAAACCAGTAATAGTTAGGATACAACACTTGTCCTCTCCCTTCATCCTTAATCCAATTTCATCCATCAGTGAATGATACCGACCACCTTTTCTGATTTGTGATGAGTTATTTTTTACTCCAAAAAAATTATGAAGAGATGTATGAACAAATTGTTTAAAAAAAAGAGACAAAGTACAAACAGAAATGGCTAAACCAGTTCATATAATTCACCCGAACCAATGAAAAACACACAATAAAGTAAACAGAGCTAAAAGATAACTAGACATCTCAAGACCGAAAACAATGAGGAAGACGGCTCTCATATTGTGCTATCAAGATTACATACATAGAGCTGTCGTTTTCATTAAAAAACACAAAAGTTTTGAAACATGTATAGAAATCAAATCATAGCTGAATCTATATTTTGTTTCCTCTAATCTTTTTCCTGTCTAGCCATCACACAATTTTGACAATTTCCTAAAATGTTTTTTTTTAATCAGAAGTTCTTTGCATTGTTCATATTTTTCAGTCTTGCTGTAGATAATTAATGATGTGTCTTACAGGCTCCAACATCACTTTTGGGCTATTTTTTGTTCTGACAATGTTCCACCTGGACAGCTGTGTGCTGGTACTAACAGGCAGTACACTAAATTAACTACCCCAAATTCCACCAAATGAGGTCAGTCTCATAAATGGAGAAGATACTGTACTTTGACAGTTGGTCTGGAACCATCACTTTTGCTACTATTGACAAGGAAATGACTATGTAAGAGTGGAAAGTATTGGGGTTTTGTTGTGAAGCAAAGACATCTGACTTTAAATAGTAGCAACCAAAACCTAAAATACCAATATTGTGTGAGAACTGTTTCCAGATCTGCTTGTACCTACCAGTAAAACATGGATTCAGCTTTGATGACTATCAAAGCAGATTGAGCATTTGGAATAAGGTGAAGAATATCAAGAAAAATATGCCTGAGCAAGGAAAATTAATTAATGATGATTAAACCAGTGAAATATTTCTTTCAAAATTTCAAAACATCGGCAAAGAAGGGGTTCAATTGGAGGCTACTGGACTGATAAATTTGAGGGTCTAAAATCTGAATATCAGGCAGGATTACCTCAATTGGCATGGTCACTTTCTGTGTTTCTTCTTTCTACTATCTCTAAAAAAAATGAAGGATTTTAGTTAGGGACCTTGTGTTAGGTTGGCCAAATTCAGAGTTTTTCTGGTATGACAGCCCTTCCCCGTCTGGCTAGAGTTTTTGAAAGGGGACACTGAAACAATTTCACAATATGTAAAGATGAACTAGATGTATATAGTTACAAATTATATTCAAATAGCTGCAACTGTCTGCACTTTGATAATTAAATAACTTGAAGGAAAATCAAGAAACCTGTTGACATACAGGAGCATATGTTGGGACCTACAATTTGAATCAGCACAACACATGGTAACCGACTCAAAGCAGTGAAAGTAGCAGACAACATCTTTAACAAATCAGTCTAGACTGGCACTGGGAATAAAGTAATTGATATATTATATCAAGAAGTTTATTTAAAAAATTATTTTAGCAGCAATACTGTGCATTAGAATTATCTTCTTCAAAATATGAAAGCTGAGAATTTTTGATAAAACTGAAAAAAAACCCAATGATTTCATAATTTATAATGAACTATAAAATATAATGTTAAAAGACAGTTAACTACATCTAGATAAAATATTATAATAATATATATGCATTAAACAAAAAACAAACAGAAACAAATATATAAGGTGATAACCCAAATATAAAATAGTATTTAATGAATTCACTTCACCTGTCCCATAACCCATAGGTCATTAGGGCATCTTGGTGTGTGTGTCCAGGGCATTTTACAACCTGGCGGAGCATTTAATGAATTGTATCTGACAAATCATTAAAAACTAAATCTACTAAAGACATTCAAATGAAACCTGCCCTTTAATATCATAGCGATGCTATTTTAGCTGGATTTCAAATGAATGATTCAAGTAATATAATTTTAAGATTTTTTTAAAAGTTGATTTTTTCATTTATTTAAATTGTTAATAAGTAGCTATAAAACATTTTTCTGTTATCACATCCCTGCTTTTTCTATTCTCTTCTCTCTCTCTGAAGACCATCCTGGTATAAAGATGTGCTTTTGGTCCTCTCCATGCTAGCTAGATCTTCCAAGGAGTCTCTCTCTATTCCAGGAGCCTACCTTGAAATACTGGCAGTAAGGGAAACAGCTCTCTGGAAATTAAGGTTTGTTGCTTTTGGGATCACACAATATTTGTTCAAATCAATCATAAAATGAAGCCACACAAAAAAATCCACATTTCAGAATTAACTGGACTATTATCTTTTTTTTCATAAAAAATTAATTTTAATTAAGCTAGTTGAGAGAGATTATTTACAGATGACTGACATCCAGGTCAGGTCAGCTGTAAGAGAAGTTTATAAACTGAAGCAATAAAATGGCTGCCATTGTACCAGAGGATGCAAAAATCATAATAATGGTAATGATGTCTGGTGCAGTTTAAAGTCTGTTCTTTCTGAATTTTCAGTCCTTCATCTCACGCTAACTTACTGATCTCTAATGCCAGTAAATTAGCCAGGTGCCATAATTGCAGCTTTTGTTTAATATTTCAAGAAGCAGTTTTCTGTAAAATAATAATGAATCAAATTTCATTCCAGTTCTCTGCTATGCATACACAGGGGTGATGTAATGGTCCAATGATAGACTAGTGGACTGCCAAGGCTGAGGGCCTAAGTTTGAATCCCAGTCAGGACTAGCTAGTTTCGCATACCTCTCTGACATGGTTTCTTCCCACATTTCTCATCAGCCAACCATGTGGGTTTTCTCCCACATCTGAAAAATAAATATTTCTGGTAGAGATTTTTCAGCTACTTGTGTTGGTGGTCTTGTGAGTAATTCTGTACCTTGACAAGCCCCAAACTGCACCCAGGTACTTTTGAGATGCCCTCAACCTCAACATTAGCATGGGTCTAAAATGACAACTGGATATACAATACTTTGG
Organism: Nautilus pompilius; assembly: GCA_018389105.1. Taxonomy (NCBI): domain Eukaryota; kingdom Metazoa; phylum Mollusca; class Cephalopoda; order Nautilida; family Nautilidae; genus Nautilus; species Nautilus pompilius. Next base: position 97,619 of record JACATO010000021.1, on the reverse strand, counting down.
GAATGGTTTAACACTATGAAATTACATACATATATTATCGTTTACTCATAGCTATCTTCTATGTACTGTATTTGTGCTAATTTTTTTAAAGTCCAAGCTTGTTTTATAGATCTTCTCTGGTGGTTTTTCCAAATGAATGCACACATGCATTAAGCACACACACACTCAGAATAAATTTAAGAAGTTTCCTGCCATAGTTTTACTATCATCAGCATTACTTCTAACCAGTCACTCTCAATACCATTTCCTCCTTCAAGCTAAAGGTGAAAAGGTCATTTTGAGCAATGTTATTCTCCAAGACAAGTTGCAAAAACAAAACAACTTATAACTCTCAATGAATTAACATCTTTTTTCTGTTTTTGTTCTGCTAGGGACATATTTAGGCTTGAGGAAACCCTAGAATATGCTTCAACAGTTCAAAAATATCTAATGTCCTGCTTAGTGCTTTTATTAATAGACAGTTAAATATAGTTTCCTTCCAGCTAATTCTTAAGACCTCCTGTGTATTGAGGGGTGACGTTTTAGTGCAATAACTCTTTCAGATGATCCAATTAAAAATCACTGTTCAGATATTGTTTAGCTGGGCTGTATGTAGAACCAGTAATTAAAGAAAACCATGGCATCAGTAAATCATTAAATGTACTTGGTTATATTAAATTCCAGAACATCCACATAAAATTTTTAGCAGGGTATCCATTGTGTTGTACAATATGATGCAAACTCTACAATAGAACTCTAGAATTGTGAAATTTTAGAAGAGTAATTTTCATTTTACTCTCTTTCTGATCATCTTTCCAAGGAGACAGGCCTCTGACTTGTTGTACACTGTATTGTGCAACTAATATTTTTAAAAATGTGATTATATATATATAAATAATGCAAACACTGAATTTACCAATTTACCAATTTCATGCAAGTGACTAAAATTGCTAAGAAAATAATTCTATAAATGATAATCATAGCACTTGAGATACAGAGTATGAAATATTTAATTATTTGTACATCTGTCTACTTTATATTGTTATTGTGTTGGTAATGAGCTAATAACAATTTTGATTTTGCTGCTCAGAACATGTTCATGGAAGGGTTAATAAAATCTGCACACAGCAATTGTGACTGTTAGCTCTATGTTATTGGTCAGCTATCAATGAATTGGAAGAGCAAACAGTTGACACCACCATTTGATCAGAATAGTGCAAATCTTTCAATGTAGGATTTAAAATTATGAGCCACAAATCTGTTATCTGCTCTTCCAACTCTTTATTGTTAATGAAAATGCATTATACCAGCTAAAAGAAAACAACAAAATTACAACTCTAAAGAACAATGCATCAGAACATATGCCATTAATTGTGATGTTATCACTTCTAATGTTCTGTTTAATTATTGAACCGACAAGTTATTTCCATGTTTGTTCAATTTAGATCATACAGAACGTATGGTGTTCATCATTTCTTGCTACTAAGTTGAATAATTCTAATTTCATATTATGTTTTTGCATAAATGTTAATGGACCTCATTATTGATGACTGCTACTGTTTTGTTTGGCTGATTAAAATGGCATCTAAAAATGAAATTTCAAATAAAACAAAACCATCTGTCCACAACTACCTTTCATAAATACTTCCAATCAAAAATGGTAGAGGAAGTTGAAGATACAGCGGGTGGGTGGTTCGCAAAAATCCATTGATAGAATGAAGTAAAATAGGTCAGGCATGATTTTAAAGGACAAAGGAAAGAGGAGTAAACCTGTAGAATAAGAAGATAGATTGCTGGTTCAAATGTCTACAGCAAACCTTTTCTTGATAGTGATGAGTTAAATGCTAACTACAATTTTTCAAAAAAAGTCAGAATCTCAACCACTACTTACAAAAGATGGCTAACAGAGGTGTAACAAGTAATTCCTGTAAGCATCATGAACACTACACTCTGTACCAATGGTGCATTGAGAGCAGGTTTGAAGAAAAGCCTGAATAAGTATGAGGCAAATGTGTTTGTCCTACAATTGTGGATGGTGGTGTAAATGTAAAAGTATTCGGCTGTTTTAATGAATATTAAGTTGGTAATTTGAAAAATAGATGAGATTCTCATAAGAGATCAAATATTCTGCAATGCCGTGCAGTTTCATCTGGGCATCATCTGATAGGTGATGAGTTTATACTACAACAAAGTAATGATCTGAAGCATACAGCACAACTCAATACACAATACCTTAGCTAGAAAATAATTTGAAGGACTTTTTAAAACCATGGTTTGGCCTCTTCAATCTCCAGATGTGAACCCTAGCAAATTTGTGTGGTAGGAAATAGAATCAAAAGTCAAAGAAACAGTTCAATCAATATCAATTATCTATAAAACTATTTGCAAGAGAAATAAGGTTATTTACAAGGCAAAGCATGTTCATTAACAATGAAGTGTTGAAAAAAGCAAATAACAAAGTTTTCGCATGGTGGCTCATAATTCTGAACACCACTGCAAACAATACCTATATTTTGCATATAATAAACAATGCTCAATGTGCATGTATTATCATGTAATGAGAAATCTTCGAAATATATTTGTATACATTCAGATACAAGTGGAAGCTATCACACTAGTTGTATCAAGGATCACATGCAAAGATATTTAATATATAGACATTTGCCCTTCTGGCCACTGAAGTTATCCATTTTTCTAAGGCGACTGCATACCTGTAATATATGTAGAAGGCTTTCTTGATCGGTTGCTATGATGAATATTATGCAATGGAGTTTTTTTAAATACTAGGTATACTTTAAAAATGTGGTGGCAGTGCATAATGTAAAGTTGCATGTAGCTGATGTTAGACCATAATTTGAGAAAGGGGCACATACTATCTACTCCAATTAAAGAAAACTTTGTTCATTTTCAGTGGTGAGCTAACCTCATCACTTACTATTATCCTTGCACTTCCTCTATCTGCTGCTGGAACATCATATTACTCCCCCACATAGACCCATACTGACCCACTGAGTATATATATATATACATACAATAGCCATATCCATGATCGGTAGTTGCTGTTCTGAAATCTGTTCTTGTTCTGTACCACTCAGTCCACCATCCCTATCATTTTAACCATGGGAAGACATTTCTCACTTTAACTCCTGCCTTTAGCCATAAAATTTCAGGTGACTATGGTAAATAAGCTAACTTCATTTCAGATGAAACCAATTTTAAACATTTCCTTATTAACACTACAAAGTAATACTTTGTCAGTAATTTATTAGTTTCATTATGAGTTATTCCTTTTGTAAGCAACAAAAGAGGCAATAGGTTAATATACTGTGCCTGTTTGTATCATGTCTGCCTACCATTCAATCCCCATGAGGTCTTGGTAGAAACTTTTTTTTTGGTTCTGACATAATTCATTAACAGCTGTATGTATTAGTACTTCTGCCATACATACATACATACCTATAAATGTTGCACTTAATAAAAGAACTCATAAAATTAAATCGGTATGTTCATGGTCTAACAGGAGATTAAAAAAAAACAAACAGATGGTTAATATTATTTATGAGAGTAGCTTACAAGATTTTGAGCCATTCTTGAAAGAAGATTAAATAAAAGGCATTGCTTCCTAACAAAGTCCCATATATATATATAAATATGTACAAACAAATTAACAGGTGTATAATTACATTATTATGGGTTGCAAATCTTGACAGAAGCTCAAAAGTAGATAGGTCCTTATTGTTTAGGATATCTGCAATAAAGATAGTCTTTAATAGTATGCTATCATGGAATTCCAGTATTTTATATAAAGTTGCCATACAACTATTTTTTTGAAAAAGCATTCTAATATTAGTGGTTTCGTTATTTGAAAAGTTGCCAAGAAAATGGTAAGTTGAACTATTTAGATGCATCAATTCTAGGTTTGTATTGGTATTAGTTCAAATTATCTGTACATGAAAATAGAAACAATGTTAGAAGCATGTTTTTATTTAAAATATCTGGCAGCATTTAATTTTGATAAAGTCAGGATAACTGATTAAACTGAGAAAAAACAACACACAACAAAACTTTTGTTTTCAAATAAAGATGGTATCATCTAATCATCAAACCATCTACTTTACATTCCACAAACAGAGACAGTTAGTCATCCAAAATGTTGTTAAGAAATGGACAACAGCCAAGATGCAGAAGCTAGTTGCTGTTTGACAAAAATTGCTATCAGTTTATAAATGTTCGGTTTTATCTCAGTGTTATCATAACAGTATGGTAAATTATTCTAAAATAAAATAAAAATAAAAACAGACAGACTAAACTGTTGGGGCACAACAGTTGATAACTCCACCCAAGAAAGTTTATTTCAATAAGATGCTTTTTGAAAACAAAATCCATAGTATTAAATTACTTTTGTACATTAAGCTTCCAAACAAATCCTTATATCAAAAGCTTAAAAACAAGATCTAATAAATATCGTATAAACTGAAAAAAAATCCATTCACAATTCTTTAGGGACCATTTTAAATACAAAATATTCCCTCTTAAAACTAATAATTTCTCTTACAAAAATCTAGCAAGATCTCAATATAAGCTTTCTTGATGAGAGTAACATCCTTCTCATACAATAATCTGTTCATGAAGTTACTTAAAAAAAACTAAAGACAAATAAACAAGAAAAACATAAAAAGCATTATGGTACTATGGCGCATCTCACTTGTTGTTTGGTGTTTAATTCGTTTAAACATTTACTCATCAACACAACATCGAAAGCTTTACTCTACTAGAGGTGTTCAAATTAAACCCTACTGAATACCATTAGAGTGATGCTTTTTCAGATGGGGTTAAACTTTTCAGCTCTGGTAATAGTTTTTAAAATAATTGTACAAGAATTTTTAAAGAAAGAAAATTATTTAAAACATTGTAAGACTTACTATACAGATTCTTTATTGTGGTGGTTTCCAATTTTTTTCTTCTTTAGTGAGAACCCATTAACACAGAGACAAATTCTTGTGACCCCAAATTCCAGCCAAGAGTGGAAGCTACAGGGATGCCACCTTGCTAGAGTGTTTTTTTGAAAAAGTGTGAAATAATGTAATTCCTACACAGTAGGCCATAGAATAACTACATCTTGAGGCATTAGTGTGAAGCTGGAAAGTTGATGATGTGCAGGCATCACACTGGTGTAAATTATAATGTCTACAGCAGTCAAAAGATTAAATGCTGCTTGAAAAAAATTACATTGGCCAATTTTACAATCTCATCCCTTCTTATTGTGAGCCCATTTAGGGTCATGTCCCTAGTTTGAATACTACTGATTTAATGTCTACTAATCTAATGGTTATAACCTGTTAAAAAATAAATATTTGGCATCACAGAAAGACAGGAAGATGCTGTATATTTTGTTGAAACATTCATATACAACATTTTCACCTGGAATCTACAAACTGCTCATATTAATTTATCTGAGGCTCTGTTTGGTTGCTCAGTGATAGTTCATGTGGTCCTAGAACCTGTCACAACCTGGACTTTCAGTTATTAAGGTAGCAGAAAGCAGTCATGCATGAACAAGTTCTCAAACTCCTTCCAAGACATGGAATTGTAGAAAAGCTGTTAAATGAAAACCAATGTTTAAATTAAAGAAAAATGTATGATTATAAGAGGGAATTTAAAAAAAAAGGAAAAATTGCAAAACAATAACTCAATTACTTTGTTAATCTACCTGCACATAATTATACAAAAAAGGCAAGAAAGAGATAAAAGTTGGGACAGTTTAGGTATTAGTGATATTTTTGTGTATTCAAGCTATCAACTCCACTCTGAATGGTCTACTTATTGATTTAGCACTCTTGAAGGTTGCTAGTGAGTCCTACTGAATACTGTTTGTTACCATTGCAGTCGTGGATCAAGGACGCAGCCTCTACGTGGCGATCCCGACAACCCAGACAATAGGGACCAATGTGCCCAGTCAGACAATCACCCCCAAGGCTCGGACCCTCAGCCCGGCCAGGGAGCTCACTTTACCGTACTCCTCTTAAGCAGTTGTTTTTTCATCTGTGGGAGACAACCCACCGGTAATCGCCTCCCTTCTCCTTCTCATCGCCGGCGATATTGAATCCAACCCAGGCCCCCCATCATCATTCCCACCCACACGCAAGTCCTGCTTCGCTTGCTGCCGCACCATCACCCGCACCATCACCCCGTTACAATGCAGTCAATGTGGCAATCTTTTACACAGCTCTTGCTCTGGCCTCTCACGGGCCGCAGCCGCTGCAGCCCGGCAGAACAACCATTGGTTATGCTCTCAATGCCACCTCACTTCTACCCAACCATCACCAAACTCAACTCCCCCAATCACTGAAATTTCCAAGCCACCTCTGCATCAGGCCCGAAAATCCCTCCGCATTCTCCAATGGAACGCTGATGGAGTGTCAACTAAACTAGGCGAACTTGAATCCCGCCTAATCACCGATGTCTGCCTTATCCAAGAGGCAAATTTCAGAGCGTGTGATACTACTCCACACCTCCTTGGTTACAATGCAATTCGCCTAGACCGTCCCAACGGACACCGCGGGGGAAGTCACCTGACTCTCATCAAAGACGATTTGATCTTCCAACAACTACCCCCAAGCATCTTGGGCACTGCCGTGGAATGTACCTCCATCCGTGTTCGCCTGTCCCGCTGAAAATGGGCTTTTATTCACAACTTGTACATACCCTCATTTCGACAACCTGATCAACCAGACCACCTCTCCCTAAGCCTTCATACCCTCCAACCGAACACTTTCATTGGCGGTGACTTTAATGCTCATTATTACTGTGGGACCCCTTTCAACCCGCAGATAGCCGTGGCTCCGAGATCAAAGATCTTCTCCTCTCCCAAACCTTAACCCTTCTAGACAATGGATCAGCCACTAGAATCAACCATGGAACCAGCGGTCCTAGTTCTCCAAACCTCTCGTTGGCCCACTCTTCCTGGGCTTGGACCATCTCCCAATTACCACAATACTGTGCTGCTGACTTGAGCACGTGGCTAAGGTCCATCGAGCGTCCGGCAATTTACTAACCTTCTGCTGTCGACTGGACACAAAACAGTTGGCAAATCCAAATCTGGCGTATGAACCCGCTGCTGGATGACACCCGAAGTGAAGGCAGCCATCAAACGCTGCAATTACCTATGGCGCCACATCTCGGATTGCCGTGCAGAGTGGATCGAGGCCTGCGCAACAGTCAACGCTCTCTCCCGTGAAGCTAAGATGTCCAAATGGGCTGACTTTCTTTCCGAACTAGAGCACAGCCCTGACACATCCAGAACCTGGCGCATGATCCGCTCACTCAGCAGTGGCCCAGACTCGAGTAGCTTTGTTGAACCTTTGCAGCACAATGGTCACATAATCATGACGAACGAAGGCAAAGCTAATGCCTTCATGCACCATTACGCCGCAGTCAATCGCCTATCACTCGACAAAGACGATCGAACAAAAAGACGGCTTGTCAAGGAACTGCTCCGGTCTCCCACCGCTGACGACAAGAGCTGCTCTGACTTATCCCTTCGGGAGTTAGACGACGCAATCCAGCAACTTCGCCCTGGTGGTGCTCCAGGCCTGGACGACATTCTCCCCGCTTTCCTCATCGCCCTTGGCCCACTGGCATGCCAAGAACTCCTTAACTCCTTGAAATCTACAACTGGAACTTCAACTCAGGTCGATGTCCCCAAATTTGGAGAGATGCGGCCATCCTCCCGCTGAAGAAGGCAGGCAAACCCGCAACTGATTTTTCCTCCTTTCGTCCTGTCAGTCTCACATCCTACATCATGAAAACCCTGGAAAGGCTGGTTCACAACCGTCTCTACTACCTAGCCAAATCCAGAGGCTGGCTTTCGCAAATAGCGATGCTGCAAAGACCAAGTCTTGCATATAACGCAGAAAATCAGTGATGGCTTTCAGGCAGAAAAGCCCCATTGGAGTGTCCTGACCCTTCTGTACTACTCCAAAGCCTATGACAAAGTCTAGTGAGAGGAGCTCATTTTCACTTCATTGTCTACGGGCTTACCGAGAAAGATGGGCTGCTGGATTTTCAACTTCCTGTCCAACCGGTGGGCCCGGGTCCAGATAAATGGGCAATTAGGACAGTTCCTTGCCCTCCGACAGGGACTCCCCCAAGGTTCCGTCCTCGCCCCACTACTGTTCCTTCTTTACATCAATGAACTCCACAAGGTGCTACCTTCCAGGGTTGATATTGCCATGTATGCTGATGATGTGGCCATCCTCAGCAGTCACCCTATCAAGGAGCAAGCTGAGAAGGTGGTCCAAGAGGCCGTCACAGCAGTCTCAGAATGGAGCCGTAGGAAAAGTTGGTCCTGAACGCTAAGAAATCGGAAGTCTGCTTTTTTCCACCGACAATCACGAAGCCAATTGATCACCGACGATAACCCTTGGCAACTCATCTCTCCGACACAACCCTACACCCAAATTTCTAGGCGTCATCCTAGATCGGAGTCTCTCCTTCGGTCCCCACACAGAGGCAGTTACCAGCAAGGTAGCAGCTCGTTGCCGCATCCTGGCCTCCCTAACATCTCAAACTTGGGGCTGGCGAAAAAACAGTCTTCGCAAGGTTTACCGCTCCCTCCAACTTTCACTTCTCAACTATGCAGCCCCAGCATGGCAACCTGGTTTTCCGCTTCCTGACTCGACCAACTGGACCGTGCTCAGAACAAGGCCCTTCGAATAATAACTGGGCAATTGCGGTCTACTCCCTTAGATGCCCTTCACCTAGAGGCCGGCACCCGCAGCCACCACACCACCTCTAAAATCCTAATTGCAACCTCTGCCGAAAAAGCTGCACATCTACCTCCTGGGCACCATCGATTTCAAACCCTTGCATCCAACTGTCCTTACAGACTTCACCGGCCAAGCTGGCGCTCCACATCCCAAGCGATTGCCTCGTCCCTCCCTGAAAACTTCTCCATCTGAGCCCCACTACCCAACCCCATACACTGCCCATGGGACTATGGACCTACTCATTGGCGTATCTCCCCATCTCTCACAAATCCACCTTCCTCTCCTACTCCCACCTCCCTTTGCGAGGCAGCTCTCGTGGCCATCCGCCAATCATCATCCAACCTTACCATCTACACGGACGGCTCTGCCTCCAATGGCCGACTCAACGGGGGTGCTGCAATGGTCGTCACAAGCAGAGACCCAGCCCATCCCTCCCTCATTCTCTCCAGATCTGAAAAAGGAGCTCCCTTCACGTCTTCCTTCTGTGAAGAGAAAGCAGCCCTCCGACTCGCTCTGCTATGGTTTCTCTCTGACGGTCCCGCCGAGCCTGCCACTATCTGCACTGACAGCCGCTCTCTAACCCTCTCCCTCCTACACCATTCCACCGACACCCGAGACCTCCACTCCCTCCTCTCCAAATGCTGCTTCCCCACCCACATCATGTAGATCCCCGGCAATGAATGGGCCAATGCTGCTGCCAAGTCTGCTCCTCCAAACCAGACCCTCCCAGACCTACCGACTACCAGTCCGCCAAGGCTGCCCTCCAACACCTCATCCCGGACCCACCACCCGTAAACTGCTTATCGGCTGAAGTCTACTCTGACTACAATTGGATGACTGACAGCAACACGACGACCAACCAGCGGGATGCAGTGCTACTGAGCCGGCTCCGGTCTGGTTACCGCCCTCGTCTTCAGGCATATCAACACAGAGTCAACCAATCAGCCGACCCCACCTGCCCCATCTGCGAGAGGAGCCTCAAACGGTGTCCCACTGGCTACATTGGTGCCCCGGTCTTATCTCTTCGGTGAAGTGACTCCGCCGCTCAAGGCACTTGTCTCGCAGCCAGCGGAGGTGATAGCACTAGCCAAGAAGTCCCTTTAAGGATACTCTCGGGCACTATGTCTCTACAACAACAACAACAACCATTGCAGTGCATCTAAACTAAAACATTAAAGTTAAACTGTCAACATATATATATATATAATAAAAGCAACCTAAATAACAGAAGCTAAAAATTATTTTCTTTTTATCTCTTCTTTAGTTCCATTGCTCCAGCCCACCCTAACATTTATGGTCAACAAGCTTCTGCAACATCCTCATCTTTTTCCATCCAAATGACATTTAAATATTCTAATTTATTTGTTGTTTAGATTGGTTCAACTTCACTTCACAATGTGTTACATATTTACTGGGGACAATAAATCTCTTGCTCTCTCTCTCATTAGACCATCATTATTTATATCAACAAAAAAAAAAATGACAATGAAAAACAACAGATCTTAAGACAGCAGATTTAATTAAAATGATAAACAGTAAACCTCAATGACATACTTATTTAGGGGTATGGAAATGATTATGCACAATCTACTTATGTTTGTGTGATAAACTTGTTCTTAATGAAAATAATATAAATACTAAATATCATTAATATGGCAATACAATAAAATTACCACCAACTGATGGAGAAAATTGACTGATTTACTTTCTCATTAAATATTAAAAGTCAATTATCAATTACCAAACTTTTCAGTGTATAAGTCAATGTGTTTTCTCTGGAATTCCGGGTTTATCTCCAAATGAGGTTATCTATGGACGGTCATTGAAATTTCTTTTATGAAAAAAATTTTAAAAAGGCAAAGTGCTATTATCCAAAAAAAAAAAAACAAACTAAAATTGTTCATTTGAGACAGATCACAGAAATTATTGCTGGAATGTTTGCCAAATGGGAGAGCAATTCATTGTTAATGTGCTCCCTAAAGCATGCAAATTTATCCAGTCAATAATAAGCAAATGCTCATCAAATTACATTCTGTCTTTTTTAATTCTATGTATAAACACCTCAAAAAATCCTCTACCTCATCTCAAAATGTCTCCTGTAAAGTCATGCAAGCCATAATATATACATGGCAGCCTTTAAGCTGGAAGTTGTCAAGTTTGTTGAAGAAAACGGCAATAATATGGTCGTGTACAGGGAACACAGTGTCATGAGAAATGTGGCAGGGATTGCAGTAAGGCGAAGGATACATTACAAACTACAAAAAGAACCAAGGCAAATCACAGCTTGAAAGCTGGGTGGACTGACACTGACAATAAGTTGGAGTAATATGTGCTAATCCAGTTTGCTGCATGTCATGGACTTAGTACAGTACAGCTACGAGTAAAGGCCAAACAAATTGCAACAGATGATCTCTGTCTTTATTTCTCCCTACCTTTCTTTACTGGTGTACAATATTCACCATGGTGGTTTCCCCAGAGGTGTGTACTATATTATCCAATCACAGAACAGCTGAGCGTGTTGACTTCCATGTTGACCAAGTAACGAACCCTACAAATCAGACAACTTGAAACTGACCTGAATATTGACTGTGCTATCAGAAATGAAACTGAGAGTTGAATTTCTGAACTTGAGTGTGCTGCAATACCTCAAAATCAAATAAAAGTGTCAAAGATTGATAAAACTGATGCATTAGGCTTTTTAAAGGAGACAATTCAACACAATGCAAATGATATGAGGTCACCCAATGCAGGGACTAAAAAGAGACACAGGGCTTTTGATATCAAAAATAATAATGCTTACGGTTTGTTTAAAATATCTCTCCACATTGAGAAACTATTTCAACATCCCATTTATCTGAAAGATCCTCCCAAAGAATAGTTCAATGGTATGCACAAACAGCTTAATATTCATGAACCTGACAGTACTATTGACACTAATGCAATGGAACAGTATTATGAAGTATCTGAAGTATTGTTCTGATTGGTTGAAAGTTTGACTAATTTCTGTAGTTGATCTAGCCTCGTCTTATACTCCAAAATGACTTATCCATGAATGGAGGAAAGAATAATGGGAAATTAACCAATTTGATTTATACTCCACATGGACATATTTTCTGGAAAATATGGTAAATATAAATAAAGTTAAATTTCCAAAGTTTACTAATGTATGACATCTGGCAGGTGACCAGAATTAAAATAGGCTTCACTAACATTTCTTTAAGACTTAGTATATTTTAAAACAGAAGTGCAGGAAGTGATTTAAACAAATAGCTGTCACTTCTGAAAGAGATAAAGATAGTTAATTAATTAATTAATTTTTTGTCAAAAAAGTTGGCAGTTGCTGTATTTGTGTGTGTATATATATATATATTGACATCTGAATTAGTGAAACAACATAGTTAGAGAAATTTAAGGAACATAAGTAACCAGCAAGCATGAATCTATGGCTTTCTGCTTTTCATACATCAAGGGGGGGGGGGAGAAAATTCCCCACAAATATAGGCTAAAAGTGTCAGACCAATATGAACAGTGGGAAAAAAAAAATTTTTTTTAAAAATAAACATTTAAAAGTCAGATATTCACTAGCTGATATCAGCAATCAAAACGTATAAGCAATGATGTGTATTGCTATCAAATGCTAAATGCACCTCATGCTTCTGTTGTGGCTCTCGCAAAGCGATTTTGTACATGACCAACCTTGTGACCTCAACTGAGAAAAGTCACCAAAAGTAGTCAATTGAAATGTCACTGACAAAATAATTAAGTTAAATATCCAATGGTTGACTGATGTATCAGCTACATGATTACATCAGCTGCCAGTCAGCAACATTTTTTCTGTTACTAACAATTACTTGTGATATATGCTAGCAGCAGTCAGAAAACAATGTACCATATTTGTAGCTATATGTGAGGCTCGTGTCTGTGAAATTTTATTATTTTTTATAATACAAATCAAAGCCACTGTTAGTAAATTAAATTACTTACTTTTCTTCCTTTAATGACCTCAGAAATAGACCAGATAAAACTTCCTTTCACAATTTATACATGACTAAGCAACTTTTCTTTTGTTTGTAGTCACATCAACAACTGTAGACCTTTATTTTAATACTTTTTTCAATGACTAATTCTTATTACTGACCAAATATTGCCTTTGGCCTGAAACAATTTATTAAAATCTTCTTCTTTAACTGCAGTAGATTTTCAGACATGTACTAAAATAATTTAAAGCAGAAGTCCATTAATAAAGGAAGTGTATATGATATTATACTATAAAACGCTGAAAAAAATATACTGAAATAACTGTTCCTATGCTCATTAAAGAACTATTCTCCATTACCAGTTCTACATTAGAATCCAAGATTCAATATAAGTCACAAAGCTAAAGAAACTAGATGAGATTATTTAGATAAAATCTACCATTAAGCACAAATTTTACTTTAAAATTTCAACTCTTTAAAAAAAATCTGAAAACATTGAGTTATACATTAAAATATATATCTCGGTTCAATAAAATTAATTGCATATATTTCTTTATAAACTGTATGCAAAACCAAAAAGTATAAAACAAAGCTTTACAGCGAATGCATAAGAAATGCTATTTTACCCTAATGTCAATGCAGAAGACCCTAACTGTACTAATATCTTTTTTGAAAAAACATTTATAGGCAAAGAAATATGCAATTTTTTGGCACATTTGTTTCTTTGTACTAGCACAGTATACTCTATTATCACAATTTCCCTTTAAGTAATGTACTAAATATTTATGCATTCACAGATACATGCAATGCTTATACAAATATATATACGAGGTCTGTTGAAAAAGTATCTGACCATAGGCTGGGAAAAAAAATTACGTACTTAGTGGGTTCAATTGCTAATCCCCTTCGAAGTAGGTCCCTTGTGCCTCCACACACTTAGCCCAGCAATCCTTCCACTATTCGAAGCACATCTGGAATGCTTCTTCTGGACTGGCTCTCAGCTCCGCCATCGCATTCCACATGATGTCCTCTCAGCTCCCAAAGCGGAAGCCTTTCAGTGGCATCTTCATTTTTGGGAACAACCAGAAGTCAGAAGGAGCTGTGTCTGGAGAGTAGGGAGCCTGGCGAATGAGCAAAATGCTTTTTTTTGCCAAGAAACCTTGTATCAGCTGCAACAAATTAGCCACAGGGTGTTGACATGATGCAGCTGCCAGTTTTGCGAGGCCCACAGATCTGTCCTTTTGCGCCGAACTGCATCACGAAGACATCGGAGGACTTCCTGATAGTACTCCTTTGTAACTATTTGTCCTTCTGCTGCATATTTGTGATGCACAGTGCCTCAGTAGTCGAAGAAAACAGTCAGCATCACCTTGATTTTGCTCTTGACCTGATGTTTTTTTGGGCCTTGGCAACGTTGGGTGCTTCCACTGTGACGACTGAGCTTTGGTTTCCAGGTCGTACCCATACACACACATCTCATCTCCAGTTATCACAGTATTCTGGAACTCAGGATCCCTGTTGGCAGTACCCAGCAGGCTCTGCGCAACCTCAAGACGAAGTTGTTGTCATTCCTGAGAAAGCAGCTTGGGCACGGCGCAAGCCCAAATCCTCCTTTAAAATTGCCTGTGCAGAATCTTTACTGATCCCAACCTTGTCACCAATTTCCCACACCATCAAACGACAATCCTCCATTATCAAGGTCCGCACTTTCTCGACAACAACTGCATTGCAGCTTGTTGACAGCCTCTCGAATACTGGTCACTCTCCACCAATGTGCAGCCATCTTTGAACCTGTTGTACCATTCTTTTATTTGGGTAAAACCCATGGCATTGTCACCAAAAGCCTGTTGAATTTTGCAAATTGTTTCTGCTTGGGTATCTCCAAGCTTTTGGTAAAACCTGAAGCAAGATCATTGCTTCACACGTTCTGTCATCACGGGTGAAATGAAAATGCAATGAGTAAGTAGTACAGCACCTCACACGATGGCTGCCTGACAGCAACTGACGCATCCAGCAAGCCTGCCAAAAACCACGCATGCGCATGAAGGCACACGACTCCACTATGCACACTTTGCCTCCCTAACGGCATTACTTCCCACGGGGAAAAATAAAGTCGGATACTTTTTTAACAGACCTCATATATATATATTACACACAAATTTCTCATGAAAGTACAAACACATATCCATTAAGGAACCAGCTTATTCTGTAAATGTATACCAAAGTGCTGAATATGATAGTTGTAGTGTCACATTCAATGATGGCTGCTATTTCTTGCAATGTGATAATTAGTACCTGCTCAATGAATTAACTGAAGATGATTTAAGCTGATTTATCCACCAGCGCTCTCTTAGTCCTTTGCAGTATGATTTCGAGTAGGCTCAGATGTTTGATACTATGGCACATGCAGAAAGGTACAGGATGTAGTTTCAAGTCATGCCTAAGATCACAGAGATCCTAACAGCACTCTGTATAGCTATAGCAGGACTCATACAGAAAGAAGGGTGAGAAGAAGCCATGACAGTGGAAATTGCCAAACTGAGCCAGATACCACTGAGAACTGAGCCAGGCCTGCGACCAAGGCAGACAAGTCTACTGTGATTCTATCCTACAAAGAATTCATAGACAGAAACTTATTTGCTTATCATGATAGGAAAGATTTACTTAATCTGTGGATATCTATTAATTTTATATGTATTGGAGATGTTTACTTATATATAAATATATAAATGAAAGTTAAAAAAATTTATATAAGAATAACAATATTACCAGATGAAGTTATTTTACAAACAAATGAAATCTTTATTAAGTTAAATTAATAATTTTATAATTTTGGGTAGAGTATATTCAGTAAGTTAAACTCATTATCTTAATGGTATTTTCCTTTCAAACCAATTGGAACTTTTTGATAAATATACTGAGAAAGGTGAAACAGACAAGATGAAACAGAAGCATTTGGAAAGGTTAATAAAGGCATGGCAGAAGGGATGTGGAAACAAGTTAGGCCATGGCAATAAATGACAACACTTCCATGTCAATGATTGGCCCCCTACTGGATAGGCTGCACTATTCTCTTACAACACTTCCATGTCGCTGATAGCGCCATCTAACCAGATATTTAAAATATTATAATTTACTTGCTTTTTTAAACTAAGATGCAAAACTACTTAAGTTAAAATATTTAAATTTAGTATAACTGATGTCATAAATTATTTAAATTTATTTTAATAATTACTGTACATGACTGTACCAGGGATTTAGTCATTTAGTTACTGCAGCAAATAGCAATTTTGGAACACTAAAACATTTTTTTACATTAATAAATTATTAATAATTATTGCAAGGAGCAAAATTACTGAAAGTCAGTTTACAGGGAGTAAAATAACCGCGACTCCATTAGAGTAGAATACTATGGGATTTGCATTTGTGGAAGTAATTCATTTGTCTATGAACCTGTTGAAAAATACCAGGACTATATATGACTACATTTATGGACAGATTAGTTAAAAAGTCTGTTCCACCTAGTACACAGGTGAAACCACACACAAAATTTCATCAGATTCTATACCCCTTCACACATGTGCCTAAGCACAAACCTCACTCCCACTTCAAGACACCCACCTGCTATCCACAAACAATACCTTGACAGTATGATATTTTAGTGATTGCATCAGATAAAAGCCAACCTTCAAAATAAGCCTACAGTTACTAACATTAGTAGACATATCTTTTCATATTCTCACCCACATAAAAGCCACACAGCTGTGAAGGGTGAACTTTGTGTTTTAATATATAAAGCTATAACACAAAGAAGATAGTTACAGCTGGGCCCAAAAAGCAAAGGGAAACAGTTTTTTTTTTGGTAGTATAATAATAATAATAATAATAATAATAATAATAATAATAATAATAATAATGATAATAGTGATAAAAATTAAATATTTAAAAACAACAAATGAATTTATTTCTTATGAATGAATGAATTTAATTTAAAAGAAAGAAATATGTTATGCTCTGATAATTTTTTATGGAAATTAAAACAGAAATAAAACTAAATACCTAAACATTCTAGCTTAGCTTTCTGGTTCTGCTATGAAGTTTTCATTTGTTAGGATGTGCAGGTGATGCAAAAAATAATCCAGATTATGTCTAAGATCTAGAACTAGATAACAGGGTTAGAGCAGTACATCATAAGTGATTTACAGTACTTGACTTTAAATATTGCTTGCATGTAGCCAAAGACATTTTGCAAAGCTATTGTCTGAGTGTAGGAGTATATCTCATCAATACAGAACTCCTTGATCCTAGAAATGTACTTAACTCTTCCCTTAAAGTATAGTAGGCAATTGTTTTACTTTAAATCATTTGTGTTTTTTCCTACAACCAGCAAAACAAATCTCAATCAAAACTAAAAATATAAATATGACAATTTCTTCTACTGCATACAAAAAGTCTATACACCATTGTATAGCTTATACAGTATTGGAAACAGGCAGATGACAGAGAATTAATGACCTAAAATGTATGCAAATCTCCTGTACACTGCTTGGTCAGTTGCACCATCATGCGTTAATACCAATAACTGTGATTGATTCTTAGGCAGCCAATCAGAAACCTCTATACAACCATATGACATTAAAACTGTAAGAAATTGTTTTGTTTAGTAATAATGCATTGAATGTAGACATAGATTCCAGAATAAAAATACCTTGTGAAAAAAATGTAGAGATAGAAGTTCTAGCATGTGAGGAATATTCCTTGAGGCAGATTACAGCTAAACCCAGAGTTTTGTCAAGTCTTGTAAGAAAAAAATGTAACAAGATTATCTGAAACTGCTGACAATATGAAAAGCAGAAGCAAAAAGGCTAAACTGTCCTAAAATGATGCTAATTGCATGACAGATGATGTTCAGGTAAAAATCTTTCATGTGACCTTGCTGTAAAATTCAAGTGTAATTAGTATACTAGGAACAGGATTAGATGTGTGACAGTTCCAAATGCATTTCCGAGAAGAGTAAGTAAAACTGAAAAGAAAAAAAGAGACATCTAAAACAAAAACAGTAAATGAAGAGCACTAGAAACAATGAAAGGCAGTTTATTCAATGGCAAAGAGAAAAGTAGAAAAGACAATGCACATCATCTTCTATAGAGGCATCTTTCTGAATGCTGGTAGCTTCTCAATATACTAATAAAAGAACTAGTAGAATAAATGATCACATCTTTTCCAATCAAGATTATGCCACCCACTATGGGAAAGGACATGACTTATCACCCCTTTTGCTTTTGTATTGGAAAAGAGGTTTGTAGGAAAGGAATGCTCATTAACGTGATGACACATGATATATCAATAAAGTTTTAAAAGTCCAGTTTATTGTTAAGACTTTATACATAGATGCTGCAACTTTTGGTTTTAATGACTTCTGACTTTAGGAATGTTGTCTATTTTTAAAATTAGTTTCCATATGTAGAATCAACCATAATTTTAGCAAATACATAATTAAAAAATTTAATTTGTGCAATGAAAAGGGGGTCCTATTATTAATTGTCTTCCAAAGCAATTCTCATGTGACATTATTTTTTTTTTTTTAGTTATGAAAATTTACAACTAAAGGTGTTATTTGGCTAAATATTATTAATATTTGCTGGTTAGATGCTCTCTTAGAATAGAGTTGAGTTTTCTGAAAGTTCTAGCAACAAAATAATGATGTTTTTTTATAGAATTTATAGAAGATCAAAGATAAGCATACAATTTAAAGTCCTCTCTGTAGCATGGTAGATATTCTGTGACACTTTAACAATATGCATAAAATAATTTACACTCACAACTCCACTCTAGAAAAAAATATCTAAAAGTAAAGACACTTCAACAACTTTTCTCACCACTTTCAGAATTTTTTTCAAAGCAGATTTATAAAAAACAATATCAACAAAAACTCGCTAGTAATGTTTGCTGTGATAAAAAGACTGAATGGCAGCAGCAAGCCAGTCTTTTAATAGGTGGTCATTAAATTTAAGAATGTCAAGAAAGGCTACACCGTCAGAGATGCAACGTGAACAAACGAAGAAATTCTCATCACAGACGTTTTCTATTCAGTAAACATGCAGTAATAGAAACAATCAACTTCAAACAGCTATCTCCAGCTTGTTAAAGAGAGGATTAATTCCTTCTGCTCAGAGGATAACATTACTTAAAAAGGAATTCTCTTTCATAACAGCATCAATAAGCTGTTGCTATACCAAGGCCTCAAGCTGCATCAATACTGTATTTCCAGATCTTTCAATTATATTATCAATAGTATCCAAGCTGTGCGCACAGAGTCTTTAGGTAATTATGACAACTATCTTAGAAGAAATGAGCCATGATTTTTCACAGTATAAAGAGAGGCATCCTGGATCACTATGTATCCTCATCGTAGTTTTCTAATCAGAAGAGAATTCACAAACAAGCTAAAAACTAATTATAAGTGTACAAAAATTATGTTATGATACCATGTTTTTAGTTGTATTTTCAAAGGAGACATTACAAAAGCAAAGTTTTTTTAAAATTATTTACAGCATGTAAAGATTTCTTGAAAAACATCTACCAGATAACAGGAAACAAACATCCTCCTACTGAGCAGCACCCAAACTCCAGTTCACTGCTGAGCTAAGGCACTAGGGGCCCATTCATACATAACCTGGCTAAACCACCACTGCAGTAACGGTATCTGTTCGAGTTCCATATGAATGATACTAGTATGTGAATGTGTTTTCATTTGGTCAACTTTTGTTCATTAACTGACTAAAATTAAAATTACATCACAAAGTCAGATAAAAATATTACAAAGCCTCGCTATTTTTCTTGACTTTCAACGTCTAGATTTTAAATATAGTCAAATACTTAAGCCAGATTATTTTCTTTTTTTTACATTCATAAAAGATAAAATCCATTTTGATATAATACTCAAAACTTTACATTAACTTGGATTTGGTGTAAAGCTGAAACACATTTTCACTCTAACCCGACACCTACCTATGTAAAGCTGTCCATTAATGCATTTAATTCATAAGCAAAGCAAAAATAAAATGAGGAAATCAGAGTAAAATGCATGTAGAAATAAGAATTCCCCCATCCTACTTTCTTTTCTCTTAAGAAAGCACCTTTTTGCATCTGTAGTGAAGGAATTAAAGAATGACTTTACACTTTTAACGGATGTACTACAATGGGAAGTCATCTGACAATATAATTAAATATAACAATTAAACTTACTCATTGTTGTTATAAGATTCGTATTTTGCAAAGGTCTGGAAGCATAAATGTAATCATGTTAGGGGGGGTATCAGTTATATATGCAAATTTTATTCATATATATATATATATCAATGCTTACAAGGGCACAACCACAGTGAGAGTGTGCAGTGCTGCAGCTGATCCTGCACAACATGGTGTATGGCATATCAACTTCACAGTGATATTAATTTGCAAAACTTTTGCCTTAATGTTAACACAAATAAATAATTAAATGTGCTGTTTGGATTTTCCTTAGATGTAAAAATTAGCCTCATTTCTCTCACAATCAAAGGCAAAAAATTTAAAAAAAAAAAAAAAAAAGCTTCGCTGTTTTATCTGTTTAGTAAACATTCTCCTGTGGTAAGTTTTGTGCTTACATACCGAGTGCTGATTTCTACCAAATAAAGAAAAAAAACCACTAACTGTTTGTTTTAGTAAGAAAATCTAATCTCTGGCTGTTTCTCATCGCAAAGACTTGACGTTTTAAAATTCAAAAATGTAAGAGTTTGAAATTGAATCCAGATAGAGAGATTAATTTAGATAATCATTCACAATCTGCATGACACCTGGGGTGAATTTGCATTCCACTACTATTCAAATCTGTATTATGGGTTGAGCTATAGGGGCTGTGACACACAATACCTTCCTCGTTAATATAACTCTCTGTAACAACTATTCTCTCTCTCTTTCTCCAACTCTGATTTTTGCACTGAGCAAATGCACTCAAAGTGGTATAAGGTAAAACCTGGTATAGCATGTAGAGGGTTAAAATTAGTTTCATTATGCAAAATTCCGGTAATACATTTTGGAGAGCTATGCATTTTCAGTTTGTTTCATTTGAAAGCTAAAGGGTTAATAATAAATTAGAGTAACAAATTAGAAATGTCTTGCAATTAATTCAGTTGGTGACCATAAATAAAAATACTTGGAGTGCTTGTGTACCTTTGAGTATTTGCATTTGTTGTGGTAGCTAAATTAAACACCTGAAAGCTAACTGAATAGGTAGACACTGCATACAAACAGAGTAAAGTGAGTCAAATCATTAACATGGATAAAAATACAAAATGAGTCATGTCTACAACATCTAAAGTACTCTATTCATAGAAGGAAAGCAAAGTGGCTAGTCTCCAAGGTTTTGCCTCAACCATGGCTGGAGAGGAGCCAAGAGAGAGAGAGAGAGAACAAGGTACCTCTGTGTTGTTGTCTGTCTGACAAATGTATACAACATGCACCCATCACAATTATTCTCATACAAAAGGCAAACATGCTGGAAGTTCTTCAATAAATCCTTGTTTCTCCCATACTCTCAATGTCTCCTGCATGCATGCTGTTCTTGCTGACGAGTAACAAAAACTACAATTTCTGCAGGTACAACACTGCAGTTCCTGATACACCAGCACTTAGCTGTTGTCTTTCAACAGCTGGTAAACTTGGATCTAGAATTATAAACAATGTCCAGTAAATCCCTGCCAAACATTTGGTTTAAATGCCCTTTTTAACAGGCTTATTGCTGACATTAAGGCTACTGTTAGTTTAATTGTTCTTTTTTTAATCTTAACCCATTTCAAATGTATCAGTTTTTAAATTTTAGACAGACAGCCAACCATAAGTGTTTGATAAGTACAAGGAATATTCAGATGAACCTTGGCCAGATAGGATTACTTCGATTCTATTCTAGCCAGGTTTCATTTGAACAACAGCCCTTATATTTTATTCAATCACAAGTATCAGACAAAGAAGAAACCTCAACAAAAATTGGTAGATAAAAGATATATATAATACAATCCATAATTACCATCTGGGAACTTATATAAATACATAGGTTGAAATAAAGACAAACAAACTTTAATCTGATTGCATTAAGAGAAATCTTGGATCAAAATTTATTTATTAACCTTTGATGGGTTTGTATAACCATACTAAAACAAACCAAGTCATTTCCATGTATAAAATTGCAAGAAAATTTAAAATCATAATTTAATTGTTAAATAGTCGACTGTTATTTCATGCCCAAATAGCAGTGTTAGTGTCCCCTAACAGACTTGATTTTTGTAGTACAAGCCAAGCTCTCTTATATACTGTCTAATCAGAAGCATCTTCAAGATTAAACATTAGAATCAGATGAAGGTCAGAAGATATTAAAAACAAGCTTTAAAGAAACAAAAAACCCCAAATAAATGGAATTTATCAAATTCAAATGAAAGCATGTGATATATATATTTCTAAGGTATATTAAAATCAATGAATTTCCTGGAATGGAGAACTTTGCAAAATAAGAGTTAGCCACAATAGTGAAGAGCTTTTATTAAACCAGTTTCATTTTAGATTCTTTTCATTAAAAATTACCATATAGCAAAACAGGTTCAAGAATTAGTAAGGTTATGTAATTCACAGACATCAAAATACTGTACTAGAGATTTTATAAGATGTCTCATTAATTTTAGCCAAGAAAAAGAATGGAAAACTAACTACTATTAGTATTTTTCTTTGTACCTGTCGTTTTGTGCCGGTTATTTTTGGTAATGAACAAAATGTATCATTTTTGTAGGTAAATGATAAAAATCTGTTTGTTTTGCCAAAGGTACATATGAACTGTGCATGAATTCTAATATACTGATGGTATTTAAGAATAACTCTACAACCAGTTAATACACTTGACTCGCCAAGGCTTTTAAAGGAGTTAAAAACATTTTTAGAAAACCAACTTTTCCCTAAAAGAAAATATAAAGAAAGCTTTGGTAAAAATTGTAATAGATATTTGAGAATCAAAGAAACAAAAATGTAAAGTATTAACTACTTCTTTCTAACTAATGACTGCTTCCTTATCTGACTTCATGGCCACCTAAGCCTATGCTTCTGTAAAAATGATATTTTTTTATCCTGTTGAGTCAATAATTTGTCTAATACAAACAAATGTGAAAAATTCCTGGAAAAGTATTTCAGGTTAAACACTCTAGTGTTAATTTGTGTGTTTATTTCTTCTAGTCCAGAGCTCCTCCTTCCATCTTTTTTCTGAAAAGCTGGATGCTTGAGGTTAGACAAAAAAGGAAGAAAGCCAAACAAACATTATCAAGAAACCAAACCTCACGAATGTATACAGGCCTGAATAATTATTTATTGTAATTTTTTTCTTTAAAAAAAAAAAAAATCCAATGTCTATACACAGACAAAATAGGTAAACCAGATACTGAGTTTGACATGTTTTCTTAAAGCATTTCTCAAGAGCAATTTTCATCCTGTAAACACTACAGATATAAATCAATCAAATAAAGGCAATTCAGTAAAAAAATAAAATAAAATATATTAATATAAAAAAACTCAAATAAATGAATGAAAAGTATAATAATAAACTGTTTTCTGCATAAATATGGTGACTAACTCTTTTCACCCAGTTAAAGTACATTTGCAGCAATGACAAGACCACCTCTTGAGAAGAATTAATGCATACACCATCTGGGGATATCAACTTTGTTTAGTATAAATAGATATGGGTCAAGCCACTTATGATAATCTTTTATAGGGGTCAATGGTATGCAATGTGGTCCTTGGGTAAGAAGCTTGGATTTTTTTTTCTCCACTTGGGAAATACCTATCACAGTCGCACATACAGTTTTTGTAAGACATAGGTTCTGTTAAAGATTCTGTGCATCTTTAGAAAGAGAGACAGACAGATTGGTGCTGTACCAGTTCAGCTAAGTGCCCGACAGACTCTGTAGTTGTTAGTCGGTAACTGGTGCACTCAACATTTTACAGGTTTTAATTTTAACCGAAAAGTCGTATCACTGATGGAACCAAAATGAAACTGGCGCTTTAAGTATCAAATCTGCTGATGATGCATTGGTGCTGTTACATTACATTAACTTTTTAGAATTTCTCAAGGAAAGTCAAAAAATGATCTACAGTACACAAAAATATTATTTTTTGAAGTAAAATAATATAGATTACTTTGCAGTCTCAATTTGTCCCACGAATGATGTAAAAATTGACAAATTCTTTGGGTATACTAGTTACGATTATAGTGATTCTATTTTCAGCTGGGTGTCATCTGAACATCTCTGCCATTATTCCACCAAAGTATGAGAAACTGTAAAGTTGTTGGCTCTTCAGCCACATTTTTCATTGTTAGCCCCTTCAGCAGAACTTTCACTGGTGTTTTGTCAACTCAAAAAAAAAAAAAAAACCAGCATCCCTTGTAATTGCAATTACATTTTTAAAAATAAATTTTACTTTTAAAAAATTCTAAAATAAAAATGAGGGAAAATATTTTTAAAAAATCTGTCAACTGCCTGGCATCACTAATGATCTAGTTTCACAGCTGTAGAACCCTTGCAATCTCACTGTAGGTCAACCATCGGTACTACAGGTAAATTCTGTGCTCCAGCATCACCATAGCTAACATTGCTCAATCATTCTCCATGTTCTGCACAACTATGAATCACTAATTCCTGAATCACTAAAAGATCTAACAAAATGAGGACATACAAAAAATAATTTAGCCAATAAATTTTCAACTATCTAGCATGCCATTACATTTTTTTCAAATTCATATAAACTATGGCTGCCAGTAATTTATTCCACCCACTCATTAGCAATTCTAATTAATACTGATCTGTGCTGATGTGTTAACCACTCTGTACCTTTAACCTCTAAAATTCAAAACTATATTCACACACAAAACCAGTCAACACACTATTACAATACAATAAAATCATAGCTTAAAAACAGCCAGTAAAAGTTAAACTAAAAAACAACAAAAATCCCCAGATGTCAGATAACATCACTGAACTCCTTAAGAAACCTTTCTAGTTGATTTTGATATTTTAAGTAAATACGCTGCAATGGAATATACTAAATCTACAGGGCTTTCTACTTCAACCTCCAAAACTGACTTATATGAAATCATTACCTGCTTTAAAAAGCACACCTGCAAAAACTGACTGCATTATTGCATATCTTTGGTGTTTTCACTGTCTGCTGTTCTTGTATGCAGTGAGACTCAGTTTGTAGGTTTATTTTCCCAGCGGAAACTTCGACAGTCTGTTAAAGTCCGAAGGGTCCCTTTAGTCAGGATACAGAATTTAACCGTTTTAAAATAAAACTACATAAAAGCATTTTTGTAGATTTTAAAGTTGAGCACTAAAATTAATTTTTGTGGAAACAGAACATGTTACCTTTAAGAACAAAAAGAAAGTAGTGGTTTAGTTAAGATATTTCCCACCACTTTATTGTAAGAAGCACCCAAACTAACCCTTTACTTTCCGAGTTACCTTTTTCTTCCCCTTTCAGGTAAAAATCACCATCAGTGAAGCAATATGTACAACATTTTCAAGCCATTGCACTCTCCTTTAAAAAAACAACAAAAATGTATTCATGTGTTTTATTCATGGTAGTCTCTGAAATTATGATGATGTTTAAACATAGGCTTATATGAAAATAAAATGCCTAAAAAGAAACTGGAACTCTTATGTTCACCAAGCTTGTTAATATCCCTCAATTGTGTAGACAAAACAAACTGTATAATGATAACATTGATATAATATTTACTTTATAGAATTCTTCTGTCATCTATTGCTGTCTCATATTAGATAAGAACAATAGATTTTAGTTTATTTTGACTTACATCCAAAATAGTGAATTCAAATGCCAGACAAAACAAAGCACAATGCTTACCTGTCGTCTGCCGAGGTAAGATGAAAAGGTGGAATGCACAGCAACCTGACATGGAGAATACGGAATGCTTCAGACTGTGGCAACAACATCAGCAAGCCATACATGCTCTTCAAAAGATGCTGATTATTGGCTGCATCCAACATTTGAAGCCTCAGATCTTCAAAAGGGGGGAAAAGTTGTTATTGGTATTTTCAGTAAATTAAAAATAATACTTGCAGTGTAAAAAAACAAATTTAAAAAAAAAAAGCATAAGAATCATTAGGGTTTTACTGCCTCTGAACATATACAAACTCACAAACAGGTAGTAGACCAGCTCTTGAGGTCTAACATTTGTCTGTTTTATCACGAATTTTTAAGAAACCATTCACAAGCAGCAAACCTTTGTCCAAAGTGTCTAGATGCACACTTAGGGCCCTGACCTTAAACAGCACTGTGAGTTATGGCTGCAGGAAGAGCAAAACAACCTGTCTGGCAATGTTCAGGTATTTCATATTACATAAAAATAAAAAAATATATTAATAAATGTGAAACACACACAAATACAGGTGGGGGGCACAGAGACTGAGGCACTTGGATGCAGTCAGGACTTTGATCCTACAGATGGCGTGCACATCTCGACAGTCTGTGCATTGGAATCTGCTGCCCTGGTCATCAGAGCTAAGATTTGTTTGAATGCCAATAAGACATTTTGAGCACAGATGGCTCGATGAAAAACAAACAAAAATCAGAAATTTTCAACTGCTAAAGTCCTCCTGTAAACAGAGATTAACATCTCTCTAAGCATTACCTTTATTTCCATACCACCAAGTAGACATGAAGAGTATGTGCAGTTCACAGTCCAATATTATTAGAGTAAACTATACTTAGTTACAAACTATGCAATTTTACCAACATTTTAACATAACAGACCAAAATCAGCCTTCCCTGAATGTGTGCACATGTTAATTGTTTGCTGAAAGCCAAACAGTCAAGACTTTTGAAGTACTGGATATCTGCCAATATGCATATACATACTGATGCTGCTTATGGGAACCATTAACAGACAACTTGACAGAGAGTGAGCAGCTTAAAATAAACAGGAGAAAGGCTTCACTTTGATGTTCTTAGTTATTGTCTAAAACAAACAGGCTGTCAGAGGAATAGCTGAGGCTTTCTAATTTCAAGTAGACTCTTCAACCTGGTTAGCAAAATAATCATTGATTACTATTTCCCAAACCAGTCACGTTTTCATGCCATAAATTTACCAAAACAACCTGCTGAGCTGATCACCAGGTTTCTACTACAAAGCCTTGCATAATAAAATCAATATGACTACCCTACTGCTAGCTCATGATCAGTTAATCTATTATCATTGCTTTCATTGATCTTGCATAGTAGAAAAACAAACATTAAATATTCTGAAATTATGTAACTTTTTGATACATTTAAAAAATGGGGGAAAATATACGAAAAATACACAATAAAGATTGTCCAAGTATTGTTAAAAAAAAAACATGGTAGACTAAAGGGACATAATCTATTATGAACATTAAACTTATGAAACTCACATACATAGAAATAGCCATAATTGTAGATTCACCAATGAATCCCATATACATAAAATTCACACATAATAAATCAATTTATAAATGCATTCTGTTATACATATATTAGTGTGTGACTGGTAGAAAATTTCCACATGAAAAAAAAAAAGGTTATTTTTAGCTTTTGTCACACGAGATTCTTTTTCATCGATGGTTGATTAAGTATTTTGTGGATCATTTCACACTTACAGCCAGTACAAATGCATACAACAATGTACACATTCACATAAGTCAGGTATGGAATGCATAGAGATAGGTGTGTAGGTCAAATCAGTTTGTTGGTACAAATGCATTGTGTCACTAGAGGTCATGTACAATAAAAATAAATAATTTTCAGCAATTGTGCATCCTGAAAGTTCCAACTAATGTTTGGGGTTTATAGTATTTTACAAAATAGACTAGATTTTTTGTTTTTATTGTATTATTTCAGGCATCTTTGGTGATTTTTGCACTGTTTGCGACATTTTGTGCGCTACAGTCAGTGACAACTTGCATTAGTTTAGCTAATTGCAAAAAAGAATTTAGTTGAATAGAGGCCAGTTAAAAAATAAAGTGAAAGTTGTGCTGTCTTTTCAGCGGACTCAGAAATCTTGCTCCCATTATTAGTTGATCAGCTGGAGTCCAATGTCCTAAATCAGTAGGGTCAAAATCTTTATTTAAAAATTATTTTTAAAAAGGGAGGAAAAAACCCCAACACGTAGTTGACAAAGATTTTTTTTTCAATGCTGTAATGTTGCACAATCAATCAGACCTATATACACCATCTGCACGCAACATAGAAATTATAGGAGATAATCTGCATAAGGAGCTTAATTCTCAACACAAGCCAATCAACAGAAAAACTACCACTACTAGTAATAAAAAGTTGATTCTGAAGAGTTTAGATCATAACACACCAGTTTCTACTAGAAACAAAACAAAATAAGAGGGGAAGGTTTTAATAATTATGAGCTTGAGTACCAAGCCTTACCCTGTGTAGGATCAGTATGTAAATTTCTTTTTTTTCCAGGAGCATTATATAACAACTGAAGTGCCAACCTGCTAAAAGCAGCATATAAAATATAACCAATAAATTGCAAGTATCTCATAACACAATAAAGAATTATCAAATATTTTATTATTAATTACTATAAATTTTTTTAAAATAGGCTC
Organism: Nautilus pompilius; assembly: GCA_018389105.1. Lineage (NCBI taxonomy): Eukaryota > Metazoa > Mollusca > Cephalopoda > Nautilida > Nautilidae > Nautilus > Nautilus pompilius. Next base: position 69,221 of record JACATO010000021.1, on the reverse strand, counting down.
TCACAAAACAGTCATATTATTTTTTTGAAACTAATAACCCACAAAAGAAGCTCATTATTAATTCCTCATTGCCCAAGCCTCAGCTGACAAAACCCAGAGGTCTCCATTTACAAGAGTCACAATATGAGATCCCACACAAAACCACATAAATGACTTTTGATGGCTTTTATTGACAGACACAACAACCCAAATAGTAAAACAATGAGCTTGTTAAAGCCTGTGCTCTGCTTCTTTAAAGTTATCAACTTGGTGTGCATGTTTTCCATTGGCTCTGAGTCTATCATAAACAGTTAGAAGAAAACTGCAGTGTTTCCAGGAGTTCAGCAGGTGGTGGGATGCATTCATCATCATCTTAGTCTACTTTATCTTTACCAGATGCATCAAAAGAATGAAACCCGTTTGCTTCTTGGATCAACTCTTCACCATCCAACTTGCTAAAGGTTAGTGCATTGTCAGCTGAGGACAGCTGCTCAAGTTCAACTTAGCTTGTTTGAAGGGGAACAACATCAAGCATGTCAACAAACGTTTCCTCAGTTTCATGAGTCAGAAACCTGCAGGAGTTGGCAAATGTCTGAAAGTTCACACAGTGCTATGCTTCAGCAAGCACACAGACTATATTTATCTGGTTGATTGTTTTCAATAGACTTTGGGCACTGTGCTGATTTTATCTACATCAAGTGCAACATTTACCTGAGCTAAACTTAGATCCATCTGTTCCTTAAGATTCTTGATCAAACCATGGTCTGGGTCTGAACAGTAGTGCTGTTTGGGAGGAAGAACTCAAGCAGACGAGACAGGCGTGTCAATTCTATAGATAAAACTCTTTATCCCAGTGCTGGAGCCAAATCAATAAAAATGTCACTTGTCATCTAGGCTTTGAACAAATGTCTGCATACCAGGTGAATTTTGTCCAGATCCTTGGGAAAGTACCAAGGATGTTTGGATTTCCAAATCTTTAACAACAGTTATTTGTCATACTTTCCATTTATGCATAGACTAGGATGGTCACACAGTCCTTAGCTCCCACTCCAAAAAAAAAAGTGTGTGTGTGTGTGTGTTGGGTGGTTCTTCTGCTTTGCTGATTGTTGTTTCTTACAAGCATTTCTACCCACCCCAACCCACGTGTGCTAACTTTTAATGAATAGCAAGGAGGTATCACCTCCCTATTAGTCAACAGGTGGATAAATCTCAAGTTGATTCTAATTAAATGAATAAAATTGAAATCTAATTTACATTCTTACTTTGATAAAAACAATATTTTCATCACTATTGTAGATGTCTGACAGGGCAAATGACTGTAGAATGACAAGAAACATCTCTTTCTTCCACCTGGCTGCAACTTCATTATCAATGGCCTGCTTCTCACCATGCTCCTTCTTGGAAGCAACATTACATTGATCCTTTCATCTAGTGAGCTGTCAGATGTCTCAAAATCCTAAATCCCACCTTCTGCATAAGCTGGATGATCTTCTGTTTGAGGATTGGCCTGAACATTCTGGAAACCTGTTGTGATTTTTGTTTGAACCAACCAAAATCTGGTTCTCTTCTTCCAATTAGCTTTACATTCAGAACTGAACATACTGCGTTAAAATTTCCTCTTATTTTTAAAAACATTTGCTGAAACCATTTAACTATGGAGCAAAGAAATTATATGAAACAATTTTAGAATTAATGTTTACATTATAAGTAAAAGCATCTTTATTGTTTAATACTAAAGAGAAATATGTTTTTAATGCATCAGTAACTGTCAGACAAAGATGGTTGATACTTATTTCTAGCAAATACAAGATTTTGCTCAGCCATGCACGTAGCTAACTTCTTACAAACATTATTTTCTTCTTTTCTTTTTATAGATCTGTTTATGTTATGCCGCCATTTTCTCCTATAACAGCCGAATTCCAAAGAGAATTGAAAAAAAAAAAATGTACAAATTAAAATTAAAATAATACTTTAAGCAATGTTTGTTTCCCATAAATTCATCATTTATATTCAAACTAGAGAAGGAAAGAACTTATATTTTTATTTTTCTTCAGTCCAAATGTCAAAATTGGTTTTTAAAAAGATTTCTGTAATTTTGGTCATACATGAGAAAGAGAGATGGATTCCCAGGAGCACTGACCTGCATAGTTATTCACATGCAGGTAATTTCTGCTTGCACCAATTATTTTTCCATCAATGTGTCAGCTACAGCATGTAGCCATATTAAATTCAAACAGTATTTAAATAAACAATGAAATCAGCTGCATATTTGATGGGTTGTTTGTTTTGAGAACAAGCCATCCAACAAGAATAGCTAAGGCAGGGCTGCATTAAGTCTTAATTGGCACTAATACTAGTCTAAATATGAGAAGGAAGACAATCTTCTTAAGCCTAAACTCAGCCAGAAAACACATTCAGGGTAAAATATTAAGTTGATGATTCAATACAGCAACGACAACAACAAAATTAGCAGCAAGAAACAAACAAACAAAAACAATAGCCAAATAAAAATCATACTATAACAACCATAAGGAAAACTAACAAGTCAATCTTTACTACCCAATTCTTCAGGGTTGTGCCAATTGTGGAACAGTCACTTGAACATGTTGACTGCTCGCTGACTACAAGGGGTACTGGTAGTGCTGGGTGTACCAGGGTATACAGCTTTACTCGTAGTTGGCAGTCAATGTTTTAAAGATAGGCTGTGGGAAATTTGAAAAAAACAGTTTAGAATTCTTCCCACAATGCAACCTCCAGAAGACGACACATCTGCTCAACTCTGTGACAGATATCTTCTGAAAACCCATGGCCACATCCTAGACATATTCAACGTGTATAGTATCTACATGGTTTGCTTGGGAGAGTCCATTTTTTTGTAGCACTACATCATGAGAAAGTTTCTCTAATTATTAAAAATTTAAGAAGATCTCTACATGGAAACACCACAGATTTCATTAAATTTAAAGGCAATGAAACTCAATTTTTTGGTTAAAAATTTTTCTTTTTTAAATTTCAAAGAAAAATAAAGAAAAAATAAAATTAATTTATGCAGAATTTGTTTATGTAATATGGCAAAAAAAAAAATACTTTTAGCAGCTTGGCTTTCTATTAATATATCTTCTTCAGATTGCTTTTTATAATGAAAAGGCAGCTGCAGCTAGACTTTGCTCCAAGCATGGATCAGTATCCTGTCAGCCATGCAGGTTCTTAAATACAAATTGTTTACTTCACATGGGTAAAGGATATCTAGCACATCTGTGCCAGGTGGCAACAGGACTGGGCAGGCATTGGTGCAATGCAATCATTTCCCTGAGGAAAAAATAGCTAAGTCCTAAAATTTACAATCAGTTCATATTTTGTTACTGATGTTTATATTTTTTGACCAGATTAAAAAAAAAACCTCACTGATCTTCATATTTTCTTTGTCTTCTTATCTTGGTCTAGTTATTATGTTCCATTCCATAAGTTATCTGCAGTGCTTGCTCATGCACTGGATTGTTTAATTCTGTCCCCAGGAACAGCAGTTATTATGGTTAATGTATTCATTCGACAGCAGTGAAAACAATCAGCAGCCAAAAGGCACACTTAATTAATTATGCTAGCTGGCTTGCTCGTTCATATAGCAAATAAGATGGGTACTACCAGAGGCAAAATATTTAAAATTCCACATTATGCCCGAGTGGTTAACTAGTAACATGGTGGTGCTAAGCTCTTTACACCATCCTACTATTTGTATAAGAAAACATTCTAATTAGTAGCACACGCGCACACACAAAATATCATAATACATACAGTATATGTATACATATACACATAACATATCTTTTAAAAAATTTTGCTGAAATACAATTCATACCAATAAATTAAAATTCTAGTGCAGCAACAATAATTTATGTATTACCTTAAGATAACAAGCTATATTAATACCAGCAATAATTTGAAAACAAACAGAAAATACTAACTTTGTTAATTAAAACCACTTAATGAGCTGAGATGAATGAGGGAAGTTGTCTCCTAATGCTAGACCAAAGTTGTGGACCATGCTTTGTCATGGAAATTTTGTGTAAACCTATGCATCACAGAAGCAAAGAGAGGTCTTTTTATTTTTGTTATGTAACCTTAAATCTGCTCAAATCAAGCAAATGTGACTCATTTATGTTTTAATTATTATAACTAATTAATGTTTTTTTGTTTATCAGCATTAGGTAGAGCTTGTCACCATTTCACTGCACCAAACTTTCTTTTCAATGATTTTCTAGCTCATTAGCTTCTTCTGTTATGACACAAACCGAATATTGCTGTCACATCGGTGTAACTGTAGTTTGGTATGTGGTAACAGACCAGTGTAGTGTTCCAATGTAAGGCTCCATACAGATATTAGGCTGTCTAAAAGCTATAGCCAACTCTAATAAACTTGTTACAGATAGACACATCTGAATTCAACATTAGAAAACAATAATAATGCATTTTAATATAAACAAATTTTTGTTTAAGTAGATTTCAAGATTCATTTGATGTGGATAACCAAATTTTTATAATAATAATAATGATGGGTGGCTGGATGGTGGTCCAGTGACTATTTAGTGGACTGCCAAGGCTGAAACCCCCAAGTCTGACTCAGTTTGACATCTCTCTTGCATGTTTCCTCACAGTTGGACACCTGGGTTTCCACCCTGGAGTAGGGATCTCCCTGCTGAAGTCAGAAGTCTGGGTTCCTTGTGGCACAAAACACACAAGGCACTCAAGCAGATAACCACAGCCCTAGTTTCTAGATCACCCACCATGGTTGTCTAGCCTCCCATGAGGAGAGGTTATCTCTGTTGCAGAGACTGGTGTAGAACAATAGAATAATAATTAAACACCTTTCTTGTCTGAATTTTAAAACAGATTTTGTATCGAATGACCAAATACTGGGTACTTTAGAAAAGTGGAGGAATGCAAAATATCCCTGACACAGCTGGCAGATCTAACACCTGTGATCAATGCAGTGCTGATACTCAGCTCTATAACTACTTCCTCCATATAACAGATTCACCTACTGGAAGATCACTGATGCCTGCCCACTCCCACCAATTTTTAAAAAGTCATACTTCACATTTGGCTATGTCTACTATATCATAACACCATTTTTCTTATTCTTTGATAATACAGTACTCAACCTCCCCTTCCAAATTTTTTTGTCTTTTTATCTCAAGAAAATGTCAGATCAAGGGAAGTGGTACAGTAGAATAACATGCTACAGCAACCTTATCTTACTGAAGGTTCTAGTGAGCCCTTGAGAGATAATATAAAGCTGTTATCAAAGTCTGCTCTCAGCCAGTAAGAGGCAGCTCCTGGTCAGAACCCCTATTTTTTTTTAAAGAGGACATCAGCACACACACACATACACACACACACTATATATATATATATATTTTTATTGACAAAATACAAGACAACTGTACTTACAAGCAAAAATTGGTGATTCAATCAGTTGTACCAGTTTGTCCAATTCCATGAGGAACTCTTTAGTTATCTCCAAGTCACCACTAAGTGTATGTAAAGGAAAACTTTTGACAGCAAATTACTGAAATAATTTTTTAAAAAAAAAAACAACACAAAAAACAATTTAATTTATCAAATGTTTCTGAAGTTTGTCTCTTGTAATAACTTTACCAATGAAAAACACAATTTAAGGCAGCAGTTCATGCAATTCTTTTCATAAATTACTTTCTTTACATATACACCATTTTTAAGGTAAATGTTCTAGATTTACTGATTAAAAGTTTGATGTGCTGACAAGAAAAATAAAAAATTTTCAATTCCAATGTAGCCTTAAAAACAGGGTCTGGTAAAACAAAAGTCTTATCTACCCTAACTACTGATAGCAGGTGTTCCTATATACTCACTGCAGGCCAGTGATGTAAAGAAAAAGGTAAATGGCTTTTTTCCTTGTCAGTGACAAAGCGTTTACATTGCACAATGGCACCAAAAACATGCCTCCAGCTAAACCATGGTGGCAATATGGACTAAGAATTTTAAAAAAATGCAAATAAATTTTATTTAACAAGATCCCAGAAGAGAATTTTTTAGCCATCTCTCAACACTTAACTTTTCATTGATGGAAAAATAAACTACCAACTGCAGTCAGTAAAACAAAGTTCAAGAGAAAATGGCAATTCTTTAATAAGCATTCATACCATTTAAAGAACTAGCAGCAACTTAAGGATGATGATGATGATTTGGGAACCAGCCTCCCATTTTATAAGCTCATTGTTATAGATTCATTAATAATAAACAACAAAAAACTGCCGATGTTTTTGTGCATCTTCGATTCTTTAATGCTAGCATTTATTTTATCTGTTCTACTTTTATATAGTATTTCTTCTTAACTCCAAACAATGGAAACCACACCCTTCTGAAGAGTCCCTCTCAGAGACAGGTGGGCTCTTGTTGGAGAGACCTCTTTAGTCCCAACTTATGTGCAACACCAACAAAAAGGAATTTACCTACGGTCCTCACAAGACTCAGAAATCAACGATTATCTGACCAATTTAAATTCTCTCTAATTCAATGTTTCAAACAGTTGTTCAATCAGATGTCCCCGACAGACAACATATACCAAAACAATCAGACTAAGACTGAGGCAAACCTCAGACATTCCTCGACATGTCACCAATCTTTCTTAATGCTGACATCTCACTCACTCATATTTTTCTGGGGACACACGACAGTGATCTAAAATCATCTCATGCTCAATATAAAAAAGTAACAAAAACATTCTTCCAAAATACAAAAAAGTTGTTACTGTGCAAAGGGAGGAGGACAAAAATATGCAAATTACCAAAACAGAAAGAACTGATCACTGAACTATTATCATTAAGAGGTGAATGACTCCTGAATTTGTAAAGTGGACAAGATATGGCCACTAAGACATTGTCATTTAACTTAAATGTATGGCCAGATTTAACAATAATAGGGTTAAGCAGTCAAGAACCAACATTTAATCATATAGACAGCATGCCAGGTACCCACCATGCCTTATCCAGCAACTTTACTTGAAATGTCAGTTGTCATTTTTGCTATGAATTATTTTATCAATAGTTTGGTTTTCGTTATAACATGTATGATGTGGCTTTAAAGAAGCAGAAGAGCACAAGCAGATTGCTAAGCATGATGGCAGCTAAGGGTTGATCCCTGATCAATGTTATTTTGTATTTGTGCTAGCCCATTCTGGTGGGTTTCTTCTGGATACTCTGTTGTCCCACCCACACATTAATGAGAAGAGTTATGGACATTAGTAGTATTCATTACGAGAACATAATAACCAGGAGACTACCATTGGATTTAAAAATAAAAAGCCATCCTAAATTTATCTTTAATAAACCAAAAAAAAAAAACAACTTTATATTACATTTACTATCTTTCATTTTAAGTTCATGTAATTTACACTCTCCAGTTATTAGAAAAACATACAAAACAAAACAGTTGGTTCTTGTGCGAACACAGCCCCTATCCTCCAAACATGATCCTTCAAGCTCAAGAATAACACTGTCCTGTTGTTGTAATGAAGTGAAGGGATATTTAAACTGTAAGATAGAAAAATATATGAATGGCGATTGCTTCACTTTGGTCAGATGCTAACTAGATATAGCAACACACTAAACTAACAAAGCAATGCAAGAGTATGAGAAGGGGAGAGAGAAGGTAGTAGTATCTTTTACTTATATTCAAAATGGCTTCCTTACAGGGGCATTTCTTTCAGTGTGCCAGGATGGCAAAAGATTGCATAACATTCATTTGAAGGTTTAAGCTGATAATTGGGATTGATAAATACTGCCCCATTTATATACCTTACCGCTTTAGGTTTTGTATAACACTAAAAAAAAGGGAGAGAGAGAAATGCCATTAGGAAAAGCAAACACAGATGGAGTGTGATGCTGTGTACTACAGTGTGAGCAGTAAGTCATCTGGTCTTCTTGGATGCTCCTCGACATCAGGTCACATCACCCAAAGAGTTGGTTGCTGTGCAGGCAGCTACCCCTACACAATGGACAAACTCACGCATTCACATGCTAGCACATAATCTGTGAATAGCCATTTTCAGGTATGAGGGGAGATCTTTATAATGTTACACTGAATTTTTCTTTTAACACTATTAAAAGAAAACAAACTGATAAAAGCAATTTTATGAAGCATGATTCACAATTAAAAAAAAATAAAATAATCCATGTTACAACAGAACAATAACAACAAAGAAGCAACAACACAATAAAGCCCAGTATGCACTCCTGGGGATGTACAAAGTAGTTAAAATATACCTGAATGCTTTGTCTTCTGGCCATAACCTACTACTACTACTACTAAAGTACACTACTGCAATCTACATCTATTCCATGTTTTGGCTTGATAAAGAATAGAAGTTAAAACACACGTTTTATAAACTAATTTTTCATTTCTTAGTAAGTTCAATACATTGAAACACATGTAAGATATCATAACATTTTTTTATATTATCTTTGTCTGTCTATCTGCAAGTCATTGTCACATACAATGGATAGACAAATGGCTACAGCATTGTATCTTGTACCAAGAACAGAAGAGGTGGGTGGGTGGTCAAGACCTTCCAAGATGGTGAATTGGATAATAATGCTTTTGCTACTGAACAAACCTAATGAATTCTACTAGAACTCTTTAATTTTAGATATGAAAGAAAACTGAAGCAGCTGGCTAAGAGTGTGACCCGGGAGGAAGATATGCCAAAACAAGTCAACCCGGCTAGGATTCAAAATCGAGCCCTTAACCTTGGCAGTCTTTTAATCTAACTTTTAAGCCATCAGCTGCTCTATATTAGTTCTGTACACTTGAAAAAAAAAAAATATATATATATAAATGAAACAATGGTGAATATATGCCTAGTATATATAATGATTATGATGATAGTTTTCAAAAGTATTTGTACACTGAACAGAATCAGTCAATTCATTCAAAATGAGTGAATAAATAACAATTTCAAAATTAAATTACAGCAATTTGTACTGATATACTATGTCATACTAGTGAGTGTATGTTAGTTAACAAATAATTGTAATACCAGTAATGATGATTTATTATACTGCAGCATAAAAGAGTTATAATGACAGTAATAATTCTAAGAACCACTTTCCCTCAATGGAATGCTTGCAAAACTAGATGGTGGTAGTTGATATTCATACAAAGACCAATAGAAAGGAAGATAAGTCCAAATAGTTTATCAGTTTGTATTTATTAGTGGAAAAAACTCTGTGCCTACACCAGTTCTACATTAATTGCTGATCCGGTGAATTCTGAAGCAGAAAGGAACAGGTCACTGCCAACGATTGTAAAACAATAAGGTATTTGCAGGAAGGAAGAGCTAGCTGACCAGCACTTGAAATAATAGGTATTTGCAGGAAGGAACAGGTTCACAAAGAGCAAAGTGATTTCTGGTTAGATAGATACATAAAGGGTTTTGTTAGTTTTCAAATAACAAGACCTAAAAGAATTTTTTTTTTAAAATGTCAAGTCTTAAGAGGTCTTGAAAAATAAGAGATTGAAAACAGAGTGTTAGTCAATCATACAAAATTTGAAAACTAGCAAGTACAGTAAACTATTTTCTCTCATAAAGATTGTTTGTTCTATAAAAAGAATGCACAAGAATATCTTAACATTTTAGAAAACAGTTTAAAATGCATTTTCTGATCAAGTATGGTACTGTAAGGCAACTTTTATAAAAGTTCTCTCTCTCCAGCTAGATGGTTAATTATCAGGTCCACATAAACCAGCCATGTGGTTTTTAAGAGAGTTCACAGAGGTTAGAAAAGGAAAGCAATCACATAAACCAGGTATCCAGAAGAGGGCTATTAATACACTAGATTGCTAATTGAGGCAAGCTGTGTAAGATCAGTTTTTTTACTTTTTCTTTTTAGATGCTGTACTGTAACACACAATACAATTTTTATTTCCAATTATCCTTTGCATGCAGGTTTTCTGTGATTCTGATCTATAACAAATTGTAATGCATTACTCAGGTTGTGGCTTCCTTCTTAGGATCATTTCTTTGCACATCTTATGAACCAGAGACAGACATGAAAGTCAAAACTCTTGGTCTTTGTATGCTGCCTATGAATGATCTCAAATAGTCTTGAAATTGTAGCATTTTTTTTTTTTCTTCCATCAGCCCCTTCCCTTCCAGATGCATTTCCAAACTCTGCTGGATAAACCAAACCAGAATAATTGACATATTAATTTTCAAACCTTAAAATATCATTGAACTTATATTTTACTTTTTGGAGGGTTAATAGATATTAAATCACTGTAAGTGACCAAACTGTAAACTATTTTGTTCCTTGTACATTCAAGCATAGATTAAAAACATATCACACTACATGACATCCGCATCCCAAGAAATAACAGGAAGTGTAATAATAATAATATAAAATGTAAGTGCATTTATGATATTAAAATGTCATGTATAGTAATAATTATTTTCTTTAAACTTCAGGTTTTCCAAAACATGTCTGAAATTTGGAGGATTTACAGAGTAAATTCTTGCAGCCACACCAGTTTAATGGAGTTACCAAAAAGCAAATTGTTGAAATTCCCAACATATAAAACCACACTTCATTTAATGATAAACAGTCATGATCTATGAAACTTCTGAATCATCTCTGTCTGATATCAATGAGGTAACTTGCATGTCTGTATCATCAGCTAGAGAGAGTTAGTCAGATCAAGGTGGGAAATAACCAGACAGGACCTGTTTGGAAAGATTTTAGTGAAGCCTGTATAAACATTTCATTTCAAATCTTCATTTATTCACCGGTATTAATAATTTTCCAGCTTTAATCACCAGGTGCATGGACATGACAGCAAGCAGTTAATGGCCAATCCGCATGTCAACAACCAAAAATGTTTGTTTGCCGATCCGGAAGCCTACATGTACATGCTGTCTGTCTGTTGACGTCAGTGTTTTCCAATTTTGTGACTTACTCTGGGTTTTGTTTGACAGAACTAACTCAGACTCAAACCTTTATCCCACAGCCAGTGATCTGTGCAGCCAAAACAAACACCTTTCCTCTCTGCATGATAAAAGATTTTTGCACAACACTATTTTGTTTTTCCATCATTTAAAATAAACATTAAACTGCTTTTGTTAATAAAGCAGATTGACAGTTAGAGAAGACTTTATATATACACACACATACACAGAGACTTTCATATAAAACCTGGCTAAAAACATAGTCCCTGTAATCATGTCTGGCCGGGTTTTGCTCGAATGCCCCAAGCATATATACCAAACTTTGGTAATGAATCACATGCTCATGACTTCGTAGACTACGTACTAACCACCACCTAGCAGATTTAAATTCCTTATTATTCAGTGAAGATGGAACGCCATAAATCTGTAGAAATTTTCTAAAAAAACAGGCTCAAGGAAACAATTTATGATCATTGCATTACGCATAATATTTTTTAGATATTAGTTAACACTGCTAGCCATGTTTTCTGGATCAGAACCGTCAGTTGACTGAAGCTTTAACACTGGAATCTTAAGGAGTAGCTAAAGGTTCAGTCCAGGTATGTGAAAGCTTTCGAAATCACCAAGCCTCTGTAGTCAGTTTTTGGGAAGGAGATAGCAATCTGAATCCAACTCTTCAGCTGGTGCTGTACAACTAAACAGAAATCCTTTTGCACTGAAAAAAGAAAAAAAGATGCTGCCAGCCACGCACACAAACTTGGTTTTAACAAGATGTGAAGGTAATGGCTAATTTTTTTTCATATACTGACAGAGAATTCTAGCAGGGCTGGACGTTCAAACAAAGCCTGGAGGGAGCCGGATGCCATTATGATGCTATTTCAGCCAGTTTTGTGTGAATGTCCAACCATATTACCTTCCTGGCAATGGCGAGCTCAGAAACAAACAGCTCACTACCAGGTTATACTAGCTGCTGGTAAAAACTACATGAATAAAAGATAAATACTTGCTAAAGGGGATTTTCAAACTACTAACTCCTATTTCACACTAACCTAATCTGGGTGTTACTGCATAATAAGAAAACTGTTCTCAAAATGTTAAATACTGTTAAAAGAAAGAGGAGAGGAAAGAAATCATTTATCTTTGTAATTGGGAAATAAATTTCAAAAAAACTATTTCTTTAGTTACATCAGAAAGCAGCTGAAGACAGCATTGAAAAGAACAGATAATGCTATATGTTCTCACACGTGTATCCAATTAGCGATAGCAAGAAAACTGAGCCTTGCATGACTCACATTGCTTTGATATGGGAATTCTTTCCCTTTATACGTAACATGAGCATACAGACATTAATACCCCTTTTACTAGATCTTATTACCAAGCATTTATTTTTTTTCAAACTGTCAAATTTTATTAAAAATAAATAAATATATCTTTGATGCAAGAATTCTGATGTTTTGTGGAAAACTCTGCAGATAATTTATCCAAAAATAGTTCACGTGCATACAATTTAAAAAGTGTTCCAAATAATATTCAAATCTCTTTTAAGAAATGACATTAAACAAACAGAAACCAAACAAATAGAGCTAAGTAATTTGGTGTGGTTTCATTTTAAAGCTATGTTACTGTGAGTGATATACTGTAATGGAAATACACTTGGCATGACTTGATGTATCTTTTATTTCACATAGATCTCCACCAGCTTGAGCTAGGATCAACATGCCTATATCCTAGTTGTTAACTCAGATAATTTCACTGCTTGCATAGAGGAAAAATCGAGTAACATTAGGCAAAATGCACTCTATCCAAGAAACAATCTGCTAATGGCTAGTTGTGACATCATTACAATAATTGTTCTATAACCCAATTCAGGCTAATCCTCCTCTCAGTGCTTGTTCATCATTAAACTTTGTGTACACACCTGTACCACTGCTTTGGAATCCTTGCTTAATTGTTTCATCTGTTTATCTCCCCCTTTTCCCTTTTTTAATTTGATTCCCAACAGTTTTTAGAAGTGCTAGCATTAAGCCAACTAATGTTAACCAAACACCGACTAGCCATAAGTAAACAGACACTACTCTTAGGCTTGGATAGCTCATCCTATTCTCACCATGGGTTACACTGTATAGTGAGAAGAACAGATCAGACAAATATTTTAAACAATCATGTTTCTTTGCATCTAATACCGTCAGAGTAACAGTACAATTCAAATTAAAGAAAACACAAGTTGTGGAAGGATTAGGTAAGTATTTGACAAAGAAAATTTAGCTTATGGATAAAACAAGCTGAAAAGTTGAAATTTATTAGTTTTGTTTTTCTTCTGAGAATTTAGAAATCATGTATCTCTGCTGTTTTCAGGCAAATACTAGAATAAGACAGGCTGACATTTCATAAAATTTAGGGTCAGCCTGCTCATAATAACTATAATCAGATTATCTTTGATAATTTTGTGGTTGTTCTTTATAACTAATTCTAAATATATACATGTTTGTGTTTATGTCAGTATTTTTAGTTTAAACAAACAGAAATTGGAAGAAAATGTAATAGTTTATCTAACAGTGCTGTCCACTGATCAGGTGGGTGACTGCACAAAATCATTCACAAATGGTAAAACTAGAATCTCTGAGTAGTCACTACTGACCACCAAAGTTGATTCCCGGTCTTAGTTGGATTTGATTAGCACACCCCACCAACACAGTTTCTTCTCACTCTTCTGTGTGGGGGTTCTTTCTTGCACTTCAGTTTTCTCCCACATCTAAATCTGAAGAGCTCCAGCAGGTATTTCCCCGAAAAAGTCAAAAGTGCAAGGCCATTTGTGGCATAGAATTGGCAATGCTTTCTAGCAGACTAACACCACTATGCTCCCTCACTGTAAACATCAGTGTACACCACTACCATATTATTGTGATGTTTGTACATGATTTGTGTTTATAAGAAAGGAATAATAATGAATAGTATCTCCATCAGAAAGCAAATAAACTAAAGTTTCTGAACCAAGGGAAATAACTGGTAAAGAAAAATTGTACATATTTCTACAAACTTTCCTTGTGTTATATACATTCAGTTTGGTATCCTAAAAAAAAAAAAGCATGTGTATGCATGCTTATAAATTTACAAGTCTTTTTCATAGAAATAATTCTTTATGCTCACAAACCAAAGAATATGTTCTTGAAAATTGAAGTTACATAGCAATATATTGATTTACATCTACTGTACTTGATTGGTATCTCAACCCCCCCACACAAATATCTTGCCAATGTTAACAAGGCTGCTACTTTTCAATTATTTTCTCATTTCTGCATATCACTAAACAATTTTTATTGACATTTTATCTACCAAAAATCCTAAGGGGAGATAATGCTGTTGTTAGTGTAATTTGTTCCAAATAAATACAAATACAGAAGGGAATGAAATCTATGGATAATAAGTTATCTTTACTTCACCTTTTCTGGCTGATGCAAAAAACCACAAGAATGTTGTATTAGCAAGGCACTTATCTTTCATAGTTTCACATGAGTAAATGACAAGTAAATATAGCAAAGTTTGGTCTAATGAATGGTTCTACAGTAATGAAAATTCTGAGAGAAATCAAAAACTCAAGCAGTTAGCCCAAGAGCTACTTTTAGTTCTACAGCTTAATTTCAAATACTTATATTTTTTAAAGGATGCATCCAGTAGTATCTAGATCTGTGAGTGTGAAAGTTAAACAAATACATTAAGATGCAGACTTTCAACAATTCTACAGGTTCAGATAAAGATTAGGATGCTAATTTTTTAAAAGATAACAAAAAGCTGATATATCTGGTGGAAACAAATGACTTGAGGAATCCTGGATTTAACCCTGATTCTTTCTAATAAGATTTACCAAAGTAACTCTTTAATATACCAGAATAGCAGCAGCTGTAATGTGTAACAATAGAAGCAGAGAGCTTTAGTAACAAAATATTTATGAAATGCTGGTGATGTAACTAAAGTATTTGACATGCTGTACTTTTTCAATCTTTTATCACCATCTATAAAATTATCAAAGTTTCTTAAAAATTTCCTTCTGCTGTCCTCAGGATATTCCTGATAAAGATTGTTGAGTTTGGTGGGGATACCTTTTGTTAACCACAACTTCATTGGCAATGACAGTCTCCTGATAACTGGTACAGACACAATGTTAATCGTTTGCTTCAATGTCTTGACAAATACCAGATTAAGTTGGAAATAGAACCTAACTATCTGGCATTTATAATGAGATGTGAGTCAGTCCTATAGGGTTACACCTACAGGGATGCAGCTAAAGATCTGTAAACAGCAACAAGACCAGGAAGATCTTAGCTAATGGCAGTAAAACTATTCTGCAGGAAATAATCAACTGTTGTAGCTACAGGAAGTTGACTCTTGTAAAATAAGTCCCAAATATAGAGGATAAAATAACATTACTTATTAAAGAAATGGAACTTGCAAATAATCCAAGCTTGAGAGAATGCCTGCCACTGAGAAGATGAGTCAAAAGCTGAGAAAACAAAGTTCAAGAACCTTTGATGACAGCCATCACCCCTAAACATGTAGTAAACCTGACTACACATAAATTGTTACAGAGCGACAGAGAGTACTAGTCAAGGGTCTGAACAATCCTTGTCATGACAGATGCAACACCAATTGAAGCAGTGGTTACAAAACTACACAAGAAATGTGGTGATGAACTAAAAGAAAAATATCACCAATGTCCTACAGTCCCAAGGACAAGAATAAATCATGGAGGGAAACACAAACATCATAATCCTTTTGACTGTGAGATGCACAAAATATTCACGAGATTCAACACCATGAGTTGAGAGAAGGCTGAGGAATAAAATGAAAGCTTCCACTGATAATGCACAAAAATTTATGAGTGCAGCTCGCTCATATGTAAAACACAACACACACACACATCCAAGAAATCATAAGAATGAAAATTATATTAACTGCAGACACAACCATCAAATTCATCATGGGGCAGTTTTAAGATCACAGATTAATAAAAACATGATCAAAAGAGAAAGCTAAAAGAAATCTTACATATGGTCCTACACTCAACTCTGCTTGGTAAACCTAGTGTGGAAATCAGCAAAATGTGGCTACCCCTAAATCAGAAATGGAATATGACAAAAATGGTTAGTCAGTGGTGCAATGGATACAATATTTGATTAGTATGTGGCATTGAGACTAACATTGCTTAAGTCAAGGTGAGCTAAAATTATCCTTGTCAAAACCAATGATCCTTATCAAGACTATCTTGAAGACAGAAAGTGTAAAAATATTTTGTGAAATGTTGATAATTTTATAATATAAGTGAAAAAAGCTCAAAATGTATGTGAAGCAAAAGAGATGTAAAGGATACAACATCTGCAGAAGATGACAAGCATGCTGGTAATTCTGAGTTAGATAGCATAATGAGACAGTGGCCACAGGACTGTGACACCAAGAACGGTAGAGACAGGTAAACAACGAGCAGCTCTCCTGAAATGGCAAAGTTATAATAACAAAAATTAATTTCAAAATGTGCTATTTTTAAAATAGTGTTTAGATAAATTGCTTCTGCATAAAAGAAAGCTCAAGTATTAACAGAGAGGAAAAAAAACAACTGATTACAAAAAGCTGAAATGTGAAACAAACAAAGACTAATATTTGACACAACATTTGCACTGTGTAATTTATTTGAAAAAGGGAGATAATTAATTAAAAAATTAGTCTCCCTTAAAATATTAGGTTGTTACAAAAGTTTTGTCGGTTTTTTTTACCACAACAATGAGACATCATATTGTTGCTGAATGTGAAGTTTATTAATCAAAGTAAGTTCCATTACAATTGATACACTTCTGGCAACGAGTTACAAGTGCATTTATCCCATTTTGAAAAAAATCCGGATTTCTGGAGTCAAATGTTGAAAGGCAGTTTCAATTGCTGCTTGGTTGGAGAGGGATTTCATACGGAGAAAACTGTCGAGGTGTTTGAAAAGGTGTTAGTCTGTGAGAGAAAGGTCTGGTGAATAGGGTGGGTGAGGGAGAACTTCGTACCACAATGTGTTCAGTTTCTGAACAGTCACTTTTACAACACGAGGACGAGCATCGTCGTGGAGCAGGATGGGGCCTCTACGATTCACCGATGTTGGGAGAGTTTCTGATGAACAACGTTTAATTCACAACAGTACCTTCAGCCGTGATGGTTTTGTCAGGTTTTGTTTCTTATGACAAGTGAAGAGCAGATCTCCAATTGGCTATTTTGTTGTTCATTCAACTTGTGAGACACCCACTTATCAAGCGTTTTCACCTGGCTGATTGCATAAAGATGCCAGGAAACAGTTGCAGTGCTTACATCGAACTCTCCAGCAATTCTCGCACTGTTTCTCTTGGATAGGCTTTGACTGAGGCTTTCAGATGGTCGTCATCACAGCTGGAAGGACGTCCGCTAGGTTCCTTATCTTCGCGGCTCACATCTCCTGATCGAAACTTTGCAAACCATTGTTGTACCGTCCGCTCATTCACTGTGTCCTCGCACCATGGCCACTTAATGTTACAAGTCGCCTCGCTCGCTTTGTGGCTTAGTTTGAACTCGTGAAGCAAAATGGCACAAAAAAACTTTTCTATCCACGCTTCACTCAGAACCCTGAAACAAATATCATTTTATGATTTTTAAAAAGATAGGTTTCACATAATGTATGCCAGTGCACACGCTAAAAAACAACATGCACCTTCACAAACATGCAAAATATGAACCCCAAATTAGCATAATATAAAAACTGACAAAACTTTTGTAATGACCTAATATATATATATAAGGTAGAAATGAAAATTCAGACGGCTTAATAATACATTTTACTAGTATAAAATCCTAACTTGAAATAAAAGGACACTTGAATCAAAATGAAAACTGAGTTTAATAATGAAAAGATTACCTTTTTTATGACAGATAATAGGTATTAACAAACTATAGTATTTGAGTTGCAATCAACTCTTATTCAATGCAATATGCTAGTTTCTTGATGATGTCATTTCAGAAATTCCTATTATTACTCTTTAAAATTACATTTTAAAAATCCTTAAAATAACTGATTTTCATAAACATTTTGTACTTAAAAATTATTTCTAATAATAATATAAATATAGTATTAATCTATTTCTTACAAGTTCATACTTGCAGCTAAAATCTCCCATCAGTGCCTACTTTCCATAATTTCATTTTTTAAAAAATAGATTGAAAATTCTTCAATTAACAATTGTTTCAGGATCTGACACACAAAAAAATTCTCTTTGCATTATGATGACTGTCTATAAATTTATTATTAATGAGAATTTATAATCCACAACAACTTTAAGTCGTCTACAGCCCAGTGATTTAATAAATCTTCTAACACTGTTGGTAATTACTGACATCTGAATCAAGTAAATCAGCCATAGCAAAATTATGAAAAAGTAATGTGAAAACATTCTGTGTGAATTGCACCTACTTCTGTTTTCAACTCTTTTAGCTGGTTTCGGAGTTCAAACAATTCTGTTGAGGTTAACAGAATCGTGTTCAGTGTTTGGACCATAGTGCAGGCAAAGTTCACATCTTCTTCCTCCTTCAGTATTTCTGACAGAGATGTATAAATGTCTTCAGCATTGAGAGACACAGCTAACTGCCTGTATATATGTATATAAAAAAGTGCATGTGCTGTAAATTCTACAAATGTTCAGATGAAAACCAGATGAAACAGCATCAACAAAATTCTCTCTGGCCAGGTTTAATTTTATCATCCCTTGTATGCATAAAAAACAGGCTATATACCGAGCAGCACAGAAGTTGTGCACCATAGGATAAATGACAGTAAATGTTGAAGTTATTGGCCATTACACAACATGTCTGACATTTCTTAACACCCTGATGTTGATCTGTGCACACTAACTTTCTCCTTCAAACGCTGTTTCTGAGAGAGTCAGCATAGAAGATCATCTTGAAATGTATCCTTGGAAAGTAGTTAAGAGGCACGGGGCCCAATAACCTAAGTGGCCCTCAACAGGACCTCGCTAATCCACTTGTTTGACAACATTGTGTTTAAAGAGTCATAAATGATGTTTGCATGATGTGGTGTGCAGTCCTCTTAGAACCACAGATTTTCCCGTTCCACTATAATATCCATCCAAAATGGGTATTAGAAATGTCTGCAGCATTTGCAAATATTTTTCACCTGTAATGTTGCCATCAAAGACATAACCACCAATTCACCAATCTGCATATCACCACCCCACCATGAAATCCCTTATGGTGTGCGACGACCTTTGTGCCACTCTACATGTATATGTATAAATATATATATATATATAAACATATGTATGATATAAATACAATGATAGCCAAAATTATTGCATTGCAGACCATAACTAATGGAATGTTTAGGTATTTCTTTTTTTTTCAATTTATCATTTACCATGTTTTTTAGTGTATAGATCGACACTTTTTTCTCTGAAAGTCTGGGCCTTGGCTTATATTCCAAGTGAACTTATCTATGGAGAGAGTCATTGAAATTTCTTTTATGAAAAAAATTTTAAAAAGGCAAAGTGCTATTATTCAAAAAGAAAAAAAAAAACAAACTAAAATTGTTCATTTGAGACAGACCACAGAAATTATTGCTGGAACATTTGCCAATTGGGGGAACAATTCATTGTTAATGTGCTCCCTAAAACATGCAAATTTATCCAGTCAATAATAAGCAAATGCTCATCAAATTACATTCTGTCTTTTTTAATTCTATGTATAAACACCTCAAAAAATCCTCTACCTCATCTCAAAATGTCTCCTGTAAAGTCATGCAAGCCATAATACATACATGGCAGCCTTTAAGCTGGAAGTTGTCAAGTTTGTTGAAGAAAACGGCAATAATATGGTCGGGTACAGGGAACACAGTGTCATGAGAAATGTGGCGGGGATTGCAGTAAGGCGAAGGATACATTACAAACTACAAAAAGAACCAAGGCAAATCACGGCTTGAAAGCTGGGTGGACTGACACTGACAATAAGTTGGAGTAATATGTGCTAATCCAGTTTGCTGCATGTCATGGACTTAGTACAGTACAGCTGCGAGTAAAGGCCAAACAAATTGCAACAGATGATCTCTGTCTTTATTTCTCCCTACCTTTCTTTACTGGTGTACAATATTCACCATGGTGGTTTCCTCAGAGGTGTGTACCATATTATCCAATCACAGAAAAGCTGAGCGTGTTGACTTCCATGTTGACCGAGTAACGAACCCTACAAATCAGACAACTTGAAACCGACCTGAATATTGACTGTGCTATCAGAAATGAAACTGAGAGTTGAATTTCTGAACTTGAGTGTGCTGCAATACCTCAAAATCAAATAAAAGTGTCAAAGATTGATAAAACTGATGCATTAGGCTTTTTAAAGGAGACAATTCAACACAATTTGAGGTCACCCAATGCAGGGACTAAAAAGAGACACAGGGCTTTTGATATCAAAAATAATAATGCTTACGGTTTGTTTAAAATATCTCTCCACATTGAGAAACTATTTCAACATCCCATTTATCTGAAAGATCCTCCCATAGAATAGTTCAATGGTATGCACAAACAGCTTAATATTCATGAACCTGACAGTACTATTGACACTAATGCAATGGAACAGTATTATGAAGTATCTGAAGTATTGTTCTGATTGGTTGAAAGTTTGACTAATTTCTGTAGTTGATCTAGCCTCGTCTTATACTCCAAATTGACTTATCCATGAATGGAAGAAAGAATAATAGGAAATTAACCAATTTAACTTATTCTCTGTAGAACATGGAATATATTTCTTTTTTTTTTCAAATAATTTTTAGTCAAAACAATATTTCAAAGTGTGCATTTACTGAAGTTTGCTGTTTTATTACTATACTTGTATCTTCAGAAGAAAGGAATGCATAAAAGAAGGTTAGTACAGAGATATTATGAATGTCAAAATAATGCTTGGCTTTATTATGTGAAAAATGCATTTTCACAATGTAACACATACAAAATAAAAACTCGGCATTCTTGTTTAAAAACAAGATACAATAATTTTGGCCTTCATTGTATACATTCACATATTTAAAGCACACAAATTACTTCAGTAGTACATGCAATTTTAAAACCATTAAATTTTAAAGAGACAAATTTATTCACAAAAGCAAATAAATGAAAAAAAAAACTTTTTCTATGTTATCAGTGAACCTTGTACAGCCAATGGGATTACAGGTCCAGCCTCATTACAAAGAAACCAAAGAAATTAAGAGGTCAAACACTTTCTAATTTCAATTTGTATGGCCCATTAGTTGTCTAAATAAATATCTTTAAACAACAAATGATTTGAAAAATAATTAAACATTCATAATCAAGAAATTTTAATTGTAGGAGGCTACTAAAATAACTGTTTCCCAGCAAAAGTAATCCATCAACCAAATACATGGTACAGAAGTTCAGAGAGAGTTTTACTGAAGTAAATAAGTAAATTAAGTGGCAAGTGAGATTATTATTACTCACACACTGGATTGTTGTTGAGAGCTTTCCTCACTGTCCAAGAAGAAAAGTTGAAATAAAATTTTAACAGAAATAAGTTCTGTACTCTTGTTAGATGTGTCAATGGTCTCCTTTAAACAGATGTGATAAAATACTTATGAAGTTATTTTTTCGAATACTGTTTTTGCTGGGATCATCAGAGAGAGAAAACCAGTTGTACAGAGGGTCAAAACATAGAAACAAATAATACAGGGTGATCAAAAGGTAACTATGCAGTAGAAAACGTTCGCTTTATATGGGTAATAATTTAATTCCTTTAAAGCATTATGCGCGCTCCCATATGAAATATTTGCTTGTTGAAAAAGTTGACGCAGCGATTTTGAAGGGCTCTGAAGCATTGCATCTAGAATTTTTGACAGCTTCTCCTTGTCCATTTGGTCTAACCGATCGCTGATAACACTCAGCTGAAATAGTGTCTTCAGATTTGCTAATCAATGCCCTCACAGCCTTTCTGTTTGGAAATTTTTGTAAGAACTCATTTTGAACTCTTGTGTATTTACTGTTATTTGCGTAGTTTCTTGATGAGAAAGATTCATTGGCATTTGAAAGAACCATTACACAAAGATTAAAATCGAACAAAAATCACGTTTCATTTTTGCAAATTTACTGCCAACACCTGTTGGTCGTTTTGGGAACTACAGTACAAAACAAAGCACAGGGAGAAGGAATAAAAAATGATTACAAATATACTCCACTGCATAGTCACTGTTTGATCACCCTGTATTTATTTTATTTGCATTACAAATTATATAATTCTTAAAAATATATTTTGACAATCATTATGAATTTTAAAAGCTACTTTCTGATTCTTACCTTATTATAAATGTACCTTTATCTTCAAGCAAAGTACTGTCTTTTCGAAACAATTCAATCAACTGAAGCATGAATTTGGTGAAGTACTGATTCAATGCTGGTCTGTTGTTGCAAGTTGATGCTGATGAGGTTTGATCAGTGTTTACACACTTTCTTTGTCCAGCAGGGTTGGAAGAAATCTCAGCTAGAGCTTCCAAATCTAACAGAACCACCTGAAACCAACCAAGCAAATGACCATTTAATCCCCTATAAAATTAGAATTCCTAAGTTGTAGGAACAGCCTGTCAGAGATTACTTTGACATTGTTAATAGCATCCATCAGTCTAGTTTTGAAACTCCTCATTGAAGGTGATAAACAGATGAGATATTACTAAGGTAATGAGAACCAGCCATTACAGAAATAAACAGTATGTCACAGCACAACTTGCCAACTGTGAAAAGGATTCAGTGTAAAGCGAGGATTCTTTTGCCCTGATAACCAATAACTGCTTTTATCACAGGACCAATTATGATCAATTGTACCCTGTAATTTCACACTTCATAATACAGTGAAAAACAGAAAAATTAAAGAATTTTATAAAAAAGAGAGGCAAAATCTGCTAGTTTTTAGAAAAGTTCAATCTTTCTATAAATGCTTATATCAATCAATCAATGAATCTGACATTATACAATCAACATTTTGGAAATTTTTTTAGTGAATGAATTAAATACCTTTCACTAATACAAAGGAAAAATAGTTCAGGATGGATTTAAAGTTGATTGTTTATATATTTTGCCTTTAGAAATTATACTAAATAATCAAAAAGAAAAATTACTTACTTCATCTGAAGGATCCGAAAGAGTTCGTAAGAAAAGTGAAAAATAGTCATCTATATATTGAAATGTCTATAAAAGAAAGAAAAATTAAAGTTAAACAGGATACTGATTTAATATTTCTGTAAGATGAATTAAAACATGTAGTTTATCATTGATATTTAGTAACCCTGGATCTTTTTTGGCTAAAAGTTACAAAATAGAATTTAACAACCAATAACACAATTGCTAGCAGTTTTCATTAATTAAAGTAAAAAATCACAAAAGAAAAAAATTAACCCAAAACATTTTTTGTACATTATACAGTACTGTTCAGTAGTGGCGCTGGGATGTACAGGTGCATCTCAGAAAATTAGAATATCGTGGAAGAGTTCAATATTTTTTGTCAGTTATTTCAGAAAGTAGAAATTGTATATATTCTAGACTCATTACATGAAACTAAAATGTTTCAAGCATTTTTAAATTTTAGTTTTGATAATTACGGCCTACAGCTAAAAAAAATAGAAAAAACGTATCTCAAAATATTAGAATATTTCATTTCGAGTTTGAGTAAATCACTATTTATGCAGTATAAATACCATGAATCTCTCAGTCTGGTTCAGTACACACAACCACAATCATGGGGTAGACTGCTGACTTGACAGTTGTCCAGAAGACACTAATTGACACCTTCCACAAGGAGGGTAAGCCACAGAAGGTCATTGCTGAAAGGGTTAGGGAGAAGTGTGGTAGGAAAAGGTGCACAAGCAAGAGGGATGACCGCAGCCTTGAGATGATTGTCAAACAAAGCAGATTCAAGAACTTGGAGGAGCTTCACAAGGAGTGGACTAAGGCTGGAGTCAGTGCACCAAGAGCCACCACACACAGACGTGTCCAGGAAATGGACTACAAGTGTGGCATTCCTAGTGTCAAGCCACTCCTGAACCAGAGACAATGTCAGAAGCGTCTTACCTGGGCTAAGGAGAAAAAGAACTGGACCGTTGCTCAGTGGTCCAAAGTCCACTTTTCAGATTAAAGTAAATTTTGCATTTCATTTGGAAATCAAGGTCCCATAGTCTGGAGGAAGAGTGGAGAGGCACAGAATCCAAGTTGCTTGAAGTACAGTGTGAAGTTTCCACAGTCAGTGATGATTTGGGGTGCCATGTCATCTGCTGGTGTTGGTCCACTGTGTTTTATCAAGTCCAAAGTCAATGCAGCTGTCTACCAGGAGATTTTAGAGCACTTCATGCTTCCATCTGCTGACAAGCTTTATGGAGATGCTGATTTCTTTTCCAGCAGGACTTGGCACCCGCCCACAGTGCCAAAATTACTAGTAACTGGTTTGCTGACCATGGTATTGCTGTGCTCGATTGGCCAGCTAACTCGCCTGACCTGAATCCCATAGAGAATCTATGGAGTATTGTCAAGAGGAAGATGAGAGACACCAGACCCAACAATACAGAGGAGCTGAAGGCCGCTATCAAAACAACCTGGGCTTCCATAACACCTCAGCAGTGCCACAGGCTGATCGCCTCCATGCCACACCACATTGATGCAGTGATTCATTCAAAAGGAGCCCCAACCAAGTATTGAGTGCATAAATGAACATACTTTTCAGAAGTTCGACATTTCTATATTATAAATCCTTTTTTTTATTGATCTTATGAAATATTCTAATATTTTGAGATAGTGGATTTTTGGTTTTCATGAGCTGTAAGCCGTAATCATCAAAATTAAAACAAAAAAGGGCTTGAAATATTTCACTTTATGTGTAATGAATCTAGAATATATGAAAATTTCACTGTTTGAATTAAATTACGGGAAAAAAATGAAACTCTTCCACGATATTATAATTTTTTGAGATGCGTTTTTTCTATTTTTTTTTACCTTTAGGCCATAATTATCAAAACTAAAATTTAAAAATGCTTGAAACATTTTAGTTTACATGTAATGAGTCTAGAATATATACAATTTCCACTTTCTGAAATAACTGACAAAAAATATTGAACTCTTCCACGATATTCTAATTTTTTGAGATGCACCTGTATATACACATACATAATAAAAAACGACAGTGCAGCTAGTATCTCAGAGTAGGTATGAAGTTGTAAAACTGGCAAAATTTCCTCAGTTCTGCAGCAGGGTTGCACAGCCATTGAAAATTTTTAATTAATTTTTCTTTTTGATTCATTTTACATTTTTCTTTACTTAATATTACTGACTGATGTTATAATGCACAACATTAAAAAAAAAAATTAAAAAAAAAACAAAATAAAAAATATTTTGGCACATTAACCAAGACACCTTAATCTTCAGAATTTTCACATTTCTTCCCCAGTGAACCTGTGTGTTGATGTTGGCGCACAAGATATCCACCAACCAGAGAACAACAGGATGTAGAGTTTAGCCATAAGCACATCACAGAAAGTGCCACTAGAACTCTTAATTTTCTAGATGTGAAAGAAAACCCATGTGGCTGGCTGGTGAAGAAGAGTGAAGGAAAACCGTGCTAGGGAGGTCGGCCAAAACAAGTTGGTCTGCTCAGAATTCAATCATAGGCCCTCAACCTTGGCAATCCAGTGTCTACCAAGTGCCACCCTTATTCACATTTGGAATTATTTTTTTTATGAAGATTAAAAAATAAAGTAGATAGATAAGTATTTCTTCAATGAACCATAAAATACATCAGCTTCTAATGAGCAAGTTATTTCCAAATTTATGAAGTCTACCAGTAACAAATGCAAAGAAATAAGGGAGATTACTCCAACAAACTAAAAAAAGAGAGAAAAAGTTGTTGTCTGATTAGCTTATCAAAAGTTAGATTACAAGTATGAAAAAACTAAATAAAAGATAATTTATTCATAATACAAAAAGTATACTTTTTAAAATCAGTTATGAAAAAAATGGGGGGGAAAGGTATGAATAAACTTAATTCAAAGGCAAAATTATCTCTCTTGGATCAAAATTTCTTTTAACATGTAATCAGATTTAGTGGTTCAGAAGAAAAAAAAACCTTTTTATTTTTAAATTTAATGCATTGCCAAACCAGGTTAAATTTCTGAAGTTATTGTATATTCACTTCACTTCATTTCTGACAACTAAATATAAAAAGACTTCTATTATATATTGCTGAGGTAATCTGGTGTTTAATTCTTTGTAACTACGTATTGAAATTAGTATGCATTAGCCATTCCAGTGACTGTTAACTGCCACCTGCCTACTGAGACCAGGCACAATTGTGAGGCTTCAGCCAGTTGCAACTGAAGATCCATCCAGTGTCAGCCATGTTTTCATATATATTTTGTACATGTCCCTTCCACCCATCTATCAAAGCCTAGAATATTTCAATTTTTATACATACACAATAAATACATAAAAAATAAAAAAATAATAATTTATGGAAAAAGTTTCCTTTATAAATAAGCAAATAATAATAATAAAAAAAATCAATTTAGTACCTTGTTTGGGATCTTAAGCAGCAGATGGCAAAACCACTGGAGAGCAGCAATGCGAGTTTGTATGGCTGTGTGAGTAAGCATCTGGCACAAGACACTGATCACAGAAGCAATGTCTAGCTGGACAGCACTGAAATAGGGAAAAAAATGTATTAACTTTTTTAGCCTAAAATTTCTTAAAAAAATATGAAAGTACATCTTCAGAAGAAGAGAGGCAGGCTCCACAAATGTTTATTCATCATATGAATATTACTTAAGTCTATTATAGCTTTGTAAATTCTTAATGCTAGTGTTCTATAATTAATCTTTGGGGGGTAGGTACAATCGTCTAAAACCATTTTGTCTAACAGCACATCTGTCTAAAGGCACTTTGGTCTAAAAACACTCCAAATGTGGTGTGCTAAATGTTGATCACAAAAGGATGTAAACAGCAGTCATGTGTTGTATTTATTTCATAAATTATATTGTATTTATTTTTATAGAATAAAAGCAATTAAAACTGAAAGCAAATAAAGGCATAATTTAAATGCAAGTCCTGAGTATCGAGTCACTCGGTTGATATGAAAATCCGTTCTTTTCTAAAAAATAAAATCTCAAAATTCACTAAAGTAAAATAATCCTTATTTGCTACTTTGTTTTAGATGAATTAAATAAATGAGTTGAAAATGCACTGGTCAGTATACAGAATCACGATTTCGTGACAACTACCCTTCCACTATGGTTGAATGGTATTCAGTAATTGTCATTAGTTTTAAAACACAGCTTGGCCAAATATACACGAACCCTGTTTTAGCAATATTACCCCTGCACTGTGATTAAGTCCTATTCAGTCATTGTGTTTAAAATAATTTCAAATTAGATCAAATGCTTGTAGACTATTGTGCCTTTAGTCCTAAATGCCTGTATCCCAATCTTTGATATACTACTTGTTACTTCTTATTATCCCAATGTGTATTTGAGTATTTATGCTTAGAATTTGTATACTATATTATTATTATTATTATTATTATTTAGCAATCTTTAACAAGTAGTAGTTCATAGCATGCTTGCTGGGGATAGGAGAAACCATGATTTTATTGCTGATAGTTTAAAGATATTTAGCTAGTGGCATAGTTTCCTCTTGCTCTTCTTTGTCTGTCCTTTTCAGCACTAAAGGAAAAAAATCACCACAATGTAGGTTCACGAGTTAGTTGTTTTATTACTAATAATGGAAAACCCCAAAATTAAGTGTGACTGAAGTCAGTGTATACTTGCCACATCCATGTTGGCCATTGTTTTTAAAACCCAAAGGTTCCAAATCTTTTTCTCAATGCGATTCCATTAACACATTGTGTCCCCAACTTGCAGCATAATCAGTCCAAGCTACAGGTATACACCCTGCTAGGAGTGTTTGGGATATTTAAACAAAACAAAAACAAACAGGTTATTCTAGGCCATAAAATAACTGCATCTTGAGGTGTGTGTGTGTGAAGCTAGCTAGGAGATAGGTGTTGAACAATAAATACACTGGTATGAATTATAAAATGGAAGTGGAGCACATAAACAACAATACAGTCAAAAAATGTAGATGGTGCATGAAAATAAGCATGATACTGATTGGCTTTGCAACTCCGTCACTTCTCATTGTGACCTCTGATTTTGAAACTGCTTCACAAACTCTTTTCTTCCCTCAACTTGCTGACCAGCAGAGTTATGCTCATAGGGTTATCAGGGAACTATGACAACAACAACAACATCAACAACAAAATAATAAAGAGAAACAGATAATAATAAATCCTTTAACCCACCAAAAATTTATGTTAGGAAACCTGACAGTTTATGGTTGTATAACAGCTAAGAATTCTGTATGTGGGTCTACATTGGCAGAAGTTTGGTAAAACTGTAGTCAGATGGCGAATTAAAAAGCAGAAGCAGACAAATGACAAGTTTAAGATAAGTTATTAACTAATTATACTAAAGAGACAAACGTATCAGGCTAGCAAAATTTGAGAGAAAAAATTGCTAATGTAATGGCCAAAAATATACATAATAATAAAAAAATATGTTGAAAGAATTTTAGATAATCTCCAGAAATAACATCAAAGGATGTATAATGGAGGAGAAAAACAACACAAAGAGTATGCAAAAAATCCTCCTGGTTATAAATTTATGTTTATAGTTCCTTGCATAATCCATCTTGAGAACTTTCTCAGAAGAATCTAGAGCCTGTACTATAATGCTGTGGTAAACGAAATTTAAATATACAGAAACTTCAGAATACTGAGTACCTATAGTATGACAATAGCCTCTCAAATGAGCAATAAGGGATTACATGCTCTACAGAAATAAAAGAAACAAAACAAGCAAATATTACAAAAACAATAAAGCAGCCAACCAACCAGATAATGTATCTGCATGTTAGAGAGCAAGATGAGGATGTCATTAACTACCTGTGGAAATACTCAAACAGAAACCAGTGGAAGCTAGTTAAATTTAAGTAACAAAGCTCATGCTTTTGTTTAATCATCTACTGAAAAAGCACTGAGTAGAACAAAAAACTGTGGATGAGGGGCTGAGTCTAGCAACCTACTATAGCTTGGTTTCTTCTTGCTGTTCTGTACCAATCCATCTGCACTCTGGCTTCCTCCCACAGCTAAACAGAGGAGTTCTAGAACAGATTTTCTGAGTACGTGTGGTGGAAGTTCTGCATGTGACTCGACTAACTTACACCTTGACCACTCAACCATAACCAAGTACTCTTTTCCTTGCTAACTGGGCAGTGGGTAAAAACTCCATCTCTTAAGCATTTATGAGAGGGGAAGAGTTAAATAAGTACCAGCTTCTGTTTTAAAACTTTCTGTTAAGTAAAATAGACAAAGAAAAATAGCCTGTAAAACTTGGTGACAGATAGATTTATTGTCTAGATTAAACAAGAAAAAATTGTGAATTCTGATCTGCCCCTGACTACCCAACTTTAGTTAAGATATATTTTTATATAAAGTTAGATATATATACTTTTTAATCAGAAAAGACCATGCATTCAACATGCATCATGAAAAGTAAACCAAACAAGAGATGAGTTCCACCATCCCAGCCTATTTACATACAGGCAATCACTCATACATACAAGTTACTAAAAATACAAAAAAAAAGGGCAATACATAAACATAGCTCCAGACGCCCAATATCTGCATAAATGACATATTAAATTCTGAAGGAAAGTTAATTACTTAAATTACTGTATCAATAAAAAACCTCAGCATGTATTAAATGTGAACACATACACACGAGAGAAATAAAGGCAATAAAAACAACAAAAATTAGCAATAATATCATTCTCAGCCATTTTAAAGGTCTCACAGACTTACTGGCACCAGGATGTCAGATCGCACCATGTAAATAATTTAATATCATATTCGTAAATGGTTTAAAATCAATAACTTTTTCAACAATTTCTGCTTAAATTTCTTTAGCTATGGCTTCTCAAAGTTGATAAAGAGAAAATGCTTTAGGTCAACTTTAAAATGTACTATTTATTTTTGGCAATGACATTGATTAATTCAAGACTAATACAGTGGGGATTGATAGCTATGGCTAAGGAAATTATCAGGTGATAAAAGCTAATTATGAGATAAGAGTACTTTTGAAAATATACCCAGACAGCAATATGTTTTGTCTGTTCCTCAATGACACATTTGAATTAATGAAGTAAATGGTGGTACCCATGGAATTTGCCCTGAGTGACAAAATTTTTAAAATTTGCATCTTAAAATTATTAGCTGAAAGAAAATGGTTTATATAGATATTAAAGATTTTTTAAAACCTATCATAAATTTTTTACAGTAATTGTTCTTTAACAAAAGTCAACTCAAATTTTTATTAATTATTCACCAATGTTACTACCACCATCACCACATACTTCCAGCAACAGTCATCACCTAGACTGAAGCTTAACCCACTCCACCTTATCCAGGTTTGGAACTGCAGTAAGTAGATAAATGGAAAGTCCCTACTACTCTGATTAACTAATGCAAAATAGCCAGAGAAAACCCACACAGTCAGACTAGTACAGAAGAGTAAAAAAAAAACAACAGGATTTAAGAGGTCCACCAAACTAAGTTAGTCTCAAAAAGATCAAACTGGGTTCCTGATCCACAGCAGACCAGAACATTATACACTTGGGCATTTATCAATATGGCTGCCAGAAAATGTGGCTGCAATAGAATTATAGCCAGATATGTGAAATAAATTAATTTTCACACTAAGATTTTATTTGTGCATTTTGTCTTCTCAATGAAAATACAGTAAGAGTATATATTTTAATTTAATAAAGATAAATAAAATCATTTTAAAAAATAAATTTTATAAAAGCTAAAATATACTGCACATGTTATTATATCCAGTAGTACCTACTTTATACTTGGAATTAATGATTATTCAATAAAAATGTCCAGACTAGAACATTCCTACAACTGTCTTTGGCTTTGCTTGTGGCCACCTCATCAAACTGCAGCCTTATCAAAATATTGTTCATGGTCAATTTACTCTACTAACCATAGAAGCCTCTTGAGAGAACAAGTCTAGTAGATGGCTTAATTATGACTGCAGTACAACATAAGTATGTTTGTGAGGTGAGATGGCCATCCCCAGAGAGAAGTCAAACAGCAGTCAGAGCCGGAGAATCTCATGAACTGTATGATTGAGATTACTGTGTAACAGATACAAAAATCAATTTTTCTTTTTACTTTTGCAATAGCAAGTATTCAACATCTAAATGCCATTAATGACCAGTTTACATTGATTAATGATGGCAAACAGCCATTTAGGTCAATGAACAAAAAGAACAGAAAATGAAAAGTAATTAACTTGAGTGCATCCATGCTGATAAATGCACCTATTTGGTCGGCTCTGTCATAAAACACCCTAGCATCAAAATTTAGTCTTCATCTGAAATACAAAGCTACTTAAAACAGAAAGAGAGAGAGAAAAAATTGCACTCTTTCAATGCATGCTTTAGAAGTATGAACAGTATATTAAATTATTTCTCTCAGCTCACTGAACTTCGAGGGAGAACATAGAACTTGCCTAAGAGTTCCTCTCCCAATACGAAGTCAACAATGTCTTCAGCGTGGCCAGTTGCAGTCTTTTTTTTTTAAATTACTTTTAACCCTATCAGTATTAAAAGAAACCATATAATGATTGAGATGACTTTCCACACCAGCAATGAGAATTAATGTTGTTTTAGAAACAAAAATGTGTTCACCTTTCTCTGCCAAACATATACCTTCATAAACAGCCAGTGAGAATGACCTTCAACAGCTTTAAAGCTTTTGGCTGGTTATGAAATAACTGCTCCAAAGAACTGGGCAGTGGTAGATTACTAGCCTGTTAAGGTCAGAGGCCTGAGGTGGATTCCTGCATGGGAATGACTCCTCTATCATGATCTTTCTCACTCTTATTCACCACCAACTGCACAAGTTTCTTCTAGGCATTTAGACCCCCCCAACACAAAAAATGGAAACTTCCAATAGCGATTTCACTGTTGAAGTTGAAAGTGCTGGGCTCCACATGATCTTATATCATGCTTCCTAGCAAACAGAGGCAACATTATGCTCTCATAACAGGGTTGTCTCCATAATGGGAATCAATGTACAGTGAAAAAAAAAAAAAAAAAAAATTAAAGATATTTAAAATAGTAATAGGTTTTCTTTTTTTTCACAAACTTTTACATCTTTTTAAGTTTTAAATTGATATAATTCTTTATTTTAAAGAACACCACAGTCCATATATATACACACCCCCACGTATATCAATGCTACCTATGATCTGATGTCAGTGCTGAAATAAACAAACAAAAAATATTTTATCACCATCATAGTGGAGATCGCCATCTTGTGCTGGAGTAGCAAAATAAGAACATCAGAACCAATATGTACGCCATCTTGCATAACTATGGTACATGCAAAGTGGTCTTCTTTACAAAAAAGTTTACAGCAATGCAAGAGTCTAAATGTATTGAAGTTCTCTAGAATTTAATGGCAGAAGGTATTTTAAAAAAACAAAACATTTTACTCATTTATAGTATTAATTAGCAGCATTTCTTGAACTTTCATTTTTTTTTTTAAAAGAAGAATTAGTAGTACAAAGGAACCAAAAACTCCTGCTAACAATAAGTAATAACTGATGATCCTATCTATAGGCCTTGACATGGAGGTGGTAAAACATTTTTGGGAAGAATTGTGTGTGTGAAACAAAATAGAAATGTTGTGTAATTCGAACTCTCTTGGCCTTATTGCCTGATATGGTGCTGTTGTTCAGCAACTGGAAACAAGCAATTATCATCATACAGAAACTTGCTTTATAATGTAGTTTATTCAAACATGGAGCCTTCTCCCAAAATGCATTTAAGAATCTTAAATAATAAAATGTTTTGCAGAATAACAAAATACTTTCCATATTACCTTTGGACCAATAAAGATGAAGAAAAAATTAACTTAGATGACTGTAACTTAGAGAAGCCGTCTTTTTCTCTCTCTCTCTCTCATATACTTGGGACATTCAAAAGAAACATGGTTGAAAATAAAGTCACCATCATTATATCTGGCTTGGTTTCATTTGAATGTTCCCAGTACATACCTGTCTTTTATCTAGCTGCTATCAAAAGATAGAAGTTACGGACTACACAATTCTTTTTCTTTCTTAGAAATGATTTTCCAGTATTCTTGCAACAGTGGACAAATAAGACCTAACATTTCTTTAAAAAAAAAACTAACTAACTTCATATGTTTAAGCTAGAATACATTTCAGTTACATGAGAAAACCAATTACATAAGAGAAATCCTTTTAGGAAAATAAACAATTTTTAACATGAAAAATAATTCTCTTAAGAGTCATGTTCCAATGACTAAACTCCATCATCTCTACATAGGCAAGTGCAATGACACGATGAGCAAAAATAAAAACAAAAATTTAATATGAAACAGAGTATTTTTGATTTTGAGTAAAGGCTTTGTCTTAAATCTAGTATTCAGTGTCTAGATTGTCCTATGTGAGAGCTTGAGGTATGTGGAAGTATGTAATGGAATAACTACAAAAAGGAATACAGTTCAGCCACAGAAAACATTGTATAATTTCATCAAAACATTACATTTCTTGAGTCACACCCATCATGCAGCAATGGTGCTAATGTAATTCCATTTAATGCCATACATAGCACCATAAACCATCTGGTGGGCCACAGTATCTAGCCATCTCAGGTTTCATTCTAAGCAGTTTTGGCATTAGATGGATCAGTTAACTCTTTAAACAAGGGAATCAATCAAACAACCAACACTCTGGCAAAAGTGTAGACATTTGTAATAAATTGACACCAACTCTCCTGGTTCCACAAGAAAAGATCAGCAGAGATATGATACACTATGCTTGCTTGCTGAGAATCAATGAAGTCTAATATGCCACACATAATGGATGACCTTTTTCTGAATATTCTACTACCAGAACCTTAATTTTTTTTCTTTTAAATGTTCAATGTTTCAATACTTTAATTGATACTGATTCATGCAGTCACAACTGAACTGTTTAAAATATTATATAGCTATCATTGGCTAAAAAAATACTGTATTAAAATATACCAAAAATGCTATTTTTATAAATAATATTAAAAAATCATTAAAATTGGTTTTAAATTTTAAAAAATGATCAATTTTACTGCTTCAAAAACATTGGTTTATATCATACATTCAAAATTCATAAAATAAGTGCGATATCTGGACATTCTTTGATGCACTTAGTGACAATGAATAGTCACTGCCTTAAAGTTATATAAAGTAGCTTGTATGGCTCTCTCTGGTTTGTACTACAGCACTAAACTAGACAACTGATGCAGTCTTGTGACAGGGCTTGGTCCAGTTCCAAAATGGTCCAGGAGCACATAAATGACCAACAGCAAGGTGAAGATTGGATTTAAGCTCCTCAGGGGAGAGAACCTGGCCCTAGTCTGCCAAAGTCCAGCACAACAGAATCCTAGTCCAGTCTTCTGGTCAAAGCTATCACAGACCATCCATAAATCGTCGTTGTGGATGAAATGCGCTATGACAGCACAGCACTTAAAGCAATAAAATTGTTGCATGAATCAGTTCTCGGGTTGACAGAAAGTTGAATTATTTGAAATTTCCTGTAATGACCAAGGCAACTGTAAAGAGGTGTACAAAATATCTCATATAAAGTAACACTATATCTTTTGTTTATCATGTATTTAACTGTAACAAACAGCAACCAAAAATAGAGATAAACCATAAACACAAAGTAGTAAATATACAATATTGCTATATAATAGCTATGGTCTGAAATATTCTGCTTACTCACTGCTTTGCATTTAATAATAATATCACCAGTTTGAGTTTTTGGTTTTTATTAAAATTTATAACAGAAAACATGGTACAGCAGATGCTTTGTAATAATAGTTTGCTATCTACTATTTTAATGTTATATGAAACTTGAAAAAGTGTTTCACATTAACCAGAAAAGCATATAAAATAGAACTGATACAAAGAAACAAACACTTTTTTTCTCTTTGTAGCAGGATCCAACAGGCTTTGGGTAGATCTGAAGAGATACCAAATTTTAAAGTTAGTTTACTAACAAGATATTTAATGCTCTTCCTTCTCTCTCCAGGTCACTCTAAAATATTGGGCTATAAATATTTAAATGTTAAAAAAAAAAGCAATTTAAAAGGCATGCTTATAGTCAAAGATTATCTTGATTAAAATACTTCAGTGGGGTTTAGTTGAAAATAGTTAAAAGATCACAAAAACATCTAAAATTCAGACAATTTAAAGAGTGGTTGTCAGGGTTGTCTCTCTCCCCCCACCCTAAAAAAAAATAATAGCATACTTCTTTTTCCCTATCTTATGGCCTGTCCATACTGTCAGTGCCCAACTGATAAGCTGAATCCTGAAGTCTGGATTGACCCCACATGATTAACTAATCAATAAATCAATACATTTCAAAGTGACGTGACCAGAATGAAACTCTGAGAACTCTGCATTTGCTGCTGATTGGAGCTGGCATTGATTCTGTCTGGGAGTGAAAACAAAAACAAAAGATAAAAGGAAGAAACTGTTACTCGGCACACTACTCAAGTGTAATCAAAGCAGCACTTGTTTCATGGCTCTGGCAGTTCTTATGCAAGTGGCTGGAATATTGGTAGTCTTTTTTGAAGCAGGGTTGTCAAAGTTAAATAATGTATAGAAAAGGAAAATTGTTAGTTGGTGTATTATTTGTAGAAAGTTGGTTTTCCCCATCATCACCTTATCGGCAGTAACTGAACTAACTAATAAGGTGATGTGTAAAGCCAAAACTAACCCTTTCACGAATCTGAATCCTAGTCTGCCTCCCTAGTGTGGCTTCTTATTGCTCTTCTTCACCAGCTGGTTATGTGGGTTCACTCTGGGCACTCCAATTTCCTCCCACATCCAAACAATAAAGAACACTAATTCTAATAAGACCTCCCTTGCCAATGTCTAATGTGCTGAGCACCTTATAATACAAAATTGGTAATGCTTCCTAAGGACAACTTCACCAGGTTATCTCCCTTCTATATAACTTTGTTAGACACAACCTCATCTGCCCCTTTCAGTTACTTCATGGATACTGTCAGGATATCTGTAAAATCTCTCAGATAATAACACAAAGCATTATTAACTAATAGTAACAATAAATATATAAGCATTAAGCTTATTGTCTAATACAATAATGAATAATGTTAGAAAAAATACAAGTTAAAATACAGAATTCTTACTCCTGTAGAGAGAGAGGCTCCAACCAGACTGCAGACTCCATGTGGTGGCAGACCACAGTAATGTCAGCTTCATACTTAAATAATACTGGAGTCAGCCATCACTAATAAAGAGATGAACTGAAAACAATTACTGGAACAAAGCAGAAAAGATGCTAGAAGGCAGAATGGAAGAGAAAAATGAAAAGACTGAACAATTTAAAAATTTTATAAAGCAAAAATTCAAAGCAAAAACTGCTAAAACCCAGAAAAAAAAAGGAAGAGAAACAGTCTGTTTTTCTCTAAAATACTAACAATCAAACCCGCAGAAGAGTAGCCATCTTATGAAAAACAACAAATAAGGAACCAGATAAACAGCCTCAAGACCTAAAAGAACAACTGTGATTACCAAAGTTGAATCTCTGAAATTTATTTGGAATTTCACATCCATTTAATGACAAAAGAAAAAAGAAGCACAAATTGGAGACTAAAAGCTACTCATGTGCACAGTTTATGACTTCCAGACATGAAAGTTGTTGGCCTGAAAATGAACTTAGAAAATGCATCAAGCAAATTTTTAGCATGAACACGTACTACTATCGAGAAATGTTGCTTTACTCCTATCCACTATAACATATGGAGACTGCCTGTTCTGATGCTATAAAATAAATACATTTATATAAAATGGTATAGACTATTCATAAAAAAACTAAAGAATTGTATACAGTACTCCCTTAATTTACACGGAGTATGTGTTCATAAAAAATGTCATGCAAATCAAATTCATGCATTTAAAACCTATTGTTATACATTTAACAGGGTTATGTTCCATACTGTTAGATAATTTGAGTATCTTAAAGTCCTCACTGGAAGAAAACCATGACCCTGCTACCGCATGGATGTAGCGGTTAAGCAGACTATTCCAGCCTGTCTGCTGTGCTGCTACTGGAGTTACATCATCACAGTTTTTTTTTTCTTCTCTCTCTCATTCTAATCCTGTACAATAACTACCATATTACCTCAGTAAATATGCTTGGCACACTAAATGAGGTGGCAGATTATTTTAAATAAACACCTTTCGATTTTGGCCAGATCCAGTGCCTCAGACTCTCAGCTTTATAGCAGACTTTGCCAAGAATATGTGAAGCTAAACAATCTTAAAAATTGAAAACACATAGGCATAATATGGCCATGTACTCCAAACTTTATTCCGATATTTCAATGATGAAAACTACTTGAGCTACTGCACCAGTGAGGTGTTCATGAAAGGTGGAGCATGTAAGCTGCCTTTGTACCAGGAGATTGTGAACATGGTGTTGAAAGCTGTTTTATTTTCCACTTTGATTCAGAAGTTTTTCCATGTGTGGCACTGATGGTAATGGTGTGCATGTTTCTGTATGAAGAACTGCACAAGCACCTGCTAGAATTAGTTCTGGCCAATGAAAATGCCAAGGTCAAGATGGTCAAGGAAGATGAAGAGTCTGAAGCAGATTCAGATCCTAAGATTCTGGCAGTCAAGGAAGATGGGGTTGCAGCAACTGATTCCAAGGAGTAAATAGATACTCATCATTTTCTGAGAAATTATGTTCACTGTATTTAATCAATTTTTTCCTAATGTCATAATGTGTCATTCTATAATAACTGTTGACCTCAAAGACTGTGGTTTTAGACTAAGTTATCACAACTTTCCTTCCAAAGAGATCCTACAGTGTGGAAAATTTATACATGTGGAAATATTATGATACTTCTTAAAGAAGGTACATCTTGGTTAATGTGCCATGGTGCATTGACTGAGGTAATATTGTAGGCAACTAAAAACTACACCAATAATAAAGGCTGGCAGGTAAACATTTAATTGTTTGTATCCTTTATTTATTAAGAAAAGTCTAAAAGAAAGAAATTTATAAATAAGACTGTTATTCACAAGAGAGCATTATTGAAAAGATCAGCATCATGTTACCTTATGGTGACCAGCAGTCATCTGATCAACTGTCTTGACGACCAACAGTCTCTTAACTCCAACAACTTGTTTTCATGTTTCTCATTTCAATACTAAATATATGTTCAGCTGTCTGAAGCACATATTTATGCACACATTCATTCTCATAAGTATTCACTACTCACACAGAATAAATCATGTGTTCATACGTATTCCTTACACAGCGACAGACTCACCCTTGTCCACCAACACTCACATAGATGATAGATGCAAGAGCAAATATAGGTATCAGTGAATATAAGAATACAAATAATTTTGGTCATACCTTCATTTCTTATACATTAACTATTGTTGATAATTATTAATTATGGAAAAAGTTTAAAGATATCCATCATACAGTACAAAATTTTTTTATTATGCTGTATGAAATGTTTGCAGAGATAAACAGGCAGTGTCCACCCTCATCAGTCACCAATGAACTTTGCTGGTAGGAGGATGAAGTTGTGCATCTTCAAATGATGCCATTGCATAAGAAATTTTTGGTATAAAAAAGTTAATAATGTAACTCCAAATATTATGTATATTAAAGACATGCTAATCAAGGGAATACTGTACATATATAATAAATGTGTGTACCTGATCTGTTCTGTGTTTTGGCTGGATATTGCCACTTCCTCTTCTTGTGGTTGTTTCTGAGTGATGTCCTCTGAGTTCGTTTGTGTAGAAGGCTGGTCATCCACAGAATCCACTAACTTCATTAGGCTGGCATTTAAAGATTTTGCAGCTTCTTTGACTTTACTACTATATTGAGGAAAAGTATCACCAGGTAGGTTTAATAGCTTACAGGTGCACTTTTTAATTTAAAGCTCTTCTCTCCAACCCAGCATTCTGCTTTCTACATTTTAAACATAGAAATGAGATAAAAAATCCCTCCTTTCTAGTCTGCAATTTCCAGTTGTCAAAAATATCATTAGTTTCTGATGTACATGATTTAAACTATACAGATGTGCTTTTCTTGCTGTTACCCAACCAGCCAGCCAGATACTACAACTGCTAACGAGGAGAAAGAGTAATAAGATTTAAGTAACTGTGGGGTAAAGACTCAAGTGCCTGACACCAGATTTGAAACACATTATATAATCCAAATATTTTTCTGCTGTATAATTTCTCTTTAACAATAATGCTATGCAGCCATGATAATAAATGTATTCAATGGCAGCTACCTGTATAAATTTTCACAAAGGTTAAGTGTATTCTGCAGAAAGTCTCAGCCTTAATATAACCTCCAACCTCGACATATTTATTACACTAGACTGTAGAACTGTCAGGCAGACCATTCCCCACACTATCTACTCTATTACATAAAAAAACACTTACAGCAAACTAGCCTATTATGATTCTTAAAACATCTGCAACCCCCCCTTGTCTTTTGAGAGCAAAAGCATGACTTGTCCACCATTTCCTTATCTTTTAGAATTTCAAAAGTCTCTATTATATCCTTCTGCAATCTGCAAGATAAGGTGGTTTTAGTTTTGCTAAACATTCAGAATAACTTTGATTTTTCATTCCAAAGATGATACTAATAAAATGTCTGTGAAAAACTGTCAAAATGCATTAACAAGGATGGGCCTGCATCAAATACTATAAATGTAGTCTAATTAATGATTTAAATAAATAAACCACCACCTGTGACATCTTCATTTAACTACAGTTGAAGTCAGCAATGTTAAAGCAATCAGAAAATATAGAGGGTAGATTGGGTCTGGTAACTTATGCATACAACATGACTGTTGGTCAAAGCCAAGATGTCAATGACCATCACAGAACCCACAATCTTCCACCATCCTGTAAGAGCTGAAAAAGTTCTGGGTTGAGAATGCCATACATGACAATCAAGCTCATCTCAAAGATGTCATTGGGTTTTAGTGTGCAAAATAAAATGGCCTGGGAGTCCATTGATGCTGGCAGGGAGCTAACAATTTCTGGACACCCTGGCCATATCTTGTTGGAATAACCCACCATGGGTCTGCAGTAATAAAACAGTGTTGTACAGCCTAATTTCTGTATCTGATATTAAGGTCAGGTTTACCTGTACGTGTACAAGATTAGAGCAGTAGTTGGAGATATTTCTACCCAAACTACATCACTCCATCAAAATGGTCAGGGTGATGTACAAAGGTGAGGGCAGAGCAATGATTTATTTAGTAGCAAACTCTGTTGACCCCTGATTGACTCTGCACAGCAGAAAATAAAGGTCATCACTGAAATACAATTTGTCTACCACATCTATTGCAAAATCCTGTGATGTTGGTGCCAGTAGAGTCAAGCTTTCTTATGTGCCTGGATTAAGATGTTTCCATGCACAGATCAATGAAGCCAGATACCGGCATCATTTAAGCAATTCCTGATAGTTTGGTTGGATATCAACATAACTCAAGAATACTTTGCTGTCAAAATGACAGTGGCTGATCCCAAAAAAATCCTACAGCCATATATAGTGGTCTTCTGCCTGTATTATCATATGCAGCCAACCTGATTTTGACCTGCCTTCAGTAATTCTGGCTTGCTGAAATCAGTTCAAAAATGTACTTGGGTTAAACTGTGAAAATTCAAGATGGCAGCAGCATCAGAACAGGTAATCCACCCCTGATTACATTGTTTCTGTCAGATAAGCTCTGCATTCTGTCAGTTGAAAGAATTTTAACAAACGTAAATATGCAATCAAGTATCTAGTTTTTATACAGCCAACCCTAGAGTATCCTTTGACTATTATAAAGTGCAAAACTGCAGCATCTGTGTCCTTGTGACACAAACACTTGCACAATGGCCACACATAGCAAATGCAGTGGTCAGTAATGTGCACAAGAAACAACTGACATTCTTTGCAAACTTCAATAGTTCATGTTGGAAACCAGTCTTATCTTTGTCTAACTTGATTGTTACCATATTTGTATCCTTCTTTCAGATGAATGAAGTGTTACCTTTAATGAATAACATAAAGACCATAAAATTGATTGTCTTGTGGTTCTTAATGCAGGCATTAACGCAAAAATAATATTTTTCTGATCAGTGTTAGCTCAGTCTTATAGTTTTAGACGTTACTCTAATATGGATTAATTAATTAACCTCAGCACAAACTCTTAGCCAAAAGTGTATAATAAATATGTTGTCAGTTAGTGCCAAATGGAGGCCACTAGTATAGAGATAGTTTACTTTCCACTGACTGTGGGAAGGATACATTCTCCGAGTGTCATCTTCATAGGCCAGACAGGGTAGAGTAGAATTGATAATGCCTGATGCATAAGGTAGCATTGTTCTTTTGGAGAGAATGACAAATTCCCATAACCATGTAAGAGCTGTATGCTGGATTAACACATCTAAAAAAAATTAAAAGATGAAATTAGATTTATCAACCAAAAAGATGTAGCAGAAATAAATATGTAGATATTCCAAAAACAGTAACTCTAAATCTTGTTTACTGTATTAATAGATTCAAGTAAATTTCATCTTAAAAGAAAAGATACTTTTATTTAAATTAGAAGAATTCCTAGAATATTATTTAAGTAGCAGTAAGAAATTTGTAAATGAAGAATCATGCAGCAAATAATGTCCAACTTTTCTTTACAATGAAGCTCTTTGGCTTTAAAACTGTTCTTAGGTGTGATCCCATACCAAAAATAAGCTTTTACATAATGACACTTAGGTGTGCTTATTTGGAAACGTGAATAGAAAGTTTAATTAATTATTACACAGTATAAGTAAGTCATTAGGTCTTATACAAGGCTCCCAGGGAAAAGAAATGATAACCAATTTGATTTTGAAGTTGGTTAACCTTTTTTAATATCTATCGTCATCACTGGAAATTTATTATATCTTAACTATTAGATTAATAAAAAGAGTGGTTAGGCTACTGGACTGAGGATGGCCTGGGTTTGATTCCCACTTTGATACCAACCACACAAAAACTCATCATTATTCTGATAAACTCTATTAGGACTCCATCCAGAAGTTTAATATACCAGCTAGATAACTTAAATATTTTAAAATCTTTCTGTATATTCGAAATGATTTAAACCCAGAAGCATTGTACAGAATTCATGCTGAACTCTTTCCAGCAGTGAAGGACTTTATGCTTACATGGCTTGTTCAGAATGTGGTCAAACCAATGACTTATATATAATGAAACCAAAATTTTGTTTACTCAACTTTTACATGTTATATTTGGCTTATTTGTTCCTAGCATTCTATATTAGCTTTTTCAGTAAATTAAATACATTTCTTATTTCTTTTCTTTGCATTTGAGATATTTAACTTAGTATCTCCCACAAAAACAAGAACCATAATTTCCATATGAATACTGTTAAAGATAATCTCAATAAAATTAATGATACAAAAGTTCTCACTTACCAGAACTTTGACTGTGAACAATGAGAATATTTGCCATTCCCTGCAAAATTCACACCATTCTTAGAATTCTGAATACCTTGCAGAAATTCTCTCAGAACACCTTCACACCTTTAAAAAAACAAAAAGAGAGGTTTGTATATGCGAAATCTTTATATAATGGCCAACTAAGGGAAATGGCTATTGTGGCCTAAGCAGTGACCATTTTGTTTTTTTCATAACTAATATCTTAAGGTGTACACAAAGTAAATGTATACGCATTTAATGGCACATTTAATTTGCAATATTAACTGTGAAACTATGATAAAAAGCCTTGTGTAAAGTAATAAATTTTTGATTTCCTACAACTTTGGTTTGTCTTTCTGTTGGATTCAGTTTTAAACCTTCCTAAAGCAATCTTTGTTGTAGCCCTTGCTGATAATAAAATCCTTCATCTTGTAGTTGGACTTGAACCTGTCTGGAACTTCGTTCTTGTTTTATTCATCACTTTCCTCACCTGGGTCAGACTCATTCTCTTCAAACAACCTGTGCTGAAAATCTGTGATGTCTGATAATGCACTATTGATGGTAGCAGTGAGAGAAGAGTCCATGGCTACAAATTCTGCCAAAAAGATTTTAAATGCATTGTTGAATTTAGCTGCTAAGTCACATTTTCATCGTGTTCAGGAAGTTCTGCAGTGCATCCCCTTTGATTTCAGCAACGATGCCAGAGTTTCTGAAGCACTTTGTTTGTCTGCATCAATATCTCTCCATGACTGATGCAACCAGTAGATAGCCTCCAGCAAGGTGGTCAGTTTCAGCATGTCTGGATCAGTCAAATTCTTGTTTGTCTGAAGTTTCTACAGGACAGTAATCAGCAGATTTTTCCTGAATTTAAGTTTCAATGTCTGGATCCCCCATAATTTATGGACTAGGAGATTGATGTTGTTTTCAGAGACAAAAACAGCAGTTTAATAATGGTCTTTAGCTATAGATGAGGATGGAAAGGAGCAATGTCAAATACCAAATACAATTCAAAAATGTTGCTTCTCATCAAGCTTTTTTGTTTGTAAATATTCTACTGGCAGGTCTTTGCAGTCAATTCTTTCGAATCAACAGGGTTTGATGGACTTCCCAATAATGAGACTTCTCTCTTTCTTTCCAAGTGCATTGGCTTATAACTTCACAGTCATCTTGTCCTGACCACTTACCACCTGCAGTGAGCTCCTTTGAAGTGAAATGTAGTGTCATCCAAAGGCTTTGAAGAAAAAGCCCAGTTTCAACCAAGTTGAATATGCCTCAAAGGGCATAACCAGCATATAGCTCTGGAAGTTTTGCCATCCACTCCACACTTTCAGTTGAGATTTTTCTGAAAACAACGTTATTCCTTTGGAAAAAAGCCTTGAGCCATTCGTTCAGAGCTTTGAATTCATCTACCTTCAGCTGCTGGAAAATCTCTAAGGCTTTCTGTTGAACCATGGGTCTGCCAATGAGAAACATCCTGTGAATCATGCCTTTGAACCACTTAAAGAGAAAGGTGTTTATTTCCTCATTCCTCTTCCAAATCTTTATTTTTCAATCCAGAGGTTGATCTCAAACTCATCATGTCAGAACTGTTTGTGTTTGAGAATGTCCTAAATATGAGTTTTAAAGCAGTGATGCCCTTGTAGATTTAACCTCTCAGTAATGGTATGCAAGTTCAACTCTTACTTCTCATGCATTCTTATCACTTCAATCTCTTTCTCAAGAGAGAGATGATATTGAACAGGCTTGCTAGGATTTACATTTGTGGTCTTGATCACAGTTTACACAGTAGTAAAGCAGAAAGCAGTAAATATAAGGGTTTACTTCAACAAGAGTTGATGAGTGAGTGATTGTGAATTGTGTACACAATAACAATGAAAATTGTCATTAAGTAGCTAACTCAACAATGAATTTCAATCCAAATTTTTGATCTGCAATTTATTTATTGATAATGGTAACAAAAAAATATGAAAAATAGTATTAATGTCAAAATAAATTTTTGTTAATGCAATTGCAACAAGATTAATTAATGCAAATTGCAGTACCTCATACATTGGCAATCTGACTGGCCAACTAATTGATAGAATGATATGTCTGTAAGAAGGGAAGAAATAAATAATTAGGTTACTTTCACTACAGAATGTTTTAATATTGATGATTTCTGTACACAGAAATGTTATAATAAAGGAAAATGCAAGTTAGGGAAGTGCAAGCATACGTAAC
Source organism: Nautilus pompilius (assembly GCA_018389105.1). Classification (NCBI taxonomy): domain Eukaryota; kingdom Metazoa; phylum Mollusca; class Cephalopoda; order Nautilida; family Nautilidae; genus Nautilus; species Nautilus pompilius. The sequence goes on along the minus strand of JACATO010000021.1, from coordinate 24,328 downwards.
AAGTACACAAACCAACTAAACATACATTAATGGCTGTGCAAGAAAACACACAAACCGTACATAAAACAGGCACATTTATCTGATGAGCATGTCTCTTATTTGCAATGGTAGTAAAAAAAACTTGCTAGACTTGGTATTACTGTTGATGCAAACAGCCTTTTAATGATTTAATCAGATTTTTCTCATTAAAAATGTGACAAAAGAAACACTATCCACTCTGGTAACTGTACTCTAGGTGCTTAACATAAACTGACATTGATGCTGTCTGATTTATCCCTAAATGGCAATTTAATCATGGTGAAGTAAAGATTAACAGTTTCTTGTATGTTTAAGCTATGAATTTGAGAAAACACAAAAAGCAAATGCAATGGCATATTAATGGACATGAAATCCACTTCATAAGCCATCAACCTGTAGGTTTTCCAAGTAATCTTATTTCTCTACTTCTTAATATCAGTTCCTTCACCAGACTGTACAATCACAAATGTTTTCCAATTCTGAAATGCCCTTTTTTACTTTATGTAGTTTTGGTATAAAACAAAAGGGGAGTTACTGCCATTTCCCTTTAGATGAAACTTCCACGTTTGTTTCCATTATAAATACTCTCCTTACATATTTATGCTGTCACATATAAGAGAAATTAATAATGGAGAATTACATGAAATTTAAAAAATTTTTTTCCTACATTTAATATGAAAGGAATGGTTAAAGTGATAACAGCGACAAATGGGTCCCTTAGAGATAACAACACAGCATGGGTTCTATGGAAGTAGCAGGGTATACTGTGAATGGTCGGGGGCATGACAGGGACAATCCTGCTCACTCACAGCTGAAGAAACCTTGGCATGGGCAGTCAGTAATACCATGGTTAGCATAATTGAAAGTAGCAAGGTCAAAAGGGGTAGATTGCTGCTTTGGAGAAGCTGGAAGTGGCAGTTTAGGTTGTATAGAACCCTGGACATAGTATCATACTGTACAATGAGAAGAGAACAGAACAGCTAGTGCACAGCCATTCAGAGACCTGGAGCATCAACCACTGAACTGCTTTGAGAACAGAATATGATTATGAAAAACTTTCATTTCTGTTCTTGGTGAAATGCAAAACTAATAAAGAATTCATTCTTCAATCCATGTTTTCACTTGTCAATCAGCTGTCTTACATATATATATAATGACCCTTTAAAAACAAACTATTAAGTTTTAGCAATAAAAGAAAATAAACAAATCTTTTAAAATGCATTCAGTTTCTTTTAGTCAGCTGTGTTAGCAAGTAGACATGTAAAAATTCAGTTTCTCTGCATTTTCACATGATATTATGCAAAGTTAGGTGTGCTATCCTCAAGAAACATGGATACTGTCATAAGACATGATCTAGTACATAAATTTGTTTCAAGAAATTACTTTCAGTCCTCAGAAACAGGTTCAGCAAAAGTTCAACAGGTTCTATCTGAGCATCAAGCATGTGTTAGCTTTCTAAAGATGCAATAGAGCAGAAAGTCCATCTGATTTCCCTTGTGAATAAAAAGAAAATCTCCCACTTCACTTCTTTAGCATTCTGTATATCAGTTACTAAAACAGTAACTTACATCTTCCGTATCCCATTACTTGTATCACCGAGGATTTGAAAAAGTCCATCTAATATCTCTGGCAACAGTACTAGCATGTTGATATCAGGAACAGCATCCAACACGTTGATCTTTATTTTTAAAATTCAAAATAAATAAATAAATAAGTAAATGATTAAAAATAAATTACAAGATAAAAATAAATTTTTAAAAATAATAATAATAAAAAAGATTTTCTTCTTCTTCTATGAAACTAAAACAGCTGAGAAGGAAATTTGTATATGCTGTATCTACAACTATTGGGGGGGGGAGAAAAAAATTAAAACTATTTCCTGAAGATATTTGGTTCTACTTTCACTACCATTATAAACACAGGCTATACACATAACAACAAAATAGTTTCAACAACTGGCAAGCAATGTTTAACAGAAGCATCTGTGACCATTTGGCATCATATTGTCACAAATGTCTAAACCTTTATCAATGAAAACAACAAACAAGGAGAAAAAAACAACAACAACAACAACAAAGGTTCTGGCAGTAAAAATACTTGCTCAAATTAAAATTTTTGTCAATAAACATAGAGCCAGGCCGGATGCCATTATAGTAACGGATTTTTAGCCAATATTAATTTGAAAATCATTAACATCTGTGTGCATATGTCAAAGTAAAAATTTTAAATCAGCAATTTCATATAATTCTTAAACCATTCAGTAAATTTATGGACTGTAATTTTTAAAATCTTTTAATTGCGATAGTGAGACTTTTAAATGTTACATTTGCAATAACTATGTTATATATGCAAATATGAATGGAATGCAGTCAGAAATTATGCAAATTTACGAAATGGTTCAAGATAACTGGTTTCACATACTTACTGTCTCTCTCACAGACAGACAGACAGACAGAGAGAGAGAGAGGCAGTTATAACTGTGAACATTCAATAAAACTAAAAAAAATAGAATATTCTGATAAAATCTTAGATAGTCAAGGTTCCAACAAACTTATTGAAACATACTTTGTGGCATATATTTTCTAACATGCTGATGTTTGGTCATAAACTGATTATAAGATATACAGTCTGTTTCACTGGTGAGCTAACCATCTTGTCCACCATTGTATAACCATAGTTTTTTATATTATTCGAATCCGTATGCAATGAGAGGACTAATTTCTGAAAGAATCTGCTACATGGCGACCTTGACCTTAATGGCAGTCTTATCAAATAAGACCTGGACAGAACATTCAGTAATGCTATTTGAGCCAGGTTCCATTTGAATGTTCCTAGTGAATAAGCAGTAACCCTACCAATGTAATTATTTTGATAATTACCAATCCAACATCATCTCAGCAAAAACAAAGAAAAAATCCAATCATTCATTATCACTCAATTAACAGAATAGAAACTATTTACCCTTGTTACAAATTTAAATCAGCCCACAGTGACAATTTTTACTACATAAATTAAATCTTGTTTATCACTTACATGAGAAGAGCCCATGGATTCTCAGTAGTTAGATTAAATCTTGAGTGTTATGTTTAAATTGTCAGTTCAGCATTTACATGATACTCAAGAGGAGGAGAAGAAACCATAGTTATTAGTAACACATCAAAACATTTTCCTCACACTACAGCACTAAAACGATGTGTGGGTAGGGAGGTGGTGACTGAATGGATGTTTATGAGATTTTCTATCTTTGCTCTACTCTCCAGATTCAAGCAAGATCAATGCCCCTGGTTGTGTGTTGATATAATAAATTAATTTGTTGATAAAAGTTAGTATAATATGGAAAATAGAAAGAGCAACAATATTCTGGTTCTTTCTGACTAAAAAATGTTAAATTTTCCATTCACTGTTAAAAATCCTATAATCAGCAAATTGATTAATCAACACATCCCTACTCATGTTATACAGTAATAGAAATTAACCTTTCTCTCTCATATCCAAAACACCATTGGTCCCAAACATGACAGAGACACAAGCTATACTTTCACTAGCTTTATGAAAATGTTGGTTACTGTGAAATAAAATACTTATGGTTGTTTGCATTATTGGAAACTATTAATACCTTACTAGAAGTTAACTGACTCCTTACCATTGTCTGTTGGTACTTACTGTGACTGGCAATGTTTTTATAATTTAATTATCAATGTCACTCATTTTTTACTAGATCAGTTACTTTTACTACCAAAATGTACATGTATGACTGATGCAGGGTAAAGATTAAGTTGATTTTATATATAAACTTTAAAAAGCGTACATAAAGTAGACAGGTCTTTCTTTATTGAGAGATATACCAAGGATGTTCAAACGAAACCTGATTAAAACAGCATCAATGTAATGGTGGCCAGCTGAGTTTCATTTAAATGCCCTAAGACAGACATAAAAAATATCCAGTCACTCTCTTTTATACAAATTTCTGTTAATAGACTGTATGTTTTCTTTTTACCTTAAAGGCACATGAATATTTAACTCTGAGAGCTTGGATTTCAAGTGCAACATTTAAAAATTACTACAGAAGAAATATGCCTGTACTAAGATGGCTAAAGACAAGATAATAAAAATATTTAACTTAAATATCTAGTTTAATGTCTACTTAACAAAATGGCTGAAATAGCAACAAACAGAAGAGTACAATAAGGTACAAATAGAAAGTGCTAAAGTGCTGTGATTATAATCAGAAAACAAATACATGTGAAAAAAAAAAAAAAAAATATTTAGGGACCTTTTCAAGATGCGAGATGAGAAAGATTTTTTTTAATTGCTCAGAACAATTAAGATTTTTTATTCTGCAAATAATTCTAGTGAAACCCTGATTGCCAACAGCACCAAAAAAGAACCAAGAACATCCCATGTAAATAAAAATAAATAATTTTTTAAAAAATAATAATGTAAGCTTTTATTCTATAAGGGCCTTGCATGTAATGCATTTCTCTTCATGATAAATTTAGTCTCTATGCAGCTTTCTTTTCTTTTTTCAGGCAAACAACATTTGTGAGCAGTTTTACTCCGAGTTTTCTCATGTTTCCAGAATTTTCTACAAATTGTCTATACAAAGCAACAACAAAAAAAAAAAAAAAAAAAAAACAAAAGACACCAACTAACCTCCCCTGAAAGTAAATTTAGCATCAGTATTCTTGAGATATGTTGTTAAAATCAGTGAGGTTAATTGGACTTTTAAACTGGTTTACACTACCACCATAAACAACTACTGGTAATTTATTCATTTTCAATTCTACTGCTAAAAGAATGTTTTCCTGATATCAAAGCATGCTGACACTTTAACCAAATTTGTAATAATAGCTCCAAGTATTTTAAACAGTATATTGTATTAAAAAAAAAACATGTGATTGTCCACACAGTCAAAATCCTTAATTATTTGCAGTATTTTGTTCTCAATTATCATTAAAATCTGACATTAGGTGACCAGTTACATCATGTGTAGCCAAATCTTTAAATATTAAAATCCATGCGGGTTTTCTCTTTTGAAGGTACAGGCGGTGTTCAAGTAATTTCTGCTCAACCATTAAAGATATCGAAGAGTGGCAGCACAATGGTCCAGTGGTTAAACTACTGGACTGTCATGGGTGATTCTGTCTCAGCCAGGACCAGCAGTTTGGTGTACCTCCCTAGCATGGTTTCTTTTCTCTCCCAGCTGGCCACATGAGTTTCCTTCAGGTACACCAAAGATATTCCTCATATGGATAGGGAACACAACAGCATCACCAACATTAGATACTAAACAGCAGGCCCAGACAATACTAACTGATGTAGATCTCTGGCTGCTGCCTTAGTGTGCAGTCAGGAATGAAAATATTAATAATAACACCATGCTTGCTTCAAAATTAAAAAAAAACAAAAAGCAGAAAGTGGCACCTCTGCATATATAAAAGAAAAGTAGACACACAAAATAAACATCTGATGCTCAGCAGTAGTTATAAAATTAACCAAAAGCCTATGTATTGATAACAAACACAAGAATAAATTCTCTGTAAAATGAAAACATTTGCACTTCTTACAATATTTCAGAGTACTGTACTTACCCAAGATACCACAAACTGTCGAGCAAAAGGGTTTCTCGTGTACACATGCTCCCTTAAAAGTGGAATAAATGCTACTAGATCAAATGATGAACTTTCTGTTACAATGTCCTAAAAAAATTAATAAATAAATGAAAATCTTAATAGTGTAATTTTAAAATAAACTGCTGACAATACACCTAAATGAAAACTTTATTCTTTTTCCCTACTTATCCCAGTAAAGATGCTAAGACAAGACAACCAACTAGTTTTATGGTAAAATCTATATTACAGATGATTAAGCAAGTATACAATATTTTAAAAAAACTAAACAGAACACTCTTTGGATTATAAAATTATTTCTTTACCCCCTTCTTAAATAGGAAAAAATAACTACACTTTAAATTTATTAAGAATGAAAAGTTTAACATAATTAGTCAATGGAATGAGTTATGTTTCTTCTAGTACCATATCAAGTCTAATTAGCCACAGCAATTAAGCTAACTTTCTTCTAATACCATGCAAAATCTTTAAAAAATGTTGATATTTCTTTGAACAGTCTTGTTGTAATTTCTGTTCTTACAGATTATCCAACATACCACTTCTCTTTCCTTCTTTTATTTGAAACAATGTGCAGCTAATTTTACTTTACATCTTTTTTCGTAGCAAACAGTAGAAGACTGTACAGAATGTGTTTTAATTTTAGTGGTAATTCTTTCCAAATAATCTTCATTGTACTAAAAGGAAAACAAAGCTTACTTTTATAAGTCTGTCCAACAATTCTGTTCCATTTTTCACATTCTGGTCAGGATCAGCTGCAAGCTTGAAAAAGAAAACACTTGACAGCTCAAATAAATCACCTTAATATGCAAATTTGAAAGAAAAAAGTCAGAACAAATTTTAAATAACCACATTCTACATGTAAAGTATCTGGAGTCTCTCTATTCACCACTTATCTAATCAGTACTTTGATTAGATATCTCAAGAGAGAAATTTTTATTTACTTATTCACTTAGAACTATTTTGTGATAACAAGTAGTTCTATAGCCACTAATAACATAAACATAAATTGCAATATTTGTTTGCAGAGTTGGAGCATCAAACAAATGCAAACAATTTTATACTAAAATGTTACGTGACCATGGCTAATTTTTAAAAATTTTTCTTACTGCAGAATTTAAGATGATTTCAGGTATATTAACTCAAGGTCAACTTTTAAAGTCAACTTCTTTAGCAACAGAATAAGTCTTATTATGCATGTATTTTTTAAAATTTCTATAGGAAAATTTGGTGCAATCAATGTTACCAAACATTTAACCTTTGAGAAGTATGGCCATACATTCAAAGGGAGTGGGTACTGATCCTAGCAGAGTGACTGTTGTCTGGTGGCGGTGTTGCAGCGATTAACAAGTAGAGCAGGAACAGTTCTACAAATTTGAGTTAAATGACCTGACGGCACAAGGACTCGCTTACTTTGCTTAGTCCGTCAAATATTTCATTGAAATAGGGCAGCACCACCCCTCTAGCCACCTTGACGATGTTGTACAACGCTTCACAGGCGTAGTAGCGAACTCCGCTGTCCTGATCGTGAAAACAGGAAAGCACAGGTTTCACAAGCTCACTGATATACAATGTAGATTCCTAAAAAAAAAAGAAAGAAAGAAATGAAACTTGGCTTAAATTGATTACTCTATCTAGAAAAACAGGAAAAAAAACAAACCTCCAAAATAGAGATACTGTACTGTACAATTTATTTTTTTAATCTGAAAGTAAAATTCTAAATATTAACCAATTTAAGGCATACTACCAGAACTACACAAGCAAACAGCCAACCAAGGGAGATAATTAATAATTTAAAATCCTTTAAAATCTAAAACAGTACATGCTTTTTTTCCTACTGTCAAAATGTTGTTTCTAGCATAAGGAGAAGGATGATGCTTTTTGGTTTTCTATTAAACAGTACATTTCATCAGTGTTTGATAAGGTTTTGTAATTTAGATAATTAATTTTAACTTTATCAGTTTTAACAGACAAACTATCCTAGGTATAACAACGCACAGCTGGTTACTATAGCAACTAAAAATTGCTGGGACTCCAGAGTAGACTCTTCATAAAAAAGGAAAAGCTAAAAAGTTTCTGACTGATGCAGTAAACCAACAATAAATCATAAAAAGTCAGCCAGATTTAACTATAAAAATAAATTACAAAATAAATTTAGCTCCACTTTTATATGTACTTAGGCCTGAAAGCAAAAATGAAAATTGTCTTATACATAACCTACCACCTGAGTTAAAGCTTAAATCAGCAGCAACCATGAAAAATAGCAAATTGGAAAAGAAAGTCTTCAACCAAGGATATGATAGCAGGCAACAAATAATAAAACATTTTTTCAATATTACTATAGCTTACTTAATAAAGCAAATATTTAAATTATTTTTATTTAGTTTTTAGAAACTGAAATAAAGATCATAATAAAAACTATTACTTCATTATAGATACAAATATTAAAATTCCAATTATCTCCTTTTCACACACATACACACTCTCTCTCTCCTCAAAAATAAATCTCTAGTAATACTTAAGACACTGAGCTGGGAGAACTGACCACAACTTATAAACAAATATATTTTAAATTCTCTCATAATAAGATACCAAATTAAATCCGCTTTTCCTAAACATGTATTTTCTCTTACGTAAAAAAATTCTACAGAAGTTAGGCAATTTCATTACTACTCACCTTATTTAGTCCTATAGCTGTAGCAGCTAAGCCAATAAGTCCCCCTTTCCGAGTGTTTAAGTTATGAGAAGATGCAAAATCTTCTCCCAAAACTTTTAGCAACTTTTTGATTCGTGCCACCTGGTTCAAAGCAACAAATTCTCTCACTATCCTGAAAATAATAGCCTTATGTAAAGTAAAAACTAAAAGTGCACCTAAAAATGACTATTATTTCTTTTGCATAATAAGTTCAGCAAATGTGGTTTGGAATACATTTTGTGGATAAAGAAAATAAATTACCAATTATAACCTGCAGACCTGATCACAATGGATAATACCATACTTTGCCAGTTTTTTTCCTCAATTACAATTTTGATAGTACTAATCTTTATTTTATGCTTATCTGTTTGTAAATCTTTCCTCTTTTTTTGTGTTTCTAGGGCTCCTTCTAATCTTCAGATTAGTCCCAGATTCTCTGTTTAATTTGACACTGTGGAAAAATCTGTCACTCTATATTCAACATTTTATAATAAAAATAAACTCATGCACACATTCCACTCCAAATAAAAAATGTCCTTATATCATTGTTGTCACATGCTTTCCTGGTTACAAAGGTTGCAGATCTTTATGCTGAGTGAGCTGCACACCCTTTCCTCATTTAGAGAGGCCATAAGCCAAAGTCCCACTTTTTTAAGATATGATGAAAAATGAAGGAAACCAGAGAGACAGGCCAAAATGAGCCAATACCCTAACCAGGATTTAAACTTAGGCCCTCAATCTCAGCAATCAAATATGTCACCTTATGTGTGTGCATGTGTACAGAATCATTTACAGTACAGATGATTTAGCAATTTTATATAAAAAGGGTCCTGAAAATATAAATCAGAAAAAATGTGCAGATGAAAGCACAAATAAATAAAAACTAAATAAAAACATCACAGAATCAAAAATGATGACAACACAACTAATACAAACATATTAAAATTAATTTTCCAAAATAAACATGCAAAAAGTGAGAGATAATTAAATTACAGTAAGACAAACTAGGCAAATGAAGAAGAGTGAAAAGAAAAGATGAAAAAAAAGTTCAAGTACCATATTCTGAAACTAATCATTTACTACTATTATCTTGTGAATCACTCTTTCAATAGTTCATTTAAGAAACAGAATGAAATAAGTGTTGGAATAGAGGGTTAAGACTGGTAAATGAAAAAAGAAAACAGGACTGTGAGAAGCTACTTTCTCAATTAAAAAAAAAAGATTGTAAAACTAATAAAGAAAAAAATTATACATACAATAATGGAAATAATTAAAAAACAGAAAAATAAAAAGCAAGTAACATGTGATACATTGTATGTCATTTAAGAAAATGAAATGCTTCCTAATACAGTCATAATACACTATGATTGGTTATCATGCAAGGAATCAGAAAGTGCCACATCTGCAGGACTAAAAGTATAGGCAGTGAGATCATCGTATATATATATATATATATACTATGGCTCATGATAAGCATATAGAAACCAAAGTCTTAGTCAGTAAAGGCTACTCTGTGCAGCTGATTGCAACCCAACTTTATGTTTCAGTGGAAGCTGCATGCAAAAATCTGAAGATATGCAAAACTGGTACTGTTGACAAGATGCAGTCAAGAAAGCTCAAAACATCTCAAAAGTGATGTTAAGTATCTCACACATGTTCTCTACATGATAGACAATGAATCAGTAGGTATCTTGTAAATGCCAAAGCTGCAAATACAAGTGTTCACATTTCTTCAAGAATAGTAAAATACATATTAGTGTGATGCGGTTTAAGTGGATGTGTGGTTGCTCAAAACCCTTTGCTGAGCCAGCAAAAAAATGGTGAGGCTGAAATAGGGAGCAAAAAATTAAAAAGTAAGATGACAAAACCTGGAAGGTGCTTTTCACAAATGAGTCCAAGTTTGAACTGTATGGCAATAATCAATAGCAATTTGGAACATTAAGAAACTGATGGAAGACTCACTAAGTCCTGATATGAACATCGCTGAAGCTACATGAGGTTATACGGCAACTGAGAAAGTCAAACAGTAACCAAACACCTTGGATGAACTGTGAAAAGTGCTACAGGATATTTGGAACATTTCAGTCATATATAGTTAACCTGTATGGGGCATGAAAACAAGGTGTCATGCTCTATATAAAGCAAAGGGCTCACAACGCACTGTACAATGTATTTATTTTGTATATCTATTTAATATCGCAATGTTGTTTATATATTATACACATCTCTCAGTTGCAATTACTCATTATTCGTGCATGTCCTGCGTGTATTCCATCATTATTTCCAAACACCGTATAATTAGGCAAATGTTTCATCCCGAATTCTGTCCATATTACCGCAGTTAATTTATTACTTTACTCCAATAACAGAAGCAAGTATTTACTATTCGATCTGTCTGCTAACAGATTTAGTTTTAATTATGTAACAAATGTCAGTCGTGGGGTGGGGTGGGGTGGGGGGACACAATCGTCTTTCCGCGTTTTTATTTTTAAAAAAGCCGTGCAAGGAGAGGTTCGTGCAGTGTTAAAAACAGGAGGGGGAGGGCCGAGTTTGTTAACAGCTAATCTCCAGCACCGGTCAGCAGCGAGGGACGGTAACGATGGTACATCGCACTTACTTCTCGATCTCTAGCGCAGCGCCTTTCCGCTTCTCGTACAACCTGTCATTTAGCAACCTCACGCACGCAACGCTTAGCGGAGAATGATCTTTTTCCGCCATTCTGACTATCCGACCAGTAATGAAAAACAACCGGGGTTTGTTTTAAGTTTCTTTTCGCAGGATTTTCCCCCCCCGCCGCCGCCGCTATCCGAGTACAGAGAACCGACTCGTTTTCTTCCCCGGTTGTCGTCCATGTTATAATATGCTCGCCGCTTAAAACAACGACAACAACAACAACAACAACAACGAAATAAGTAATCGCAGAACCGAACGGCAAACGTGTTTAAAATACAACCGCCGAGTCTCTTAATTAATGTCGTTGTCACTCATTGCAGACTCTCCTGATTTCTTAGCTGAAATTAGAACCACCGCAGGGTATCGGCGCTTGGTTAAGGTTGGCGGCGGTCTCGCGTGTCAACACGCCGTGTGGATCAATGGCTCCACTCGGCAGCTGACTCTGCCTGTGTTTTGTGTGAGGTGGGTTCCAAAAAGTTCTAAAAAAAAACCATGAGCGAGGGAAAACAGGATGAAGCGTCGGAAAAAACGAGTTTGTTTCACTCGGGCGTGAGAGAATCGTGGAGAATGAGCGGGCAGGAGCAGCCGGCGAGGGTTTTCACTCAGGTGCATCATCATCATCATCATCACCAACAACAACAACAACAACGGGAGTGTCACTGTCAGCAGCAGCAGCAGGAGGAGGGCGGAGGAGAGCAGACGAGGCTGGCTGCTGCTGCTGCTGCTGACAGTGACAGGGAAAAAAACTACTCGATTCCCGCTAGAAACACTGATCAGGTTGTCCTGGTCTGGAACAGTGCTTACTTTCGGTCTTTTCAAGGCGCATTACGGATGCTACAGGTGGTGAGTACGAACTTCTTCCCCCCCCCATCCCCCCCATCCCCCCCTTAGGCAGTATTAGTACCGACGATAATAACACCGACACCGGTAATAAGAGAACAGGTCTACTCTCCGTTAAATAATTGTGGTTCTTGATCCAGGAAAAAAAACAAAAAAAAAAACATCCTCATCGTAAAGAGAGACCGTCGCCACTTCTCGCCTTACTTATTAATGTTAGTTCTGTACTAACCACCCACCACACGTTACTCGGTTAGTTCTTCTATTAGTGCCACACCCCCTTATTTCCGTCTTGTTACAAACGGTCCGCCGGCGTGGAAACGAATAAACTTGACGGACTTCGTTATGGGGAAATAAGACTTAACTATTATAAGTTTATTTCTCTGGCCCAGCAGCAGCAGCAGCAGCAGCAACGAATGGTATTTCTAATAGTTAACGATATAAACAGATAGATCACGAAGGAAACTTTATCGTATCTGGAATCGTCTTGTATACCGATATTTTCTGGTGCTAGCTTAAGGCAATTAGCAAGCAGTCTGCTATGCGAAGTACATCACTGCACCACACCAGAAGGAAATAAATGCATTCAATACAAATAGAATAATAAAGATAAAACGTTAAATGTCTGCTCAACTTTAATTAGTAATTCAAATAAAAAATTTAAAAAAAAAAGAGAAGTTAAAAACTGAAGACTGGAAAGTAGTCTATAGCATTTTTTGGTTGGTGTACTGCTATTGCTTCCTTGGCCCTGCATTGTCACATAACAGAGTATAGCCATGCTGGGTGAAGTGAGACTGAAGATTCCTTCCAGTTAACAAACGACCATCTTAAAGAAAAAATTCTTTTTGAATAACCCTGGGACTGCTATTGTTGACCTGGGGTCAGTTAATACCACTGTTTATCTGCCTGGGAAACTGAAAACTAGCCATGCAGCCTAGGAACAGGTTTGTGCACTGATTTTGTTTGCGGTTTATAAGACCCTTTTCCTCTATTAGTTTGATAAATTATCCAGCTGGCAAGAGATTAGAAGTACCATCAGGCCAAATTAAGTCAATTCTTGATATCTAAGTTTAGTTTATTTGAGGGCACAAAGACTATGTATGTCCTTCTTAACCAGATTCACCCAAAGAACATTTTTTAAAAAATGTTAATTATGACTGTTTTGGTGGGGGGAGTTAGTGGGGGTTCTCTCTTATTCCAGCTTTGAAAAACAGAACAAACAAACAAAAGTGATGACAAATTATTTGCTAGGTAGTAGCTTTGAAAGCTTGTATTCTAGGTTTCTGTGTTAGCTCCATATATCTGTAAGTGCGGTATAGTCAGTTGCATAGAAAGTCTTAATCATCAGAAGCAACGTAAGTTTTCATTGTCTGATCACCGTTTTAACGTACATATGACTACCTAAGAGGAAAACAAACTCAAAATACTGTGTATGTAAGCGCTTACTTTTAGATCTTGAAAATGTTTATCATTTTGTCTCCATTATCATTATAGAGTATGTGGATATATCTGTGGATTCGTTGGTGATGCAGAGAGAAAAAATTCAAAGTTTTAGATCATTTTAGTTAGTGTAAATAGGACTTATTGCAAAAACTAGTAAAACTATCCAAAACATTGTAAACAGAATTTTTTGTATGTATTTTTTACTCTCTATCTTTGCCTGTGACACCTACCTGCTTTTCTTAAACCAGAATTTACACATTTTCATTTTTATCTATTATTTACAAGCATATAGTCTAAACTCATATCTTAGATTTTTTTAACGTAAAAAGTTTTTAAAGGGGAATTGCTTTGGTATTTTACTATTAGCTAAATAGCTGTATTAAAAACTATCATCACATGCACAGTTTCCATACTTTAATTTGATAATTTATTCAACAGTATTTAATGAGTTTTTATTGCATCTATATATTATACATATTGCTAGAAACTCTCAAGTCTAACCAATGTTACCACTTTAGTTTAATGCTCTTGGTCAAAATGTATCTGGAGCTAAATCAACAATTCTTTGACATTTTCATATTACTTTTATGCTACTGAAGAACAAAATCAATAAGCTACAGAAGAGCTAAATCATTGATGTTCCACTAATTGCTTTTATTTTGTTTATGACGTTACATCTTCTTTGGCAGCAAATAATCAGAAATGTCTTTTCTTTTTCTTTTTTTTTGTGACTTTCTCCTTTTTGAGCTGCTGTCAACAGCCTAATGAGCTCTTAGTTATGTAATCATAATGTGAAAAGCAAAATTAAACAAAAATCCAAGCACACAATTTTCAAAAGATATTAATTTGCACATCCAAGCAAACTGGAAGAAAACACTTTTAATAATTTGACTTTTTCGTTTTCTTATGGGAGTAATCTGATTTTGAAGATATACACTCCACCTCAATGTATGTACCATGTCCTGACTTTTGAAGTCTAAGGTTGTCTCTTGTGATAATGGGCCAGACTAGGAAAGTATTTGGTATCAGCTTTGATGACCAAACAAATAGTTACTTATGTATGGTTGGGGGCTCCTGAGAAGTATCTAGAGTTACCTACAGAACCTCCATATATACCCAACAAACCTTCCTTGAAATCTTCATTTTTAGATGTGGGAGAAAACCCACTCAACCAACTGGTAAAGAAGAGCAAAAATATACTCTTAAAATAATTATTACAGTAATTATTTCTAGAATCTCTTAATTAAAGTGTCCAGAGGATAACCTAAAATATTATATAAATTGTAGTTATATTAATTTTTTATTTTTACTTTGTTGCAGAATTATCATTGTTTTAGATAGTCATTTTTCAATTATTATGTATGTAGCTATTTTCTTAAATTTATATTTTAAATAAAAGTTGACAAGAAAATTATCTGTCTGCACTATTTAATGGTTATTGAGAATTTATTTTAAAAATCTGTGGGAAGTCTGAAGATTTTCTGGAGTATATTTTACTTTAAGTATTTTGTTATCAAAATATGTAGTTTGAGAGATTTTCAAATAAATTTATATATTTTATTTAAAAACTTGGTTGCTTTGTATATAAACTAAGAAAGCACACACAGGTTTAGTTTACATTACTTTATACTAATCTATAACTAGATTGCTTTGGCATACTCTGGGAGTATTGATTATTGTTTTACCGATTTTTCAAACTATCGAATATGGACATCTGCTAACATATTGTTTTTAATAGCTAATGTTCAAACTCTGAACTACACGTTTCCCTTTATTCACATTGATTTTAAATTGACAACATTGTGTATTTCTTGAACCTTGAAATCTTTTTGTTTTTAAAGATACATGCTACAACATTTTTAAATATGTATGTATGCTTTGCAGGTTTTTTAGGTAGTTTTTCAGTGTTCATAATGTCTTGAGTTTCAAAAATTATATTAGAAAATTCTGAATTAGGTCTTTTTATAATTTGTAAGTTTTCTCTAAAAAAGAAAACATCATTTTTCATATTATTTTATTTATGATGTATATCAAAATTAGATAAAATAGTTTCATTGTGTTCTAGTGTTGCAGAAACTTTTTTTTTTTTAAAAAATATTTGGTTAATTTTGAGTGAAGCTAAGGAAATTGCTCTTCCTTTGGTTTTCTGCCAGTAATATTGCTTGGGTGCTTTTTTTTAAAAAAGAAAAAAAATCTAAGAACTTGTTTAGGTTAGTTGAAGCACATTTACAGGCCAGCAGTAAATAAGCTGGTAATGTTGAGAAGAATACATTCCATGACGTACCAAGGAAGTCCTGATGGACTGAAGTAGCCCAGTATGCAATCTTTAAGGAGTGTTTAAACTTGTTTCAGTTATTTTTATTATATGTTGATTATATAACTCCCTATACAATCTTATTTAACAGATTACTATGTTCAAAAGATAACATTTTAAAAGTTCAATGGTAATGTAGAAGTCAGTATACCTTTCTGCTTCATTTTACATAAAAGATCAAGTAAGCTCTGCTATGAGCTCAAGCCTCATTATCTGCCTGTCAAGGTATCATTGTACAGAAAGTTTGTTTTTTTACCTTTGGATCCATTAGATTTTAGAAATGCTAGAGAACTGTCTATTTAGTCTACACAGATTTTATTTATTAGTTCTATCATTAAATGCATTTCATCTTTTGTAATATCCTTCAGAAGAACTGGGATAATCTCTTACCAGCTGTTTCCACTTAAAGTGTTTTGGTGTTATCATTTATGTACATCATCAATATGGGTGCCTTGTTAGATGCTGCTACTTCTTATGATCATTTATTACAGAGATAATGCTAAACAGCTAATACGAGTTCTACTCATACTTTCCATTTATTTGTGCTGCTACACCTAACAGTAATTAAAATTTTCGGAGTAGTTTATCATTTTTATAAATTTTTTTTTTTCAAATATTTTTCTACTAGATGCTGACCAAGAATGATTAAGACATTTATTATATTTAATAATTCTAAAAGGAACCAAATCTATAATATCGATGTCTCATTGCACTGATAAATCTTTCCATCTAAGTTGTAGTTTATGTATCTACAAAGTTTGTTTTTTTTTACAAAATCCTTACTGCCTAAAAATAATAATTTCTTAAAGAAATCTTAGAATTTACTTTGATACTAAATTTTTAGCGCAGGGAATTAATTTTCCCATAGATAGGCTTAAGAACTGTGTCTCTGATCACCGAAGTAGTATAACCAGAAAGATGTTGCTGACATCTTTAAATCCATGACTTGTTCACCCATACATATTTTTCTTCGCTGAACTTCGTTGCTTTGCCACGTTGCCAGTAGTTATATTGGTATTGAATTTCTGTCATGATTACTTTGCCTCACTGGGCTGGTTTTGTTGCATAAAGTTCACTAGGCATGAAAGTCATTAAATCTTGGTTTAAACTTATTATTTATAGATTTAAAACTAATGAATTAACCAGCACATCAACTTTTAAAAAGTTATACTGTACTTCAGCATGCAATCTTCCTTTGATAATTCACCTTCAGTTAATATTAATTAGTCTACATTACATTAGTTTGCTGTTTTAGAAAACTTGAAACAGATTTTTCTATAAAACACTAAGGTTGGCACTAATGCAACAAACAAGAAAACCAATTTAAGATTAAAAATTTCATTACCACCAAGTCCCAATAATCACCAGAGGCAGCTCCATTGTCATATTACAGAAAAATGGCTTCAAGTTATTAAAATAATAAAAATGAAGTTTGTATGCAAGAAGCAATAATAATGATAATCCAGTAAATCAGTCTCAGATTTTTTGCATATACTATATTCTGAATTTATGAATGTTTAGATACACCACTTTTCCTGTAGTTATCTTCTGGCTAATCTGGATAAAGAGTCAAAAGCTAAGGCCAAGTATAGTAGTACATTTCCTTTGAATAAAGTCTTGCTGTCAAAAGAGATCTTAGATTATTTTCTTCACTTGCAAAATTTTACTATAAACTACCCCTGATATAAGTGCTCCTCTTGAGATTATTCTGATATTGGAATCTTCCAGTCTATGGTTTTCATTGAATTACTGTACCAGTACTAGACTATCTCAGGGGCAAAAACATAATTACAAAGTTTATCCTTTGGCTACAGTTTATTACTTAACCCTTTATATAGAATGTCAGTTTTTACCTTACTTACACCACTAGCCTAGAAGCGTAGTATTTGTCTTTAATTGGCATCAATTCACTGATAATGCAAAATATGTGGGGGTTGGAGTGATATGAGAATTTGCTATTACAAAGGGTTATTTTAATGAGGAAGTTACTGTGTGTCAAGCCTCTCTATGGAGGGTTAAGTCCAAGATTTGAAAGTTAACAATATCAGATGCTTTTTTCTCTTTAGTTGCTTATCCAAAACTCCATATAAAAAATTATATAATTTCATAAATAGAGAGATTAAAAAAAACATGGGCAATGTATTATTAAAGCTAAATCTAGTTTAGCTTTTTTATCTTTGATTTGGAAATAACTTACTGGAGAATCTTTAGAAAGATACATTTGCATTTCATTTTAATCAGTTTGTGCGTCATATAACGCACAACAAATGTGAATGTGTAATAGAAGGGTTGGTGGCTTAGTTTTTCAAGTTGTATTTCTATTCATTACTATTAATGTTAGTTGATCATACACAGTATGAAAACTTTAAAAACATTCCATAGATTTGAAATAAGAAGGCTATATTTACTATCGATGATGACTAGGGTATTCATGTATTCTGATCATTGCACGATATTTAATCATTCAGAAACTTGTGAAAATGTATAACTAATTTTTCATAATTCTGTTGTTTATGATATTAGTTATTATTATTTTAAAAATTTTTCATTACTTCCCATCTTTTCTGTATGGCAGCTACTTTGTTTTGTTTTTTTAAATAACTGGCATTTATCCTAGCCTAGCAACACTTGATAAAATCTCTTTTAAACGAAGAAGTACATTTTGTAAAGTGTCAGAAAAGGGGTGGTTTTTATAAAATATTAATCTTAGAACTTTTCCAAGGAAACTGTGTAACACCTGAATCATACTTGTCTTTTTAACTTTTTCATTCATAGAAACAAACAAACAAAAAAAAATAAATAAATGTAATAATAATAATAATAAAACTTGTTAACTTTTGTTATTATATAGCCCTAGGAGACTCTGGTTTATGTATAATAATACTACATGTATTACTCGACTATAGCACACATCCGGGTAAAGTGTGAATGCACAGAGAGTCACACCCTCCTAGCTCCACCACCTCCCAGAGCTTGCAGATTTTGTCACTGGTGGTGGAGCGACAGAGCCTACACACACATTGACGTCCCATTGAAACATCTGTGTAACTTGTAAAAATAAGTTTTTTTTCTGAAATCAGTGAGTAACTTGGAAGGGAAACAAAAAAAAAAAAAAGTAAATTGCCAACAGTAATATACTGAAACAAAATTTTATTAACAGGAGAAGCTCACAAACAGTTTTTGACTTATCAAACTTTTGATCTGTCAAAACAAACAAGTGTTGTGTGTGGTGTGTGTGTGTGGTGTGTGTGTGTGTGCGCGTGCATGCGTGCGTGCGTGTGTGTGTGTGTGTGTGTGGCTTCATTATTGCATATTGCCTTTTGTAGCACAGACAAAATCATATTAAGTGTTTGGTTTTGTTGTCTAATTATTTGAAAGTCTCTATCAATATGTGGAATCAACTGTCTTTGTATTAGTGGTTTATTATGTGTAATTGTGTTATCAATTTTGAATGGGGAACAGTGGCAAATCATAGGTAGCCTGTATCCTTTAACATTGCATAGGCGTAAACCCCTTTATGTTATTATTATTATTTAATTTGTAATGCTTGATTGAATAGCAAGTTGATCTTTAATATATGAGGGGTGATAGAGAAAAGAACAGAGTATTTTTATCCAGCAACACATTGGTTGTATTGAAACAACTAAAAACACAAAGCATGAGTATTTATCTTTCTTGTTTCCATATGGTCTATTAAAGATGTATACATCTCACCCATTGTTCTGTGTACTACTTTTTGGTTTCTTACATTTCCAGGCAACCTCTTTTGCTTTATGGTCCATGCTGTACTGCTTGCCAGCAAGGTGTTTTTTCAGGGTAGAAGAAATCAAACCAGAACCATACACAAAATAGTTTCTTAACTAAAGGACATAGTTACGCCCACTATGAAACATGAGGAGTGAGGGTCTGTATTACCATGGAGCTGAATGATTTTTTTAGGAAAGGAATGGAAAATAAAAGAATACTTATGCTTTAATGACTATTTTAGTTCTTCAGTATGTCGTCATCTCATAAACATACTCTGTATTTTTCATCACCCCTTTGTGCCAAGTTAATTTCTCTGAGTTTGTTTGTTTGTTTTTTTCTTTAAATTTCAGATTCTCTCTATAATTTTGTTGGTGTGCCTGACAACTTCAGGAAGGAAAGAAGGGGGCTATTTATCTCTGCCCCTTTGCTGGCACTTTCGTATCATGGTCTTTGTACTGGTGCTTACTCTTCTCAGCAGTGTGATCATATGGGCAGTTCAGATCACAGGACTAGCTAATGCATTTCCCATAAACTGGTATTTCATGGTAAGTTCTGGCTGGCTTTGTGTCAGCTTCATCTAGTGAAATCCCTGATGTTATATTAGGTGAGTTCTAAAGATTGCATTGTATGCTGAAACATATCTGTGTTCTCTCTCTTATATATATTTTAATATTTATTATTACCTGCCATCTGGCATTGCTTTTTCAAATAATTTCATGTAATTTCATTTTCATGATTTATTGCTTTATTGGATCCCTCTCCTTCCTCTTCCTCCCCTGTAACAAACAGATGTGGTTTCTAACATACTTATATAACAGGACTACACATGTAAAGTAATCTGCTCCAAGAATCTATGAATTTTTGTACAAGATAAGAAATGACTTTTCTTTTATGATGCTTAATGTTTTGTTCCACAAATATTTGAACATTTCATAAATTAATTTATTCTCTAAACATTTTAAATTGTTCTTAAAAATACCAGTCTTAAACAAAAGTGGTAAATCATTTGATTGATCTTTTCTTTTAAAAAGAAAAGAAAAAACAGCCTGAAAAATGTTTGATTAAATATTAAAGACCAAAAATACTGATTATTCATAAGGGGCTCGGAGAATCATACCATTAAACTATTTATAAACATTGTGGTAGTAATTATTTTAGCTATGAGTTTATTAAACCCAGGTGTTCCGGACTAATAAATATTCTGAACAATACGTTATGAGAATACGAGGACGCGTAACTGTGTTGGAAAAAGAGCTAACAATTGAAGCAAGACATGCAGTTTATTCTTCATTGCAAGTGTAACACCATGAGACTAATGTAAAGGGATGAGAGTTTCTTCACTTCGTTAATCAAAACAGTCTTTATTAACTCATCCCATTTGTGTTCTGTTAAAACTTTATTGATTAATGCTTCATCTAAATAGCAGCTTACACAAACAATTAATGTATAGTTAACTAGGTATAAAATCAAATAAGTAACCATACAAATTTGTTTTACCATTTTATATCAGATATTTAGGATGAACTTAGCTAGAATTTTGGAGGCATAAAAAGAAATATTATTGTTAACATGAGATGCCTGCAGTTATTGTTTTTGTTTTGTGCAAGCAGCCTTATTGAGTTTCTCTAATAATATTTGTTTGATAGGAGAAAAGAATGGTTGTGTGGCCTTTGTTTCATAATTGATAATAGCTGATTGAAAAACTCTGGCAGCAGCAGAGCTGGTAAGAGAGATTAATCATGGGCTGCTGCACAAAGACCATTTACAGTCAGGTTTTCTTAAAACAACTCACCTGATTCCATTACTGACTTTTAGTGATGGCATTTGTAAGAATCTTCATGAGGAAATGTTTAAATATTGTGCTTCACATGCCATCAGGTTCTTACAGTCTAACAAGTGGACTATAATTATGGTGGTTGGAAAACACTATATCATATGGTCAGTGGACCAAGTTTTATATACACATTGGTTTCTAAAAGCTAAGCAGTAAAATAAATAAATAAATATATATATTTGAAAAATAGTTTTATTCACCAATTGTTCTACACAAACTCCTCTTCATAACAAATTTTATCAAAGGGATATGTAAATAAGTTCCAGTAGGAACATGTAAATTAGCTTTGGTATAAAAAAATAATAAAACTACTTTGTTTGTCTTGGTTATAAGATGAGACTTTTTAAACTGGAAATCTAGGCCTCATCTTATAATCCAAATAGATTTATACATGGATAAAATCTAAATTTCTTAATATTTTTTTTAAAAAAGTGCTAAACCCATAAACTTGGCTCTAATGTTCATATGAAACTACTTGGCGAAAATAGATTTCTTTTTTTTTTCAGTAGGAACAGTGTTCATTGTTCATTAAAGAATTTTTAATTGTCTAATTGTTAACAAGTCACTGCCATCTTGATCAATTTTCATCTTAATTGTGAGTATAAAATTCCCTATTACAAAACCCCTATTTATTTTCAAAATGCCACCTGTCGCATTGTGTAAATCCTACATAGCATTTTTTAAACTGGAAGTTATAAAATTTGCCAAGGAAAATGGAGAGAATATAGCTGCTTATTGTAAGTACAGAATCAGTGAAAAATGTGTCTGGGAATGGTGCAAGTAATAGGAAGGATGCTTTGCACACAGGAAAGAAAACTATGAAGACAAATCGTGGATATACACCTTGATGGAGAGTTATTGAGAACAGGTCAGAAGAGTATATATTATCATAATGTGCTGTGTCGTGGACTTAACATCCTTTGAGTGAGATTAAAAGCAAAACAAATCGCCGAGTTGGGAATGGAGAATCTTTTGAATGGTCCCTCATGGTGTTTCCGCTTTATGTGTAGACCATGTCAGAAACTGCCTGAAGATTTCAAAGAAAAGTTAGATAGTTTTCAAAATTTGTCATGACGAAGATAGAGAAAGATAATATCAAAATGTTGAACAACATCAATATGGATGAAGTGCTGTTATCATTTGATACTCTTATAAATAAAACTATAGACAACAAAGGCAAAGAAACAGTGACTATCAGAACAAGAGGATGCAAAAAATCAATTTTACAGTAGTGTTGGTGTGTATTGCTGTCAACAGAAAGTTATCTCCCATGGTAATATTTAAAAGAAAGACAATGTTGAAGAATTTAGTGAGTGATGTTATGGTAGAGGTGAATCTGATAGGCTGAATAGATGATGACATGATTTTAGAAAACGCCTGGATAAGTGTTACTCTAGTTTGGTCGGTGGATTTTTCCAGACAAAAAAACTCATGCTAATCATTGACTGTGTGTGTGTGTGCACATCAGTGAAGAAATAAAAGCTAGAGTGGCCAGAAAGAAGAGTGTCTTAGGTATCATCCCTGGGGGGATGGCAAGATTATTACAGCCATTGGACATTTCTAATGTCCACAGGTGAACATAGTTTCACTAATACAGGCTGTATGCTTTTGCTTTCGCTTGCTTTTGCTTTTGCTTTCTATGACACTGATACAGTGGATCAAACAGGCATGGGACTGTGCCCAGAACAGCCATTATTATTGACTTTAAAGCTAGAATATTCACTAGCTTGAAGGACAACCAGGATGAAGATGATTACACAAAGGACAAGGAAGACTTTGCACTCAGTCTGTCCCCTGAGCTTGCTGCTATCTGCCATTCTTTTTTTTTTTGTTTTTCATGATAGAAGCCACATTGAAAACTTTCATCAGAATCAGACTATTCAATTTATATTTCCCTTATAGTGTTGACATATGTTTTTCCATGGTACACACTGCTGAAAAATGATTTTTTAGTTACATTTCTTGCATACATTTCCATAAGGTTAGTATTATCTTTTACTATAGTGTTTCCTACAGTATTTGCATGTCAATTCTAATTGCTACATTTCTCTAAATTTGACCTGTTTATTGCTCTACTGTTGTCTGTTCTTCTTTTTTCACAAAGGCATGGATTTTTACCAATCAGTTCCTTTCATTACATCCAGCTAATATTTTAGCTACAGTATCCTCACTTCCATACCCTACAAATATCAATCTCTCTACTTAATATTAACCCTGATTTTCTTAGAAGTCTGCTTCTGACTTGATCATTCCTCAAACACAGATAATACAATTCCTAATTAATGATTCACAAAGAATACCATGCTCACAGGTATTTTCTTTGTTACATTGAATGGTCATGTAAGCATTGATTGGTTTTCTTAATGGCTGGTTTCTGGTGTTGAACAGCGGTGTCTCATTTGTTATATTTCTTCCAGGGGTTTCAGTGATTTCTTCAGAGTTTTCCCATTATCTTGTGGAGCTTTATTTTATTCCACGTTTGCTTCCATGTGAAAGTGTTGTAGAACTTGTGTGTCCATTCCCATCGCATGGAGTAAAGTCTTTTTTTTTTGGGAGTGTTTGTGAAGTTGCATATGTATGTGGGTGTAGCTGGATCGGTTCCACGACCGGCCGTCACAGCTGTTTACAAGTGAGGTCTTATTTCAGCCTGTGTTTTGTTTAGGATGTACCTCAGCCTAGCGAGAGCAGCGGGCTTCTGGTGTAGTTGCTCAAATTTTCTCCAGAGCTAGATTCCAGTCAAATTCAACTCATAAAGAGGGCTTAACTCATCCATTTTCATTTTGTTTATGGTACTTGATGGAATTCCAAGATGGCACTATCAAGTACTAATGAAGCCAGCTGTAGCTATGACTTAAAATTTATTTATTCTCATTACACTGCCTCTGTGTGTTTGTGTGCATATCTCTATAAAGAGTTATACTCAAGGGAGGTAACTAAGCTATGTTACATACACTTAAAGTTTTTCTTAAAAGTTTGGTTTTTAAAATTTTTCATGTATGTATTATGTTTGTGTATCATTTTTTTTAGTTAGTTAAAAAAAAAACACCACAAAAAAAATCATTATTAAGAGCAGAGCTTGGCCAGCAAGTTTTAGCCTTCATGATGCCTAATTAACCCTCAGCTGTAGCATAATCTAATCC